>CM073494.1:28692500-29292500 GCA_037074585.1 Biancaea sappan | reverse complement strand
TATCACCAGGTAATTGAGATACACTGATAAAGTTTTTGGTAATTTTGGTGCATGTAAGACTTGATTCAGTTTTAGATGTTTGTTTTTACAAGGAATAGATAGCATTCCAGTTTGAAAAACTTGCAGCTTCTCACCATTACCAACAAGAATTTCGTTCTTACCATAGGAATTTTTGGTCTGCTCCAAATTTGTGTGATCACTGATTATGTGGCTACTTGCACCACTATCCATATACCAGTTGCGGTCAGTGATGGTATTGGCAATGGCATAATAAGCAGGATGTCCTCCTGAGCTATTAGAGGCATTGAAGACATTGTTAGCCACAGATAGAGCTGAACCCATATAGGATTGGTCATACCTGAAGTAACAATGTGTTGCAGTGTGGCCTGTTTTTCCACACACCTGGCACACAGGCCTATTGTTATTGGTTCTGCCTCTGCCACGTCCTCTGTTGGACCTGCCTCCTCTCTGGTTTTGGTTATGTGCTCTCCAGGATGAGTTTTGGAATTGGGATTGTTCATTGTTGCTTGTATCTCTATTTTTAGTGGTGGCAACATTTGCCTAAAACTTGGAGTGAGGTAGTCAGACTTGATAGTTTGTTCAAGTCTGTTTTCATACGTTAGCAGTGCCGCCTGGAGTTCAACCCAAGTGAGCTCTTCTTTATCTGAGAGCTGAACAACAATGGGGTTATAATCAACATCTAACCCTGCAAGAGTTTGAATAACAAGATAATTAATCGAAATAGGTGAACCAACAAGTAGTAACTTATCAGCAACCGATTTCATTTTGGCTAAATATTCAGCCATTTTTAAGTTTCCTTTACAGGTTCTATGTAGTTCTCCTTTGAGAAATGTTACTCTGGCCCGTGTTTGAGCTCTGACCAGGCTTTTGATGGAGTTCCAAAGCTCCTGTGAGGTTTTGCATCCTATAACCTGAGATGCAACCTCTGTAGTTAGGGTATTGTAGATCTAGCCAAGGTGTAGCTGGTCAGTAGCTATCCATTCCTCAAAGGCGGGATTTAATTTCATTTCCGAGCCCTCAGTGATAAACTGAGGAGGACAAGCCTTAGTACCAGTGACATATCCTTCAAGTCTGTGACTTTTGATTATGGGTAGAATGCAGGATTCCCATAAGAGGAAGTTGGTTCTATCTAATTTCACAGAGCACAGTTGCGAGAGAGTAGAGGCAAGTGGTTTGTTTGGAATGGAAATCGGGTTTTCTGTTGATTGGTCATCGCTGGAGTTGGTGGAATCTAACGAATTCATGATGAAGACGACGGAAAATACTGTTACACTGACACCAAGATAGAAAAGGGAACAAGGCTGTGAATGAATCAAATGACTGGTATTCAGTACTATAGATTTGTGTACATATATATTACAGATTACAGAGCATAATGGCAGTAAAAATATCTATACAGTTGTACACCAAATTAGCTGAAAATAAGCTGAGATGACTTCTGTGCTAACTAACATATGCTGACTCATTACAGAGAAGATATTCAGTGTGTGTGTGTGTGCGCACTATAAGTCTGTAATCTTGACAGTATGATTTGATTTGAACATCCCTAGTCCCAATGGTTCATCCTTCGAATCAATTGCATCGGAATTTCCCAACAACAGTAACTTTCGTTCTGGTGGCTCAGCAGCTAGGAAGAAATATGAAGGGTAATCTACATTTACTCTCTTTTGCTTTCTAATTTTTTCATAAGGATCTGAGTAACTGCTCCAATTAAAGTCACGGATTAAAAATAGTGTTCACAAAGTTAAGCTTAAAGTTAAGCTTAATAGGCATGACTACATCTCCATATCTTTAGTGCTGCGAATCCCCACCATCAGAACTCAGGAAAATACTAATTCATTATGGGAAGCTCTTAAAAAAAATGTCCAACTGAATAAGAACACATCATAATTATGTACAAATATAAAATAAAATTAATCTATTTAATAATTCCATTATGCGATACATAAAAACATGAATTTAGAAGACATCCCTCAAAAAGAATAAAAGCAAGATATTTCTCGATGATCCCAGCATGAGTATAATAATAGAGAGATCAGTCACTTATTGAAACTTTCCACTGTGGGCTGATTTTGCACACAGTTGCTGATACAATGGAAACCCCTTTAACAAGGCCTTCTGAGTTCTGTGTGAGAAAAAAATGTATTTAGAGTCATCAAATACTTCATACTTCCGGATTCTGACCAGTAAGTAACATCCCTTTAACAATTCTGTTTCATGGAATCTTGAGGTTCCCCGTGTAGCAAGGGAAACAAAATATGGGGAGTTCACTGAAGACTTCCCTAAGAATGATATATATTACTTGCTTCGCTTTTTGGCTTCACTGTAAAGTATAACTCCAAAGACTGTGAGCGAGTAACCTAGCATTCCTGTGACTGAGACTGGGTTTCTAAATATTAGAATCGAAACCACTACAGCTACAGCCCCTTTGGCATTCCCAAGTACCTGTATGAGCCAACTCTTGCATTAGTTCGAGTGCCTAAACCAAATTAGGAGAACATCTCTACTATGTTTGAAAAATAAATAAATAAATAAAAGGTAATTGGTGACTGGGGTTGGGAGTAAAGTTGAGGTGAGAGGAAGAATCCATATGCAGTCATTTAAGCAAAATAATGGCCATGAGGTACATTATTTATGCAATTCTTAGCTTTATTGATATTTGGAATGTAGACATTAATTATAGGTCAGACAAAAATAGAAGTCATTTAAAAAAAGAAATATTCAAATGAACCAGTAGCACTAAGTGAATCTGTTGAACTAAGCCAATCATGCCACGAATTTGACTAAACATTGATAGCAACCCCAACATAAATAGTAGAACCTTATGTATGATACTTTGCCAAACAATGCACATCCCATTACCAAACTTATCCTATGGCCTATCAGTGACAGGTTTGGACAGTATTAAGGCTACGCTAGCTTTGCATCACTTGCAGCATTCAACTCCATAAAAAAACTGACTTCCTCTGAACTGTTATTGCAACAGGTTTCTGTTATAATTTCATAATATCTGTTGATCAAAATCTCGAGTTTCCCTTTGCCTAAAACAAGTTAATCCCAACCATGGGCATATGGCTGCACCCGAAGTACATATAGAAAATGAATTCCCAAAAATAAACCACCAAAATGACCAAGACTACACCAAAATACATCTATTCTGTAATTATTTACTAGATTTGTCTTTAAAAATTTCTGATATTTAACATTTTATTTAAAGAAAAATCTATTAGACTGAAAATTCTAAGTCAGAAGAAAATACACATATGCATTTCTGAAGTAGGACATACCTGAAGGGTAAGAGCGCTTGTATGCTTTGTGACCAAAAAATTGGTCAAATTGACAAAGTAAGCAAGTGCTGAATTGAATAGCAGATACCAGATGATTTTGACATCATCTCTGGCAAGAGCTAACGTAATGCCGATCACATTTTTTTCCATTAGAAGTGTGGCTGGAAGAAGGAAAACAACAGCCATTGGAGCCATATAAAGGAGAAGGTTCATAGAATTCAGCTTCTCCCTAATGAAAAACAGCAATGATGTGGGTTGTCATTAAAATTATTACTTTAAAGTAGCACAAAGTCCAGATATAGATTTACGAGTTACTCTAACGTTGCTTACCCTTCAGAAGAAAGTAAGATTCCTTGTAACACTGATTTTAGGGCCCTTGCAGCTGTCGCAGCAACACATATTATGAACCCAAATAAATGGAAACTTGGTTCACCCTATGATCACAAAAAGACAAAAAGAACAAATGAATCAGAAGCGAGAATCTCGTATACATTATATCAATCAAACATTTCATAAGAGAAACAAGATCTACAACTCTGCAAATTAAAGATTCAGTATTAGACAAGCATAAAGTCTGGGCATCGGGTTTGTATCACATCAACAATAACTACTAAAGCATCAAAATGCATGTGAAAAGTCTTATCAAATTGATCAAGCCAAAGAGGCCGAATGAACAATACTACGTGAAATGAACTGAACAAGCTGCTATCTGTAATTGTTTAGTGTTCAATTCATGCTGGCATACGATATCATATACAATTTTAATTCTGTTTCTGCAACAAACCTAAACCAGATATATTTTGCTGATTTTATGAGAGATTTTAAATACTCAAATCCACATATATTTCCTGTATCTTCCCAGTAACAAAGAACGCCGACTGTAATGCATACTTGGTAAAATTCCACATGGCATCACCATATAAAATCAAAATTGAATGGCACATGCAGAACTAGAGCATAAATTGAAAAGAAGAAAAGGATTGGTCACGTACTCCGCTAGCAATGATGACCCCAGTAACAACAGGAATAAGAGTCACATAAGTAATCCAAGCCTCTCTCTTGAAAGTCATAAGGTAAGCAAAAACCGCAGTGAAGAATGGCGTTGTGGCTCCAATTGCCTGGTTGAAGGACACAGGCAAGTACCTTAGCGAAATGTTGCCAAAGACAACGGAGACGCAGAAGACGAGGCTGAGAGCCGAGATCTTCAAGAATTGAACCCGAGATCGAATGGTCTGCATAGGCACCATCTTCAACCAGGCTATAGCAATGTAGCTGAGCAAGGAGCAAGCGGTCATGTGGCACATGGTGAGGAAGATCGGGTACTTGAAGCCATAGTTACTGAGCAAGTACTTGTTGAGCAAGAGGACCCCAATGTTGGAGGAGTACCAGGAAGCGACGAGACCGAATGTGAATAGACGACTTTGACCCTTCATTTTGGAAGGTGCGCCTTGATCGGAGTCCTGGAATTTGGAAACAAAGGAGAAGGGGATTAAGGGGTAGTGAGGTATAGTAGAACTAGAAGAAGGGGATGGATCTCATAGGGTTTGGGCGGGGAGGGATCTGAGCATTGGAGGAGCTATGGAGAAGGAGAAAAGAGATTATAATGAGATTGAGAAGTGGGTGTGCCTCCTTCCAGGGATCTGAGACTCTAGTTTCATGGCAGAAAAAAAGGCAGGGCACTTCAAGAAGCTAAGAGAAGCACAGAAATTAAGAAGCAAGTTATAGATAGAGAGAGGCAGAGACAGATGCAGAGAAAGAAAGAAAGAAAGTGGGCTGTGTATTGGAATTAAGGAGAAAGCTCGAGTTTTGAGGACGACCGACGAGAATCGTGCCTCTCCGAAACAATGTAAGGAAGAGTAGGAAAGAGGAAGAAGAGCATTTAAAGCAGAGGAGGTAAACGCGTATACTATTACTATAGCAGCCGCAGGCTCATTTCCTTGTACTTCCTCTGATTTTTTTTTAAAAAATATATTATTAATTTTTAATATGAGTAAATTATTAATTTTATCCTTAAAATATTATAATTTTTTAAAGTTGACCCTTAAAAAAATTAAATGTCTCAATATATTTTTTAAAAAATTATATTTATTTTAATGTAATTATTTTATTATTAAATTATAAAATTTATAATATCTGAATCTTAAAATTTTTATTACTGAAAGTCACTTTAATCAAAAAGAAAAGTTGAAACAAATATAATTTTTAAAGATTAAAATTGAGTTAATAATATTTTAAAGTACCAAATTAATAATTTAACCCTTTGTTTTATTTATATGTGTAGAGTCGGAGAGTTATATATATATATATATATATTATTATTATTATAAACACACTCTGACAGACATATGACTCTTTCTTGGTTTTATTATTTTCGGTTACTAGTTTTGTTTCTACTGTATCTTGTGATGTTGGCCACAAGAAATGGGCAAAGAGAGTTAAACTCTTTGAGAATGGCATTTCTTACCAACAAAAACAAATTAATATTTGCTTATGATACTAGTTGATAGAAAAAAAAAAGTTAGCGTATTATAAAATTAAGAAGGGGCTAAATCTAACTCAACAGTGAATTGATTTGGTGTTAAAAGTTACGTGGATAAAAGTTGGTGAAATGATGAAAATTTTGATTTGGATTGACAATGTAATAAGAGAACCCTGTCTTCTATTCTTTTTTTATTTTGGAGATGAGAGATTGAAACTTCACACGTCTCATCAAATCGGAGCTCAAGTGATGGTAAAAGCGGAATTCAAAAAAATCTCTATAAAGATGCAGAGTGGTTCTAAAAATGGATGAAATAACTTGTGCCCAAGTCATTGAATATTCTAAATAATCGGAAAAGATTCCCGAAGAATAATATAAAAATGGTAAATAAAATGGATATAAAGAATTGCGAAAATTCAGAAGAATTTAGCAAGAATATAGGGTGGAAAGTACAAATAAATAAATAAAACAAGGAACAGAATTATGTTTGGAAACATGAAAAGAGACGACGGATGATTCCGCGATTTGGGACGGATAGATAGCATGATAGGTGGAAGAAAAATAACAAAACGACGCCGCCGTTTACCACGTCCACGACCTAAAACTTATGACTCTGGTCAGGTAAAAGTCCCTACGCATCTTTAAAAATGTGATGGGACTTCTTCAACTTCTTACTTTTATTCTGTGACATGAAAAATGTTTGGTATTTTTTCATCTGCTTTTTGACGAGCAAGATTTTTAGGCCTTAAATATTTTGCGTTGGGCATTGAAGTTTGAAGATTCATTGTTCGGATTTTCCGTGCTGTCAAAACAAGCATTGAACGGCAATTAATGCATAATTATTTTTTTTATTTTCGTAGCTTAGCCCAGAAAAGAAAGAGATGATATGGAGATGAAATTTAGGTTAAAATACAAGGAAATTATTTCAATTTAGAAAATTGTGTAAGTTATTCTATTAACTTTAAAAGTTGACATTTAACAATAAATATGTTTTAAATTTTAATTATGTATAATACAATATTTTATTAGTTTTTTGTCCAAAACTCTAATATCTTTAATGGTATCAAATCAATAAAATGTACATATATAAATATAAAATACAAGCAAGTTATGAATTAACTGAAACTAAAATTCGCGGCTTTATTAAGTACGTCGGTTTTATTTGCACAAAAACATAAAAAGATTGAGGGATTCACGTGAAAGTTTTTGTAGAATGCCTTTCATATCATTCTGAAAATTCACATGATTGGTGGTGACCAAGTTGAACTATCCCATCACGTGTACAAATACAAATGGATGCGTTCCACCTCTTTCTTCTCCCGTAAATTCAGGCATTAGTTTTATTACTTGCCCTTCTTTAGCAGTTAGGGTGTAGTGTATCATAATTTAACCAAATCTATTATCCTATAACGTCAATTTTTAATTATTTGACCAAATTACACTCTTCTCCCTCATAAAATTTTAAAATTACACCTCCTACCCCTACACTTTTAAAATTAGACCCTTACCTCTCCACATTTAAAATATATAACTTTTTTTTTTCTTCTATCCATAAAATTATTACACTTTAATTTAATTTTTTATTTTTTATTCAAAAAATCTGTTTACAATTTTTTTTTATGTTTATTACCCTAATACTATATATCTTTACTAAAAGATTATCTATTTGCTTAAATACAAAATGGGAACCTTTTTTTTAACCAAGCAAAATAGAATACTTATGATAGCTTATTCTGAATTAATAGTGTAAAAACTAATACAATATGTAAGAATATATTGATATTTTTAGATTAATAGAAGCCACTTTATTTAAAAAAAAATGTGCTGCTCAAGTTACCAAGTGTAAAAAAAAATACTATAACAATTTTTTGCATAGAAAATATAAAATTAGGCTAAAATGTAATATTTTTTACAATTATAAAAGAGAAGGTAGTATATTTTTATTAAAATACATGAGGAATTTGACTTATAATGGAAGAAAAAATTTTATACACATAGATGGTGTCATCTTAGAAATTGCAACATGAAAGATACTTGTATGGTTCAATTGATATAAAGTGACCGCATGGAGAGAATCTAATGGGCACATTGCCCAGGATGCCGTAGTTCATACGCTGCTTTCTATTCAACTTTATTATTTATTTCTTAATATAATCACGCGTAATGTACACGTGTTGAGTTGTATTGTTTCAGATTAATTATTAAGTTCAAACTCGGTCTACTTATATATAATTTTTTAGGTGTTTACCGGAGAGTCTAATAAAAATGATTAATTTTTTACAAGATGTTAGAAGAGTAGTTTATATTTAGTTGTGTGACAATGTCTGCTTCTCATAAAAGATATTTATGGAAAACTAGAAAAACATTTGAAGAGAACAATTTTTGAAATTTTTTTTACAGATGTCTTATGCAATAAAATATTAGAGTAAAATGCATACCTTTAGAATGGGGGAAATGGGAGAAGGAGAAATAGCTGCTCCTTCAGATACACTGAATACAACTAAACCCCTGGTGGGTGGTGAGGATGATTGAAGTCGTTTGAGCTCCCAACTGTGTGGGGTAAAAGAATACACACCAGATAGCTTCCGACGACGCCATTTCACATTCACTCGACCTGAAATAATTTTGTTTGTTTACCAAGAAAAAGAGAGAAAGCAAAGAGAAGAAAAATGAAGAGGATCATAGGAGTACATGCCTGTAAGAGATGGGAGTGTTGGTGGAGGGATCAGCGCGATTGGAGGCATTGAAGAAAGAAATGCAAAAATTTGGGAAAGTAGATTGGAGAAAGAAGAGATCATTTAGAAGAAGGGGGAAATGAATAGAGGCCATGATTAAGTGTGGGTACAAAGCTGAAAGTGATGGCTGTGTAATCTGAATGCCAAGTCCCATAAACTGCCAATGGCTTTGCACATTCGGAGAGAATAGATTGTGAATATTCCCTCCTCATTTTTGACTTTCTTTCCATGATTTTCCTTATTTATTTATTTATTTTCAAACAAAATTTTGAATTTGAGTCTCGTTAATTAAAAAAAAAAAAAGTAACGCTATTATGAAAATTTTATATCTTTATTGTTTGACTTTACCCGAACCATATTTTTATGGATATCCTTAAAATTTGCTTGTTCCGGTGCCTCTGGGAACTGAAAAATGAGCATATGTTTGAGTCTTGTGATTTTTTTTTATATGTTTAGACCTAGAAATAAGAAGATGGTACCTAATTTGTTCCAAACTCTTTTATATATATATATATATATATCAAGGTTTTGATATGGGACAAATTGTTGAACCAATGCTCGTTAAAGAGTCAATAATTAAACTGTAATTGAATTAGTTTATTTTAAAATATTAAAAAAATAATATATATATATATATAATAAAAGACTATACATATAAATTTATAAATTTAATTAAAAATAAGATTTAAAGTGAAATTATACAAAATAATATTTACAATTAAAAGTTTATAGTAAAAATTGACCAAATAATAAAGAAATATTATTAATCAAAATAATACTCACTTATATCAAATTCATAAAATACAAAGATATTGATATCTCTACTGAAATTGGATGATCTATAATATTAATTTCTTCATTACCTAATTATAGAATAAATAAAATTTTAAAAATTTTAAAAACAAAAAAAAATCAAGTAAACTGATTTAACTAGTTCATTTAGCACCGGTTCTTACCCAATTTAATAGGTTTTTTGCTGATTCAATCACTAACTGGTTTTAGGGATTATTTTGGACTGGTTCCTGGTCCAACTGGTTGAATCGAATGGTCCGGTCCAATTCGGTTCTTACAACAATGATATATATATATATATATATATATATATATATATATATATATATATATATATATATATAATTAAATATTAGCATCAATAAATAAAAAATTATCATTAAAACATTAATATGTCTTATTTTATTACATTTTTATATGATAGGAATTAAATAAGGACAAATGAAATAAAATAATATAATATTTATAACATTTTTAGTAATTACACATTCAAAAGTACTTCTACTAACTAATATCCAAACAAAATCTATTTTTCTAAATCACTTTTTTGATAATAGTTTTCAAATGTAAATCAAGTTCATTCAAAATCATGCTCAAAATCAATTTTAAAAATCAATTTTATTCAAATCTAAGTTTACTCAATGATTTTCCAAACTCACCCTAAGTTATTTTACATGTACAAATAAGGAGATGAATCCAGCCTACATGTTTGTACATGTAAAATAACTTAGGGTGAGTTTGGAAAATCATTGAGTAAACTTAGATTTGAATAAAATTGATTTTTAAAATTGATTTTGAGCATGATTTTGAATGAACTTGATTTACATGTGAAAACTATTATCAAAAAAGTGATTTAGAAAAATAGATTTTGTTTGGATATTAGTTAGTAAAAGTACTTCTGAATGTGTAATTACAAAAAATGTTATAAATATTATATTATTTTATTTCATGTATCCTTATTTAATTCCTATCATATGAAAATGTAATAAAATAAAATATTAATGTTCTAATGATAATTTTTTTATTTATTGATGCTAATATTTAATTATATATATATATATATATATATATATATATATATATATATATATATATATATATTGTAAGGACCCATAATTTTGTTTCATGATAACCTAGGAATGTTTTTTAAAAATAGGCATTAACAAATAATAATAATAACAATATTAATATTAAATAACAGTAAGCTGGACTGAAACACTATATATTAATAATAATATTAATATTAAAAAAATCATATAAAAATGCTACCGCCTACAGAAACACTATATATTAATATTAAAAAAAATCATATATACAAATGCTACAGCCTATCATATATATTAAAAAGTCATCACTGATTTGAAGTGCCAAACAGTGAGAAAAAAACATGAAAGTGAGAACAGTGACTAAAGTGAACAAATTGAAAAGTTTATAGGGGATGATTTTGACAAAGAAAAAATAGATTCTTAAACTAGGGATCTAGACGAAGTAGAAGATAAGTTTATATAAAAAATTGGATAAACAAAAAATTTTGACCAATGACCTAAGTAAATAATCTGAAACTTTAAAAAAAAAATTTAGGGAGTTCACATGGCTACTACGTGGCCGATGCTTTTTGCCACGTGGCAACTTGTCAGTATTTCCTTTAAGTTGACTTACAGAGTTACAAAAAGGGTATATATGACAAAAATTGAAAGATGTAGGACATAAATGGGCAAAAAAAAACCTTATGGGTATAAGTAAAACTTGGGGTAAACATTGAGGACATATAGTATCCTTTTTCCTAATTAAAAAAAAAAGTCTCTCTCCCCCTCTCCTTCCCTCCCTCCCTCCCTCTCCCCAAAATTGAAAAATCATCAAATGAAACCAAAAAAAAAGGGAGAATGGGGGCGGGTGGGATACAAAACAATGAACTTTGAAAACTCGAGAAAGAAAAATGAAAATTTACATAGGAACATCAGCGACAAAAAATCAATTGTCAAGAAGAATAAGTAGAAATAGCATCTAGGAAGATTGGTTGAGGCTTATTATAAGATATGAGTAGTTTTTGGCTTTGGGAGTACTATTTGGAGAAGATGATTAGGTTGTGTATTTCTTGAGTTTTTTTTTCCTATTTGGGTTTATTGAAAAAATGCTTCTTCAAGATTTTGTGTTTTTCAATTAAATGGTGTTAGTGCCTTTGTGTTTTCAACTATGAGCAACGAGAGAGAGAGAGAGAGAGAGAGAGAGAGAGAGAGAGAGAGAGAGAGAGAGAGAGAGAGAGAGAGAGAGAGAGAGAGAGAGAGAGAGAGAGAGAGAGAGAGAGAGAGAGAGAGAGAGAGAGAGAGAGAGAGAGAGAGAGAGAGAGAGAGAGAGAGAGAGAGAGAGAGAGAGAGAGAGGAGAGAGAGAGAGAGAGAGAGAGAGAGAGAGAGAGAGAGAGAGAGAGAGAGAGTGTGTGTGTGTGTGTGTGTGTGTGTGTGTGTGTGTGTGTGTGTGTGTGTGTGTGTGTGTGTGCGCGTGTGTGCGTGTGTGTGTGTGTGTGCGCGTTTTTTTTTAAATTATTATTAAAGGTATTTTTGTAATTTTATGTCAAGTGTCAACGTGACAAGTGACGTGGTGGATTATTTTTGCCATGTGGCAACTCAGTTAGTGTTTTTCATTAGTTTCTTTGACGGTATAAAAAAAAAGACATTTGTCAAAAAAAATGAAACATGTGAAATATATTTGACAAAAAAAATGTTAAGGACATAAATGAAATTTGGTGTAAATAGTATAGACATGAAGTATATTTTATTTAAGAAACAAAAAAAACTATATGTACATACCTATAATTAATTTTTTTTCTGAAGAAATATTTATGTAAATAAGACTCTAAACTAAAAATACTACATTAATATAAAAAAATATGTCTTTATCTATATAATAGACTAAACAACTCCACCTCCACAATTTTAATGCTTATTCCTAATGACATAATATGACGTCATATGCAATTACAATTTGTTATTTATATAATTTGTTAATTCTTTACTGTTGAATTTGAATGCATGATTGCAAATAAACATAATTAATGCGTGAATTAAAAAAAAAACAAATTCAACTTTTGTAACATTCTTATTTGATTACATGAATATTGACTTTAATAAGTGAATTAATATTGACTTGATTTCTGCCAATCAAAATCTTAATTCTATGATATAGTTTTGTATTTAAACAAATTCAACTAAAGTCTTGGCAGTTGGCACATTCCCTTCAAACCTCTCTCTCTCTTCGCAAAACCCTAAACAAGGTTCAATTTTTGCAGCCATACTCTCATATTATAGATGGTTGTAACGAGATTAAAAGCTAAAGCTATGGATTCAAAGATGTCATATCTCACCATTTTTCTCTTTGATGAAATATTGTCTCTCATCACCTCCAAGTATCCTATAGATGAAGCCACTTTGGGGGCTCACAACTCGCCTTGAGACCTATCTCAAGGAAATTTTGCAAGAAGCTTTTACATGATGTCTCATTATCTCAAGAAGCCACTTTCGTGGCATACCACCTGACTTTGACAGTTGAGTTGACAATCATTATTGTCTCGTATAAGGAGCTTCGTTTTACAGTCACTTTGTTGAAGATGGGGTGAAGTTTACATTACAAGTTGGATGTATTTTAATTCTATACTTGCTTTTTTTGTGTCTCTTACTATTTTGGTGACACATATCACTATTATAAGTATAAAGTTTTTTACCTTATGTTATTAGTAATTTAAACTTGGTGCAAGTATGCTTGGTCGATGAATTTTCCATATGAACAATGGGGTGATTTTCATTTCATTATTTATATTTGTTTAGTTTGTATTAATTTGTATATGTTTTTATTCAACTCCACCTTCACGTGAATCATAAACACATGTTCAACTAAAATATATGAGTCAACTTTAATTCAAATTTATTTAATAAGAATTATTAAGTTATTTGTAAATCTATGTATCTCCAAGTTAATAATATTGACCAGGCTAGCGTAAATGTTAAAAGGAACCCACGTTGATCTAAATCAAAGCAATTAGAACCTTAATGCTAATAATGATGATGATAATAATAATAAATATGTATTTGTGAAAAATTATCTGCAATATGTTTTAATATATTTTTATAATTAACAATAATTCTCATGAAGCCATTGTATATGAGTGCTTAATGTCTTTTTTATAATAATATTTTTCACAATAAGTAAAGTACTAATATCTAATAGAGAGATCAAAAATATTTACATAACACTTTTAGAATGCATTCAGATAGAATAAATGACTATAATAGAGAGTACCAAAAATTTGTCTAGACATAGCAATATTATACTTAATTATTGAATATTATATGAAGAACACAAATAGACTATTTCATCTTTTAACCATTAGGAATTATTGAATTTTACGTGAATTAAGAATGAATTTGTTTAATTTTGATTTCATAATAAATTAAAATTTATCATATTATACAATTTAAAACTAGTAATTGTGTAATTTTTATGTTGATCATATGCTTGATAGGAGAATTAATTTTGTAATTTGTTAATTATCTAAGTAAAGCTTAATGTGGGAGTTTCATAATTATGTAATTTTGGACATTAAATAATTTTTAATTCAAACTTATGCTTAATAATAAATTTAATTTTGTAATATGTTAAATCCATAACTACTTTTTTCCAAATTTATTGCACCGCCTACTAACATGGTATGACGTCATACAATTAAAACTATTTAATTTATGATTTGATTGCATGATGGTTCTATGATTAGTATATGAATAAAAAAATTTAAATTCAAATTTTGCAACATTCTAATTGGATTACATGCTTAATTAATACGTGAATTGATATTGAATTAATATCGATCTATTAATCATGTAATTAAATCTGAAATGTTATCCTAGTGTTTATTATAATTGGATTTAAAGAGATTATTAAATTATAATGAACTAACATTAATTCTCAAATGATTTAACATGTGAATCAATGTACATTCTTTATCGGCATTAATTGTTGATTATTGTATAAAATTAAGTATAAAATTTGTCAATAATTGATTATCGTATATCCATGCAATATATATAGTAACATTCCAACAACTCTTTTTAATTTAATTATGGAATTAATATGTGAATTAACAATTTTTTTATTTGACTTTATTTTGATTTCTTTCCAAACTAAAATAATTTAATTGTTACACGAATAATTAACAAATATGAAATATTATTATATAATCACGCAGTATATATAATAACATTCTAACAAATATTTTTATTTGATTATAATATGTGACATAACAAACTTTTTTCATTTGACTTTATTTTGATTTCTTTTCAAAATAAAATAATTTAATTATTACACGAATGATTAACAAACTTGGAATATTATCATATATTCACGTAGTACACAGTAAAATTCAAACAAATCTATTTAATTTGATTATGAAATTAAGACATGAATTAACAGACTTTCTTTATTGGACTTTATTTTGATTTCTTTCCAAAATAAAATAATTTAATTATTACATAAATTATTAACAAGTCTGGAATACTATTGTATATTCACGTAGTATATAGTAACATTCCAACAAATTTGTTTAATTTGATTATAGAATTAAGATATGAATTAACAAACTTTCTTTATTTTGATTTCTGTCCAAATAAAATATTTTAATTATTACAGAAATGATTGACAAATTTGAAAGAAAATAAACTAGTTATTTGACAAATCTGGAATAAAATAAACTAATTATTTGATAAATCTGAAATAAAATAAACTAAAATAAACTAATTACATGAATGATTAACAAATCGTGAATCAATGCATATTCTTTGTTTGACTTTGATTTTGATTTTGTTCCAAAATAAAATAAACTAATTATTATTATTATTATTATTATTATTATTATTATTATTATTATTATTATTATTATTATTCATGTAGACAAGCTTAAATTCTATCACCTTTTTTGATTCTCAATTGCTTTAATATGTGAATCAATGCACATTCTTTATTGGCATTAGTTGTTGATTATCGCTATAAAATTTGTTAATAGTTTATTATCCTATATTTACGCAGTATATATAATAATATTCCAACAAATCTTTTTGATTTGATTATGGAATTAATATGTGAATTGTAAACTTTCTTTAGTTGACTTTATTTTGAATTTTTTTAAAATAAAATAATTTAATTATTACATGAATTATTAACAAATCTAGAATGTTATTGTATATTTACATAGTATATAATAACATCTGTGTAATAATTAATATGTGAATTAATTAACTTTATTTATTTGATTTGACTTTGATTTCTTTCCAAAATAAAATAATTTAATTTAATTATTATACGAATTATTAACATACCTGGAATATTATCGTATATTCACGTAGTATATAGTAATATTTGTGTAATAATTAATATGTCAAATAACAAACTTTCTTGATTTGACTTTATTTTTATTTCTTTTCAAAATAAAATAATTTAATTATTACACAAATTATTAACAAATATGGAATATTATTGTATATTCACATAGTATATAGTAATAACATTTCAACAAGTCTTATTAATTTGATTATGAAATTAATATGTGAATTAACAAACTTTCTTTATTTGACTTTATTTTAATTTTTTCTAAAATAAAATAATTTAATTATTACACGAATTATTAGCAAGTCTGGGTTTAGGGTTGGAACATCATTTAAGTTAGGGTGGTAAGATCAGTCTTTCTTTCTTTTGGCATCCCAGTCAGAGTAGAACAAGAAGAAAAAAGGAGTAGAACAAAGAAATATGTTAAACCAAGATTACCACAATTTACTATCTGTCGCATGAATGAAAAAGTTTATCTACCACTTTTGCAAATCCTCCTAAAAAACTTGATAAATTATTGAATACTAGAGATCCCAAAAGTATCTATTTTCATAACAACATTCAAGGATACAACATAATGTTTAGATTCACGTCTATGGAAGGAAAAATTAATAAGGATATCAATGAAAGACGTGATCCTTATGTCTATCACTTAAGAGGTCAAAATATGCATATGATGGGCAGCTTATTTCAATTGGATAGACGACATCCTAAGTTTGCACAACTATACATATATGACACAAAAAATGAGATCAAATCATATTTCACTATGAAAGTATGATTTACATGAAAGTATTAAATTTCATTCTAGAATAATTCATCACTTGATTAATTCATTATTTATTAAATCAATATTTCAAATGTCCATTGTTTTTTCAGGTCATCTGATGAAGATAATTAGTTAGATGCGACGATTGTCCAAGATTTGAAAAATATGCTGGACAGATGCAATCCATTTGTCAAATCATTTAGAAAGGCAGTAGAGATGTTGATAAACAATGATAGCTGTGAGATACATCTTAGACTAATTTGCAATAGAACAATTGATGCCAAAACATATAAATTATCAACATGTTCAGAAGTTGTTGCTCTAATTATTGGTGGCATTGGACACGAGAATACAACAAGAGATATTATAGTCAAGTACAAAAAAGGATTGACATAATGTATTAGTAAGCTTCATCCATCATATTTGTCTCTACAATACCCATTGTTATTCCATACAGAGAGGATGGATTTAGAGAAAATATTCATATTGCAGAGAAAAATCTTATTTCTTCATAAAAAAGAAAGCGCATAAGTATGAACCAATTTGTTGCTTTTAGAATTCAAAACCAAGATGAAGAAGCTCAAACTATTGTGGGTATTGGCAAATTGTTTTAATAATTTTTGGTCGATAGATACACAATGATTGAATTAGATAAATTATGCTATAAAAAATAACCGACAAAGTTTGAAAGCTGATTTGTATAAAGGACTCACTGATGATGTTCTTAGAGGAGAAACAAACCCATCAACCCAAGGCAAGCGAATTATTTTGCCATCTTCATTTAGTGTTGGAGCCTGATATACAATACCAAATTATCAAGATACAATGACGATATGTAAGTGGGCAGGTTATCCTGATTTATTCATAACATTCAATTGCAATCCAAAGTGGCCTAAAATTTCAAGGTTCTTCGATCTATATCATTTAAGAGTAAAAGATAGACTGTCATGACCCAAAACCAAGCATGTGATTGGCGTAGATAATGCCTAGCCCGCATCGCCTCAAGCCTAATACTCTTATACTTTTCATTTACTTAACTTTCTTTAGATTAAAGGCAAACTGAGTTTGCCACTAAAACTAATTAAACTTCCTTTTCACTCGTAAACTAGCATTTAAATAAATAATATCTTTATGCTTAGCTCATCATAATCGCAATTATAGTTCACAATCTTTGTGCTAGTTCCTATTATCTTTTACATGAGTACACATCATAGCATGACCTACCTTACAAGACTTTTCTAAAATTCCTAATCTTAACATAAAACAAAAGTGTTCTACCTTGCTCTGAACAAAAGGGAAGGTAGTCTTCAATACGCACTCTTGCGATCTAGAAGATCTTCAGTACCTAAAACTGTGAGGGGGTGAGTCTAACCACTTGACTCACCCAAAACAATCCTACCACAGTGCATATATATATATACACAAATAACAAAAGCTCATCTAATACATACATTTTACTTAGGTATAGGGGCAATCTTAGTACATACTAATAAAATAAACAATAAAGCTTAATGCACCTATACGCTTACAATTTCCTTATTATTTCTTTAATTATGACTTGTTGGAATACTAAGGGACTATGCCAAAAGCATAATGTTGTGGGCAAACAACTGCTATCAGCATTTATTCATATCATATTATCATGAGCAAGAATTCAACTTGCAATTCAAACAATTACAATTGTAATCATAACATAACATATATATATATATATGTCAAACATTCTCACTTGATTGGGTCGCTATGGGCCATTCCTGTAACCGGCTTTGGTAACCCACTAAGCCCTCTCAAAAAACCTCAGGGAACTAGGGCAACTTGACCCACCAAGCCGTTTTGCTAGAGTTAATGTTATGGACTGAAGGTTTGCCAAGCCACTTTCACTACCAGGGTCATTGTGAGCCCTTCTCAACCTAGCTCTTCACCTCACCATGGCCATGAAATTGTAGGAAATGAATCAAACGCAACATCAAAGCTCAGCAGTATTGTCATGCACAACATCAAACACAACACACACATACACACACACATAGACGTAATGCCTATCAGCACATTAACATAATTTTGTTCATAACTCAATAACTTAACATATATTCTTTCAACAATCACATGCATTACATATCATAACAAACACACAATATTCATCATCATATATCCTATTGATGTAAACATTGACCTTTATATTATTCGTTCACATGCATGAAAATTTTTAGGTGAAACACCCAATACATGAGCTCGCATATCCATTTCCACATGATGTTTATAACTTCACCACACCCAAGCATGTAACTAGACAAACAAATTCCCATAGAAACATAATACACTTATAGCAAATTGTCATCAAGTTTATGTTTGAATTACATTTCCCTTGCATGTGTGGCTATCCAATTAGGTTGCTCTTATTTTGGCTTATATAAAGATATCATAATTTCTTATTATCACATCATTACCTATAATCTCATGTAATCCTAATTTAATTTAGACAACAACATACATACCTCTACCTATATATATATATATATATATAAGCAACTAAGGTGTGATGAGAATTTTTCTCACCTTTGCTCAAGCTTCCTTACCAAAATTTCCTCTTCGAATGCAAGGTTACAAACTTTAGGAAGGCCAAAGAGGTTCCATAACATCATCCATCACCTTGGGACCAAGGAGACATGAAAAAGGGAAACAAATATCACACTTTTGCCTTAGGTACAGATGATGACGCCTAGGCACCCAAGCTGGTGCCTAGGGCACCACCCTTTTTCATTCAACATGCCACAGTCTGGGCAGTCATGGTTGGAGTTCGAGAGTGACTCCAACCTTGGCCAAAACCAGGCTTTTCGACCCCAAAATCTTAGAGGTCCTTCTTGGGGTGTTTTTGGGTGATTAAAGGGTATTTCAATCAGCTTAAAACACACAGGACAAGCCCCAACAGTAATCAAGCTTCATCCATAACAATTTCTCAAATCTTACATCAAAACTCCCTCTTGCTCAAACAAGAAACACTGTTCAAATTGAGCTTCCTAACTTTCCCTTTTTACAAAACCAAAACTATTCTAACAAGAAGGTTCCCATTCCATACATATCCAAGCATCAAAGTCTCACAAATTTCTCTAAAATCATCTAGGTTTCGATCTTTGAAAAAAAAAGGAAGAAGGAAGAAGAAGTAATAGAAGAAGAATATATACTCACCAACTCATCCAAGCTTTCATGTCTTCCTTCCTCTAGCAATCTCGTGGCTGAAAATGGGAGGAGAGAATTTGAGAGTGCTAGCCAATGAATGAGGAAGAGGCTACAGGTGACGGGGAAAATGAATGAGAAGGGAAAGAGGATTTGTGTTAAGTTGTTGTAGTATGGGGCCCACAAAATTTCTTTTCATTTTTGTCCCCTTTGAAAAATAATTGTAATTAAGACTTGCAAGGGGATTGGAAAACTTGATCATAATTAGAGCTTCACACTACACTTCTACAAAATAAGTACACCTCATCACATCTTATTTTTATTAAAATTACAAAATTATGCATTCATTCACTTTGGTCCCTATCGATGCCTCAAACCCACTTTAACCTCAAATCCAACACCTTTAAGGTACCGGCCTTATAAACCCATTCTCTTGAGGTCTATTATTCTTCATAGGTTCCTTTTTGTTTCTTTATCAAGAGTATTCCATAATTTCATATCTTCTCACTTTAGTCCTTGAACACACTCCTTACACTCATCATATGTGTTTTTCTTTTCTGATGAAATCGTTCTTGGTCCAAGACATGTCTTAACCCTTATTAGACTGTAAAATCCTTTGTTTCTCTAGTCAGAACTCTTTAATTTGTGAAAAATTTTCACTCTCGTGAAAATACATACTTTTAACTATATCATAATATCAGAGGTATTACATATACTATATATGATTGCCAGATTTTTTAAGATTAAACTTGATCAATTGATGGAAGTTATTAGAAAAAAAAAAACACTTTGTCAGAGTCATCATAGGTATTTTTAGAATTATTATTTAAAACATGTATGTTTTTTAATATTTAAACAAAATTTAAATCTTCATTATAATCTAATGTTTGTTCTTTATTTGTTTCTATGACTCTCAGCCATTTATACTATTGAATTCCAAAATTGCGGTTAACCACATACGCATATATTACTCTTCTTGCATCCAGATGACAAATATTCAACCCCAGCTGATAGCGACAGAATTATATCAGTAGATATCCTAAACAAGTAATTGTTTCCAAATCTGTACGATGTAATAAGCAATCTTATGAGGCATGGACCTTGTGAAAATTATAACTCACCTTATATGGTAGATGGTAAATGCACAAAAGCATTTTCTAAAATCCTCCAATGACTCAACAGTTATTGACAAAGACAGTTATGCTTGGTATCGAAGATTGGACAACGACGTGACTATTGAAAAAAAGAAGAAGAAGAAGTTCATTTAGATAATAGGTAACTACAAATAATTTAATTGATTAAATGACATTATGTTAGTTGATATAAGATTATTTCATTATGATATTTTATTCTTTTCTTTTTCACATATATGTTATACCATACAACCCAACATTGCTAACGAGATATTGATGTCACATTAATGTTGAAAAATGTAATCAATCAAGGTCCATAAAATATTTGTTCAAATACATCAATAAGGGACATGATAGAGTAACAACTACTTTCTATTAGAGAATAGAAGAAAGTAAAACAATAAAGAGAGAGATGAAATAAAAATGTTTTATGATTGTAGATACCTATCTCCTTGTGAAGCCGTTTGGAGAATATTTGGGTTTGATATAAATTTCAGAGATCTACTAGTAGAAAAATTGAATTTTCATCTTCTGAATATGAAAACTATCATTTCAAAGGATGATGAACCAATTGATTCGATTGTTGAGAGAAATTCTCACACTATGGCTATGTTTATTGCTTGGTTTGAGTCAAATAAAAAATATGTTGAGACAAAAACTCTAACATATGTCGAGTTCCCAACGAGTGACCTTAAAGAATGATTTCCTATAAATATTGATTTCTCAATTGGAAGATTGTACTGCACTCCTCCTGGAAGTGGTGAAATATATTATCTCAGGACTTTGTTTAATGTAATTAAAGGTCCAACCTTTTTTTTTTTGAAGAGCTTATAACATCTGATGGAGTTCTTCATTATACATTTAAGGATGCATGCTATGTTTTAGGATTGATTAATGATGACAAAAAATGTTGATGGAATCATTGAAGCAAGTCAGTAGGCAACAACACAGTCCTTAAGAAGATTGTTTACAACTCTACTATTTTGAATTCGTTTGGGATAACACATGACAACTTTTATCTAATGACATATTGTATAGACAAATAACATTATTACGCTAGAGGTAACAATGTTATAAGTTTCATGAAAATTACATTATAAATAAGGCCAAAATTTTCTCTATTATATCATTTTAATGTTTGGTTCTTATTATCTCTCATTTTGAAACATATTTGTAACTCAGTGATGATCAATTGAAGAACTATGTGTTAATTGAGATTGAAAACATACTTCAGAGTAATAAAAGATCTCTCAGTTAATTTGAATATATGTCATTTCCAGATATAGCCGGAAGCCATGAATGTGGAAATAAGTTTATATAAGATAAGATGTCATATGATCGATTTCTTTTAGAGAAGGAGCATCTTGATTCAATTAAAATATTAAATAAAGATCAATTATATGTATATACAGAAGTCAATGATGCTATTAATCTAGACAATGGGGACATCTGTTTTGTATATGGATATGGATGTATTAGAAAAATATTCTTGTGGAAAGATCAAAAGAGACTATTGTTTTAAATGTTGCATCAAGTATCTCTCTTACTTCCAGGTGGAAGAATTGCTCATTCTCAATTCTGCATTCCCTTACAAATTACTAAAGACTCAAGTTGTAATATTAAACAAAGAGGTGACCCTACAGAGATAATCATCAAGACAAAATTAATTATATGTGATGAGGGATAAATAAAATGTGTTTTGAAGCTCTTGACAAAACTCTAAGGGATTTGTTGAGATTTTCTAATAATTAGAATTCTATTCAACCTTTTGGTGGCAAAGTCATTGTGTTTGGTGGAGACTTCAAACAAATATTACTAGTCATACCAAGAGCAAGTAGACAAGATATTATGTTCTCCACAATTAATTTCTTTTACATTTGGAATCATTGCGACTCTAAATATCTAAATCAATAGTTGATGCTAAACAAGTCAAATGTCAAATCATTTTTTGACTGGATCATTAGTGTTAGTGAAAGAATATGGATTATGAAAATATTGGCAAGTCAACTATTGAAATTTCTGATGACTTACTAATTAGCATTGTTGATGATATTGTATATTTGATTGTGAAAAACAAATATCTTGATCTCATGAATAATTTAAACAATTTGAGTTACTTCAAAGAGAGCAATCTTTGCTCTAATGTTGAAAGATGTTGATACCATAAATGAATACATATTATCTTTACTTTCAACAGAAGAACAAAAATATTGAAGTTCTGATAGCATCTATAGAGCCGATGCAAATACTAATATAATGGATGATCTCCACACAAAAATTTCTAAATAACATAAGATTGTCAGGTATTCCAAACCATGAACTAAAACTGAAAATTAGTGCTCTAATAATATTATTTAGAAATATTGAAAAATCAATGGATCTTTGTAACGATAGTATACTAATTGTATCTTGACTTGGTAAGCATATTATCAAAGTAACAATTATCTCCGAAAAATTATTCCATCAGATTCAAGATTTCCTTTTCAACTTAGAAAACGCCAGTTTCCAATAACATTATACTTTGCAATGACAATCAACAAAAGTCAAGGTCAATCACTTTCAGCAGCTGATTTGTATCTAGCAAGCCCGGTCTTTACACATGAATAGCTATATGTGGTAGTTTCGAGAGTGGGGAGCAGAAATGATTTGAAAATTTTGATTCTTGACAAAGATAGTTATCATACCATAACACCATCAAATGTATAATATAAATTTTTTTAATAAATAGTGTTGAAATAAATAAATATCTAAATTTAAATATGTGTTGTGTCTATATATTAATGATTGGCACACTAATAATTGTCTAAACAAAGTCTAAAAATATCTCTAGTTATTATAATAATAAATTATATTTTTAAGAATATTCGAATCTACGACTATGTCTGCGTTGGATTGACATGTGTAATAATTCCAGTTAGTTTTATTAATTGTCGGTGCTAGTTACACGCATGCATATCCATCGATTTAATCTTTTAAATATACACACAAAAAAAAAACATTTACAATATTTTATCAAAATTTTAATATTGCAACGCTTTATTTTGTATTCGTACACACTGTTAGTATGCTTTGAACTGATGAGTTTTCAAAATTTTAGGAGTTTAAATTATATCATATCAAAATCATGTCCCACACGTTGTCTTGCTTGCCGTTCAATTATTGTACTTGTGATTAAATCATATTTTTATGTAATTCTTTATATAATTTTCACGCTTTAAAGATAATAAGAGATATGGCAAAGAGATCATTTCTATAAGTTTCGTTATTTCTCTCTCTCTAGGCGACAAAGTTCAACTCACAAAGTCTCTTCTCAAGTAAAAATAAAAATTCAAGCTATCTTTAATTACAAAAGAAACTTATATGAAAGTAGAGCATATATATATATATATATATATAAGGTAGTCAAGCTGTTGTTATAATTGGCCCCCCACAAAAAAATAAAAGGGTTTATTTATTTATGAACAATGTAGAAGCACCTAATATGATTCTTCCCTCTGGGATGCAAACGTGTATGCTTGTTTAGAAGAGGTCAAGATTTGGAATATTTCGTGTTAGTGGGAGGCCATTTGTGTGTATACTTATACATATATATATATATATATATATATATATATATATATATATATATATTTGCTCTATTGGATCGATGTCAAGCTCAAACCCGGTTGACCAATTGTGAACTTTACAACTATATATATTTGGATAACATTATTTTTCCTTTAATATATTCACAATAATGACCTTGGAGTATATAGTGCATCTATTTTCCAAATTAATGTGAATGATGCATGGATCTACATGACTTAATTTATAAATATATATATATATATATATATATATATATATATATATATATATAGGTACTGAAGCAACTGTTAACCTCAAAAATGGGATCCTAACATTACTTTTTAGGCAATTTTGTGGCCTCTACAACCCTTTTTTGCAGAAACCAACTGTTAACATGTGAGGCCGCACATGGTTTCCCAAATATGTATCCCAAAACACTCCCTACCAAAAACACTTTTTATATATATATATATATATATATATATTCTCCATATCTAGAGGAAGAAATGGTTTAATATGAAAAATAAAAGAAAAAGAAAAGTCTTTAGATCACAAATTAATTGTGTAATTTGATACAGAATTTATTCATGTGCAAATTAAGAAATTTTTTTTTTCAATTTTATGTAATGGATTTTATATTAATCTAAATCATTAATTTTTAATTTAATGGTGATTATTTTTACCTCCTATCTTTGACATTAACCATTCATTTCACTATATATATATATATATGGTTGGAGCCACAAAGTATTTGAAAATTCATAGGGCTTTATCACTTCAACTAATTTGATTTGATTCAAGTTAAATAACAAAAATGAATAAACTTTCTTAATATTAATTTTATCTTGTGAATTTATGCTTCTGTCATCTAACCTGATTCAAATCAGATTAATTGAAATTTAGTAAATTTTAAATACTTGTAATTTCAACTATATTTATATATTTATAGACACATACAAGAAATTCAATACAAATAGGAGAGCCATGGCTCAAAATGTGACTTCTCCAATGGAAATCATGGGATCTGAGGATCGATTTTTGGTTTTTGGGAGAAGTCAAACTATGGAATAAAGAGAGTTATTTTTTATATTTTGTCGATATGATCGTGAGATGAAAGCACGAATCAATGTTTAGAAGTTTGTGGTATATAATGCATTTACGTGTAATGCCTAATATTAATATTTAAGGTATATTATTATTATGGTTCTGCCTCAACTCGATTGTTTCTTTATTATTTGAGGGCTAACGAAGATTCCATGGAATACATAGACATCCCAACTGCTATGCTATCCTGTCCAATTTGGGTGTTAACTCTTCGGATCATTCTATTGGAATTTGGAATTAGGATCTCCTGTAATTTCGTTCCCCTTTTTCTCCCCACCAAACCCAATTATTACTCAATTAAAATAACGTAAAAATCATAATTTAATACTACGCTGTATAAAGTATAGCACCTTGAAATTATAATATTTACATTGATAATTGATGTCTTCAGCTACCACTGACGTGATCAGCAACAAGTTGACGTTTACCTAAACCAAGGATACACTTAGATTATTTAGATGAGTTACGGTGTTCTACATTAATATTGGCAACTTCAACACGTGGATAAACCTTATAGAAAGGGGGTAAAAATTACGATTAAACTGAAAAAAAAAGTGTTAGTAGGATTAAAAGAAAATCTTATCACAATCATTTAAAAGAACGACCCTTAACTTTTATCCCATTAGACAAATAGATAACGACAGACGAACATTTGAAGAGACAACGCACCCACCAATTTAAAACAAGTAGGACTGGAAAAAGAAAAAAAGTAAAATTTACTAAAAATAGAATCATCATAATATTCATTAATCATCGCGTAGCAAATGAAGAAAATTTATGGGGATCTTTCACAATCCTAAAAAAGCAAACTACTCTGCTCAAGGGTACAAAGGATTTAACTTCAACTCAAAACAATGCAGATGCCTCCTGGTCATAGATAAAAGACATCAATGTGCCGAGAATCTGCAAGGAAGAAAATCAAATGCGACGTAAGAATAAGGCCGAACGTACAGAAACTTCAGAGAAGAGATCAATTTGATCAGATGGCATACAACAATATTGGTTATTACCAAGTCGCCTAAGACCTCAGGTACATTGAACACCAACCAACTATACTAATAAACTTAATGGCGATATTATCATCACGTAGCACAAATGATAAATAAATTACAAAATCATGGAGGGCAAATGTAGTGCCAAAATTGAGAGAAATACTTAGTGTAAAACGGGAAAAAGGCCTGAACTTAAGATCTGTCAAAGAATCTCAACCCTATAATTATCTTGGCTATAATAAAAACTCTTATCTGATGCAGGATGTAATACAAAATATCGCTTATTTTGAGATGTAACCAATGTTAAATTTTCACAAAATATGGCTGATATATCTTTTTGTATCTTAACTTTATCTCAAGATCATTTTCATCCTTTAAATTCATTTTGTTCCAAGTCGATCCCTTAACTTTATCTGGGGTTTCATTTCCCTCCATTAACTTCATTTTATTCTAATGAAGTCCCTTAACTTCACCTTGGGTTTCACTTTCTTCTTATAACTTCATTTGATTCCAATTTAGCCTCTTAAATTTACCTCAGGTTTCACTTTCACCCCTTAATTTTATTTTGTTCCAATTTGTTCTTTAACTCCCAAAAACTACTCAAATGTTTCCTTCCCTCTAACACTCTGAAAATGCTTAACAAAATAAGTGATAGGTAAACATAATCTCTCCAATGACATAATCACAAAAATTGAAAGAACATAAGAACATTAGTCAGGCTAGAGCAATAAATTAACAATAGGCAAATAATGAGAAAAGGCCACATAACAAAACCCAGAGTTTAAGTAATGATATATATTAATAGGTAGAATCTAAATTGGTAAGAAGTTATCAAAGTCAAGCTACCAAGATATTATTGAGTGATTTTTGTAAGTTAGAGGCCAACCAAAGTAAAACCTAAAGTAAAGTTAAGAGACCCAATTGGAACAATATAAAACCAAGGGACCAAAGTGAAAAACAGGGTTTTAAGGAATCAAATTGATTTTTCTTTTAAAAAAAAAAGGGACAAAATGACACTTGAGGTAAAGTTAGGGGACCAAAATATCATTTTAGCCCCCAAAATAAATAGAACTTCAGTCTACAAGAAAGGAAAGGTTGAGCCTATGAAAACGTAAGTTACCTCTTTAGTCTTTGAATAATATCTCAATTCAAAGCACAATTAATAATATGAATTGAAAAGGAAACAGTGGAGATAATAATATCCAAAATTAATACAGAAACATCAACTTCATCTATATTATCTAGTATCTACCATGTGCCGAAGAAGCAAAACCACATGATAACAATCCATCTGTGACAACAGCAACAGCACCCAAAAAACTAGCTTAAGTTCAAACAAGACAATCTCTCAACATATAATTTAGTCAACTTGACATAAATATATGAAATAGTCATATCCATAGCAAGAAATCAGATCACGGCGTCAATTTTCTTTTCTTTTTTTTTTCTTAAAAAAAAAAGAAATTGATAACATACAAGAAAAATTAACAAGGATTTTTTTTCAAAAAACAAAAAAAAAAGTATAATTTACCTTAAATATTGCTTGGATACATAAAGACTCTAACCCTTGCTCCCTGCAGACGCATCAAAACTCAAATGACTCAGAACACCATAGAGAAAGGCATATAAAAGGCCAAGCATTCTTATGTCATTATGTCCTGACAATTACCATTGATCTGGGTGGCAGATTAGACTTGAATTTGGCACGGACGATACCACTGTTACCATGAGGCCTGATAACCTTACCCCAAATGCAGCGATAGTGGCTTCCATTCTTCTTCACCTTGGCTTTGTAAATGTATGCCATGCGCTTGCCACAGTACCATGCAACCTCTTCCTTGGAGTTTACTCCCTCAATCTGGATCAGTGATGTGTTTGGGTATTGGTTTGATTTAGACCTGAACAACACAAACCAAATTATGTACTCCAAACAAAAATCCAACTAAACCCTATCCTTTGAATGCCATTGATCAAAATCAAGAGATAAACAATAAAACCAAATCTTTTAATGGCCACTCTTTAGGAAATCTTCACAGTAACAAAACACTATTAGAGAAAAAAAAATTACCTCTTGTATCCAAGGATAGAACCCCTGACATAAAGTCTGATATACAAGAAAAGAAATGAAAAAAATGAGCATATTTTACACAAGATCACCAATAAAGATGGATATGTGGTATCATGAGAAAAGTAAACAGATTAGAAAATTTACATAACGATTAACATAGGCATGTTGTAATTGGACAAACTTCTCATCGAGTTAAACCCTAGAATTGTCAACTGGCAAACACATACATTATGTCATATCCCTCCTTATTAGTAGCAAACTAGTAATATTAACCACATAATCATATTCATTTCATTTTTTTAAGTTTGGTTGATAGTATAATTTACATAGATAATTATCTGTTGATTTTACTTTTTCTACGCCAAAAGTGGTCATCGATGCATATTCTTCCATAACCAAGTTCCCTGAGAATGTATGCGCTCCTACTGAAACTAATTAAGATGCATGATTATCTACCACACCATACATGCCCAATATGAAGAGTACAATTCCCCAAATTTACGGAAAAAGATTCACTAAAACCGTTCCATCATCACAGTTAATAAACGTATTCTAAGTATTAACTCCCGAATAGGGGCAAAAAGAAAAGGGCATATGCGCATAAAACTCTACGCTAGTCGATTAACACTGCCAATAATAATAATCGCCCTCTATAATTACCCAAAATATTTACATGTTATAAAATAAAGAGCTCTTCATAAGGGCTAATTTTCCAAACCTATGAAAAATACATAATGCCCAAAGTAAGCGTTAGAAAATTGGTCTCTGTCTACTGGAGAATCAGAACTCCGTAACTGCACTCACCGTCCACTACTATTAACGTAATAACGGGGAAAAAAAGAGAGCAGAGAGCTAACAGACACCGCGAATGAAATCAAAATCACTCAAAAAACGCAAATTGTTTTCGTTTTTTTTTTCTTTTAAACCAAAATGAATAACTGAGGTGCTTGAGTTAAGCTATAAAGGAAGGAAGTGAAGAAAAAAGAACAACTAGATCACAAACCTGACGCGCTCTCCTTGCCGTCCCTTCACCATCTTTGGTTGGTTGGTGACACTACCTGGTTGATGCAGAAGCAGAGATCGGCGGGAAGGAACCCTACAAGGATCGAGGGTTTTAATCGAATGGAGCGAGTTTGCGATTGAGGGTTTTTATTTTTTGAAGAATAATGGGCTCCCTTGTTTTGGGCTTCGGTCCAATTTTCTTCTTCGCGGGTCTCCCTGGCCCTCTTCTCTATTGTTAATGACTTGAATAATAATTGTTATTCTGTCCAAATAAATAAATAAATAACTGTTATTAACGAAAAAAAAATTTCTTTAAGCGGAAAATTATATTCTTAAGTAACACATTTCTTAAGTAACACATTTCTTAAGTAATATATTTCCTTTTTCATTATGTTATTAATTAACACATTATTTTCTTAAGTAATATATTTCCTTTTTCACAAAAAAGGTAACATTTCTAAAATGTTGTATTCCCACAAATATTCTTAAAAATTTAGTAATATAATCTTCATATATGTAAGCAAACTTTTGTGAGACTCATAGGTTGGAGCTCCACGTCTTACAAAAAAGAAAAAATCGTCCACAAAAAACTTGATCATTACGACATTTGATTACAGGCTAGGCTCATTTAAAAATAAATCAGATTTTTGTATAATAAAATGAGTTGGACTTTTTGAAAATTAATCAAACTTTTTGAACTTTTTATTCATGCTTATATTTTACATGTTCATTTTCAAAATTTATATTAAAAAAATTACTTTTGTCTGAAATAAATAACCCTAACAATAATATTATACAATTATGATATGAAATACATATTAAACAACTGAATATCAAGTTAAACTAAAATTGTGACTCGTGTGTGTGACGCTGTGACAAAAATATTAAAACAAAATTCATACATGATTCAAGCAAATCTAATTATACATATTAATATTTTACATGAATTAGAACTACATGTATAACAAATAGAAATGTCACAAATAATATAAATGAATTTTTCCTTATAATATATTGTGTTTATCAGGCACTTTTTCTATGTTTTTCTGAAGTAATATTCTATATCTTGTTAACCATGTTTGAACCTAATGCATGGAATGTTTAATATTTAATCACGTGATATGAAGCAATGTGTCCCATTGCCGTCATTCAAAATCAACATGTAAACATTTCATATTTTGTTAAAGTATTTATTTAAATTATATTCAATTAAAAGTTAGGAAGCAACGCATCGAATGTCACAGTTACACAGATAAGAAATCGTATTCCCCCAACCGAAAAAGAGAAAAAAGAAAAATCAGTATCACACATAAATAGTACAATGTTTGTTTTGGGCATACAATTATATTAGTAAAATATAGGACAAATTGCACTTTATCCCTCTAAACTTTGCTTCATGTGCAAAAAACTCCCTAAAATTTTAAACTCAATAAAAGACTCCCCTCAACTTACATCTTGTGCAGAATACCCATAGAATTACAGCAAAGAAATATGCAGAATATTAGATATGGGACCAGTATAAATATGCTAAAAGGCAAAAGTATAGTGGAAAGATTTGTTAAACCTAATGGGGGAGTGAAAAATAAATTTTCTAGGCTGTTAAAACCCAGCTCCTCAGGTGCCTTTAAACCCTAAAAGCTGAAAAAGGTTAATAACCAGTAGGACAAGACAAAATCTCACATGATTGCAGATGACCTTAATGAACATAATAAATCTCTAAGCTCCCAAAGTTACACGCAAGGGGAGATTGGGAATAATAAATCTCTAAGCTCCCAAAGTTACACGCAAGGGGAGATTGGGGTTTATATGTTAAATAATAGACCACCGGATCAGATTGAAAACAAAAGGAACAAAAATGAAGTTGATACGCAGAAGGGAGGGAGCCCAAAGAAGGGCAATGCCTCTACTGTGGATATTTGAGTCCAGTGTTTATTGTGCACTTGATGGAGTTATAATATTGTTTATTGTTGGCTTTGTTCTGCTTTTTTCAGATTAGTGGTCTTATTTATTATTATTTTTATGATAAATATTCTTTCTTGGAACTGTAGGGGTGCGGGGACCTGATACTTTCCTTTCTTGGTACGGGAGATTAAAGCAAGCTATAACATTCATGTGTTGATCATTGTGGAGCCTAGAGTTAGCAGGCTAAAAGCAAACAAAATTGCTACTAAGTTGGGGTTTAGCAATAGTTACATAGCTGAGGTGGAAGGATTCTCAAGTGGCATTTGGCTTTTGTGGGAGGGAAATAAAGTTAATATCGATATCATTAGCACCTCAAGTCAATGTATTTGTAGCAAAATATCATATGATGAGGGAAAAGAAAGGTTTTTCCTATCTTGTGTGTATGACAGCTTTACTCCTACTGTTGGACAAGACCTTTGGAAGCAACTTGAGACAATCAACAAGTTTGTGGTTAATGACAAATGGATGTGCATTGGTGACTTTAATGCCTACAAAACAGTAGAGGATAAATGAGGGGTGTTAGGCCTAACGTCAAATCTATGTTTGATTTTAATAACTGTTGCGTTAACTGTAATCTCATGGATGTAAATCTTTGTGGTCCCATGTTTACATGGAAGAATGGTAGAATCCAGGAAAGACTTGATTGGGCATTGGGGAATTTTAATTGGTTTGCGCATTTTAAAGAAGCCTATGTAGAACATCTAAATTAGTTTAAATCAGACCATAGACCCATCCTTCTTTGGATGGGAGGGAGGGAGAAAGAGAGTAGAATCTCACAAAGATTTAGATTTGTGGCTGGCTGGGCTTCTGAGAGATCTTTTAAGAGTTTGTGAAGGAAAATTGGCGCAATGAGGTTGACTTGCAAAATGCCACTTCAGGACTAACCGAGAAAATTATAGAATGAAATAATACTGTTTTTGGCAACATAAATAAGAGGAAGAGATCGCTTACGAAAAGGTTAAATGGCATTGACAAAGTGAATTTTAAAGGAACCAATCCGTACCTAAACCAGTTGCAAGAAACTCTTTGGAAAGACTATGAAAAAAACTCTATTATAAGATGAAATTCTTTAGTGCCAAAGAGCTTGACTTAAATGGCTGCAATTTGGTGATAGAAATACCAAGTTCTTTCACGCTTCTTTAGTGGTAAGGAACAAAAGGAATAAAATAGTGGCTCTTAAAAATAAGGTGGATATTATTGTCACAAACAAGGCAGAACTTAGAGGAATGGTTACTAGCTTTTTCAAAGTGCTCTATTCTAAAGAGGATCAAGTGGTTACTAACAGCTTTCCCCTCAAATGAACTTTTCCTAAATTGGACCCTTCATGTCTGAAAAACTTGGATGCTGAAGTTACATCGAAGGAGATTAAGGATGCTCTCTTCAGTATGTGTGTGCTTAAAGCACCCGGTCAGATGAGTTCCATGCTATGTTTTTCCAGAGTCAATGGGACATTATTGGTATTGCAGTCTGCAAGTTTATTAAAAATTGTTCTCAAGACCTGGCAAAGATTTATGCTATTTATGATATTGATATGATCTTGATTCCAAAAGTAGAGACTCTCTTAGACATTTTAGGCCGATTGCTCTTTGTAATGTCACTTAAAAATTATTACAAAAGTAATTGCGAATAGGTTGAAGCCACTTATGGGTGATCTTATTTCTCCAACCTAATGCAGTTTTGTCCCCGGGAGACATATCTTGGATAACATGATTATTGTCCAAGAAATTATTCACTCTATGATGAATAAAAGAGGGAAGAAGGGCTTCATGGCTATCAAGGTTGATCTTGAAAAAGCTTATGACCACTTAAGTTGGGAATTCTTAACTAATACCCTGAAGGATATTGGATTTTCGGGTTATATGACTAATATTATACTGAGATGTGTCTCTAGGTGTCGGATGAGGATCATTTGGAATGGAGAGCCTATTGAAAATTTTAAAACCTTAAGGGGGATTCTTTAAGGGGATCCTCTTTCTCCCTATCTCTTTGTTTTATATATAGAAAGACTTGCTCATTTAATTGAATATGCTATTAATAGTAAACAATGGATTTCTGTTGAACTAAATAGAATTGGACCTCATATATCCCACTTATTTTTTGTTGATGATTTAATGCTTTTTGCAGAAGCAAATACGGAACAATTGAGAGTGATTCAAGCATGTCTAGATACTTTTTATAAAGCTTCAAGGGAGAGAGTTAATAATGATAAGACATACCTTTGCTGTTCATTAAATATACACTAGAACATTTTTACAAAATTAAGTCGCAAGTTAGGATTCGCTCGCGTCTAATCTTAGAAAGTACTTGGGCATTCCCTTACACCATAGTAGAGTTAATAGAAGGTCATATCAATTTTTAAAAGATTAACTTAGAAGTTGTCTTAACAAATGGAGAGCAAAATTTTTGTTTCTTACCGAATGGATTATACTTACCAAATCATTGCTAAATACAGTACCAGCCTACTATATGCAAATAAACCTCCTACCAAGTAGTACTTGTGAGAAAATTAATAAAATATCAAGAGATTTCATTTGGGGTTTTAAAGAAGAAGGAAAGTGTAATATCCCAAGAATTTTCATGAATATTTAAAGTCTATTTGAATTTTATTGAAAAATTTAATTACATGAGAAATGTTCTTTTTGAATTAGTGAAGGAAATTTGGAAATAGAAATTTCAAAAATTTTAATTTGGGACATTTTACAAATTCTCAAGGACTAAAATGAAAAGAAAAGAAAGTATGGAGTACTTTTGAGAAATGACCAAGTAGGAACCTGAGAAGAAGAATAGAGCTTATGGGAATGAATTATGAGTCCGGTACCAAAAGGATGATGGATTCGAGGTTAAAATGAAGTTTGAGACTCTGAGAGGGACTAAAGTGAAATAAGAAAATTGTGGGGCAATTAGGATTTAGAATCACCCGAGGCGAGATTTTATGAATTTGCTTTTACTAATCTTGACTGAGGGTCAACTGAATAGCAAGTGATAATTTCACCCCGAGCGAGTAAATAGACGGCCTCACCTAATTTTTCTTCATTTTCTCCTTTCCTCTCTCTCTCTTCATTTTCTCTCCTCTCTTTCTCTCTCTACACTCCAACTCCACAACCGGGCTTGGAGGGTGGATCTTGGGCTACGGGGCGAGCCTCTAGGAGCCAAGCAATGTAGGGAAAGCAAGGAATTGAGGTAGAAATTTCTATTTCTCAAGCTTTTCCCTATTTTATAGTTTTCAGAAAGTTTGGGGTAAAAATCGAGATTGCGGCTTCGTTTCTCGATTAAAATTGGTGTTTTTAGTGTCTAAATGCTCCTTAGACATTAAGGGTGAGATCCTATGGAAGACATCATGGAAAACAGTGAAGATTTGGCCGGATCTGAGCCAAAACCGAGAGGAATCGCGAAAGGTAGCGATCCTGGCGCCCAAGCGCCAAGGTTCAGAAGATTTTAGGAAGAAAAGGGGCTTGGCGCCCAGGCGCCAGGCTTGTGTTGGTGCCCAAGCGCCATGTGTGGCGCCCAGGCGCCAAGTATGCTGAAAAGCCTTAGCTTATTTTCAATCAGTCATAACTTCTTCATCCGGACTCCGTTTTGGGCAAACTTTATATCGTTGGAAAGCTCTTTGAGTCTAGTTTTCAATGGTATAAATGTCATTTAGAAATTATTACCGGTTAGGAGTTATGACTTAAGATGTGAGTAAAGGTCGAGAGTAGTGATAGGAAATTTCTTTATTTTGTAACCCTAATGGTTTTTACCTGGTTACAATAGGGATGTTTGGGGCGCAAGGTGGGAGCGCTGAGAGCGTGGAATCCAGGTGAGTAGGCAACCTTGCGAAATTAATTTAATAAATTAGTCAAAGCACAATATAAATCCCATTTGCGTTATTTGTGAAATTGAGAAGATTATCAGTGTGTGTTCAGGTTGAGAAAAAGTACAATATCATTGGAAGGTATTTTATTACCTTTGAGAATTGATTTCTCTAGTTGACTAAAGAACTAAATGTGATTGTTTCTTGAATAAATTGAAACATTTTGTAAGTGAATAACCTTACTAAACTAATGTGATCTTATTAGATAAAGTACAATACAAGTCTTGTTTATAACATTATTGAATTGAGAAATAATCAATCTCGCTGTTGATAATATATGATGATTGTTATGGTTGATGATAGACATTCAAGGGAATAAAAGTATGTGTAAATTCATTTATTGCATAGTAATTATATTGTGATAAATTGTCACTATTTTATTGATGAGCAAAAGATCTACGAGATCTAATACACGAGTTTGAAAGGGTTAGAGTCTCATACTACTCGGTGTATAACTGTGAAAACCTATGCACGAGTTTGAAAGGGTTAGAGTCCCATACTACTCGGTGTATAAATGTGAAAACCTATGCACAAGTTTGAAAGGGTTAGAGTCCCATACTACTCGGTGTATAACTGTGAAAACCTATGCACGAGTTTGAAAGGGTTAGAGTCTCATACTACTCGGTGTATAACTGTGAAAACTTATGCACCAAGAGTTTGAGGGTTAAATTCCCAAGTCACTCAGTGCAAGTATCTATGGCATATAATGCAAAGTGATTGAGGGATTGATCACCCAAGAAATCATACGCAAATTCAGACAAGTGTAATACTATAATTATTTACAATAAATGATAGATTGATTGTATTAGTAAATGTGGTGTTTGTGCTTATGATATTTTCATGTACAGTTGTTTACTCACTGAGTTATGATAAACTCACACTCTCTATGATTATCTTTTCAGATACAGTGGTTGAGGAGAAGAATTTATAGCCTTTAAGGATATACTCCACTTTTGTCTGGTAAACAATTGGTAAGGATTAGGAAACGCTCTGTAATCTAGTAGGTCACCTAGGCTTGGAAGGTTGTCTAGTACTGTATAGTGTTTGAAGGTTGAACATTTTCTGAATATGTATACAAAATATCTTTCTTGAAATATTTATGATTCACATAATTATGGATATTAAGAATGTTCACAGAGATTATGGGGTACCACGGAGGTACACCATAGGTATTTTATGTTTATATCACATGTAAGTTTTGGGATGTGACAGAAAGAATACTCATTTCATCTCTTGGGATAAACTTTGTAGTCTTAAGAATGAAGGTGGAGTGGGTATCAGGAAGGCCAGATGCATGAATTACTCTCTGTTGATGAAAGTGGGGTGGGGATTAGTAGGAAGGACTCCCTTTGGGCCCATACGTTGTAAAGCAAATATAAATGCAGGGAAGATATTATTTCAACCGTTGCTCACATAAATCAAAACTCAAATCTCTGGCAAGGTGTTTGCAAAGTGTGGAATAAAAAATTAGCAGGCACTAGATGGAAGATAAGAAATGGAAAAAAGACATTTTTTTTTTGGATTGAGTGCTAGTATTAAAAAGGGATTTATCTTAAAGATATAGTTAGTAAGCCCCTGAGTGCACCAAAATGAAAGGAAACTGTCAATGACTTTCTTAAGCCTAATGGAGATTGGAATAAGGAGAAACTACGCTTATATTTATTGGATGACATATGCTGTGAAATTCTTAAAATTCATGTTAATGCACGTGAGAATATGGAGTATAACATTATTTGCAATTACCCTAAAGAGATTGATTTTTCTGTTAAGTCAACATATGAATTCATATCTAAGGTGGAACAAATGAATGTTGAACGTCACTGGGACTTGATTTGGAAATGGTCGGGAAACCAACAAAATAGAACTTTTATGTGGCTCTGTGCACATAATAAATTCTTATGAATCAACAAAGAATAAAGAGAAACCTTACCTCAGATCCCCTTTGTCCAGTTTGTAGAACTAAGAAGGAAACGATAGTCCATGCCTTTAGAGACTGTCCTGCAAACAGAGACGTTTGGAAAATGTTGATCAAACCAACATATTACCTAAATTCTTTAGAGGGAACATAATTGAATGGTTCATGTTTAATAGCAAGAAAGATATTAGAAAAATTGAAAGTATAAACTAGAAATTGACCTTCGTAGAAGTTGTTCGTAGAATTTGGCTCAAGTGGAATGCATTCATATTTAACAATAAAGAGTGTATAACTGGAGACCTATACTGGAGACCTTCGTAGAAGTTGTTCATAGAATTCCTTGGATGCATTATAATTCTCGAATCTGATTAATAAAGAAGTCAGTATGGGCTAGTCGCCGCCGACAAATGGATGGACTAAATGCAATATGGATGAAGCAAGTAGGGAAGACAAACCGACTGCTAGTTGTGGTGGAGCAATTCATGATGCAATAGGTAGGTGGATCTCTAACTTCATCATGAATCTCGAAACTCTGGACAGCCTCTCATCGAAAATCTAGAGTATCTTCACCGAACTAAATCTCGCATGGCAGAAGGGCTACTATCGTGTTTGGTTAGAGTTTGACGTGAAGGAGGCAATCACACTGATCAGGGATGGGTGTCTAAGGAGCACCCGCTATCTCTGTTGGTCCGATGAACTAAGAACCTTCTGAGCAGAGAATGGGAGATCAAGCTTCATTGGAGCTTTAGAGAAGGAAACATGGTGGCGAATTGGCGAGCAGCAATTGCTCTAGAGCCTTCCTCAGGTCTGAAGGTATTGGATGATTCACCCGAAACGCTAAAGCCCTTGTTGGAGAATGACTTGGCTCAAGGGATCAAAGGAGATGGGCATTCTCAGTGTCTTAGGCATGTAGTCTCTTTGCTTAAAAAAAATTACACTTTTTATATAGTATATCGAAAGCTAAACATATAGTGGCTTTTATTAAAGATTAACATATTATTATAATAACAAATATATGTCAAAAAGAAGGAACAATTTGAAGATATCTCCTCATATATTTTATATTTTATATTAGTTGACTATTTTTTAAATTTTTATTTGAAGACCATAAGTTAACTTGCTTAATAATAATGACAACAACAATATATGCTAAATTGTAATTACATATGAATCGTTCTTTATTTAATTCCATTTTTAATATATAATTATCAGATCAACAATGAAAAATAAATTATAACTATATATTTTAAAATACTGTATCCTTAAGTTTAGACTATCGTAGAAAATCGAAAAAAAAAAAGTATGGCCACATTAGAGTGAATTGTCTATACAAATAAATTGAACATATTATACTTTCATACTCATATCATGTAATATGTCAAATTTAATTACTTTAGAAAATGAGACTAAATAAATAAATGAGTAAGTAAATAAGGATAAAATAGTAATAAAGAAATTCTTGAGAGATATAAATAGAATTTTATTCATTAGGCTAGAGACCTAATTGAATGGAATGAAGAAGATATGAGGACGTTTTACAAATCCTACCAAGAGAAGAAGAAAAGAAATATATATGGTTAGCAAAGTGGACGTAGGACATGAGCCAAATAATAGGAAGAAGACATAATTATGAAAAGACAAAGAGAAGTCCTTTTCTTGTCTCCCATGATCTTTTATTTATATTTTCATTTCCATAAGTGGATAAAGAAGAGAAAGAAAAATTAAAAAAAAATTGCATTTTCATTCTACTTTTCTTCCTCCAACTTCATGATTTCCGTTTGATAAAGTTAAATAGATATATTTGGGATGCATGAGTGTGGACAGATGAAAGGATTAGATGATAGATAAGAACAAAAGGAGACAAAGATGAAATATTAGGTAATGTAATACAATAATGAAAGGAGATATTAAAAAAATAATAATAATAGGATTTTCACACATTTTATTAGGGACCTATGTGAAAGTAAAAGCTTTTAAATGATACTTTTGTTATTTTAGCTAGAGATGATACATGAAATAAATGATGAGAGTTAGACGACATGAAGACAAGAAGGAAAGGAAGGTGACAAAGTTTGGTAACTATAAATATTTTTTTAATGTATATATGTGCATGATGAGAGGAGGAGATAAAAGTAGAAGATAGAAAGAAATGGACGAGAGATAAGGATAAAAGGTTAGGTAAGTAATTAATTAATAATTGAAGGGAGAAAAAATAGTGAAAAGGAAAAAAAAAGAATATATATCTGTGTGTGCGTGTGTGTGTGTATGTGTGTGTTATGGTATGTGATGTGTCGAGTAGAGAAAAAAAAAAGAAAGAGCAAAAGAGAGAGGAATAGATGAAATAAAAAAGAAAGAAGAAGAAGAGAGAAGGAGTACGAGAAAGATCAGATAAAGAAGAGAATTAGAACTGCAGTTAAAACTTGTTCTTCATAAAAGTAGTTAATCTTCCACTAAACTATGTTTATTTATGATTTATGATATCCATATACATAATTAGTTTTTATAGAGTTTTTATTATAAATCTTGTTCTACAATAGTGAACAAGAGAGATTTAATTATTATCAGTATGATGTTATGCTTTTATGGCTGAAATGATCTCTTCATGTATTTACATGTTTTTAATAAAGTGATTAGTTACTGAGATATTTTATATCTCACTTTTAGAAAATTGATCATTTCAGGAAAAAGGACAAAAATGAAGGCTTTTGATAATATTAATGATGAGATTGAAATGTAAAAATATATTTTATGGTAGTTCATGATTCAAAGATATAAAGAGAATATCAAAAATTATGTAAATTATTATTTGTATATATTTAAGCTCAAACATAATTAGTGAGAGTCTTGTCAATTTTTCTGCGAGGTTAATATTCACATGAATAGTAAAATTCATGAATAGTGAATTCATAATTATTTGAAAAGAGTTTATTCAAAAGTTATTTAGTAAACTAATTTAGAGAAGAAGTATTATTTTTTTAAAGGAAATAAAAAGTCGAAATATTACAAAATGGTATTAGAAGAAAGGTCCTACCATCTTATAGAAAGGAAAATACTTACATGTAATTGTTTAATTTGTTAAAAGTATTATTTTTATGATGTTTGTGTTTGAGTTGTTGCGAATGTTTGCTGTAATTAAGTGAGATTTAGAAGAATATCTTAGTAAAAGTAAGTCATATAGAGAATTGATTAAAGATGAATAAAACATATCAGGTATTCTTTGATGAATAAAGGAAATAATGGAATCTTATTTGTAATGTATGTCTGGCCAGTATATTTTAAAAAAAGAAAATCATTATAGTCTAAATTCATTAAAAGGAAAGGTATGTTGAAGTTGAATTAGAATTCACTTAGATTGTGATAATCTAGATAAACATATAAGAGATATTTATCTCTAGAGAAGCAAGTACCTAGTGAAGTGTACATTTGAATTATAAATAATGCTTATATTTTCTATGATTATATGAATTATCCATGTGCTTGTTCTCTCTCTAAAAGTATTTTTGAAGATAAAATTTTAAAAAAATGATATGGATTTCTTATTCTCTGTCATATTTATGACTATATATATATATATATATATATATGTTATTAGTATGAACATATCTATGTTTATGTAAACTCTTAATTTTATAGAGAGAATTAGAGTTAGAAGAAAGTATGTATGATTATGATGTATTATAAAACAAGTGAAGATATGTTTCATAATAGAAATTAAATTCTATAAGAAAATAAAAGTAAAACAAAAATTTTTTTTTACTATGATGTGTTCATAATAGTAGCTTTAGTTCCTATGAAATTGGAATTAAGGTTAAAGTAGGCATTATGTGATGTATAAATATATAAAGAATTATGAATCAAGTAGAGCTTTATTTTACAAGAAGAACAGAGAAAAGATTAGAAAGACTTATTTCATAGTAAGATCTTTAGCAACAACTTGTCTTATAGAAGAACTCTTTCATGAATATGTAAAAATGTATTTTTTAATGAAAAATAATGCACTATAAACCCTTGAATTGGGTAGAGTTATAATGCATATAGACCCAAACGAAAAGGATAAGCCCCAAGAAATCTGATGCATTGATGGTTAAGGGTATAACCCAAGAAATTTGATGCATGGGTCGTTGAGGGCAAGACCTAAGAAATCTGATGCATTGATGGTTGAGGGTATGACCCAAGAAATTTGATACATGGATGGTTGAGGGCAAGACCAAGAAATCTTATGCAATATAAGGTGAGGATTGATCACTCTACAGACCTGAATATACCAATTAGTAAATCAATGGATAAACATTCCTGAAGATGAATATTGGGGAGCGTAGACCTATTGAGCACTAACAAATTTCGGGCTTAATATGATTGTGAAAATGTAAACTCACAGAGTTTTCAAAACTGAAAAAAAAAAATCGGTGTTTATACATATAGATACATTGAATGTATTGAATTGAATGATACCTATTGACTGAATTAGCATTGTGATATTTGTATTTGTGAGATTTTTATGCACGTCGTAGTTGCAATTTACATATGTGTATATATGTATTAACTTGAATTTTGGGGACAAAATTCATTTTAAGGGGGAGAGAATGTAATATCCAAAATTTAATTACCTTAGAAAATGAGGCTAAATTAATAAATGAGTAAGTAAATAAGGATAAAATAGTAATAAAGAAATTTTGAGAGATATAAATAGAATTTTATTCATTAAGCTAGGGACCTAATTGAATGGAATGAAGAAGATACGAGGACGTTTTACAAATTCTACCAAGAGAAGAAGAAAAGAAATATAATGGTTAGCAAATGGCAAGTGGACAAGGACATGAGCCAAATAATAATAAGAAGACATAATTATGAAAAGACAAAGAGAAGTCCCTTTTTTGTCTTCCATGATCTTTTATTTATATTTTCATTTCCATAAGTTGACAAAGAAGAGAAAGAAAAATTAAAAAAAAAGATTGCATTTTCATTTTACTTTTCTTCCTCCAACTTCATGATTTCCCTTTGATAAAGTTAAATAAAGATATTTAGGATGCATGAGTGTGGACAGATGAAAGGAGGAGATGATAGATAAAAACAAATGGAGACAAAGATGAAATATTAGGTAATGTAATATAATAATGAAAGGAGATATTAAAAAAATAATAATAATAGGATTTTCACACATTTTATTAGGGACCTACGTGAAAGTAAAAGCTTTTAAAGGATACTTTTGCTATTTTAGCCAAAGATGATATATGACATAAATGATGAGAGTTGGACGACATGAAGATAAGAAGGAAAGGAAGATGACAAAGTTTGATAACTTCAAAAATTCTTTTAATGTATGTATGTGCAAGATGAGAGGAAGAGAGAAAAGTAGAAGATATAAAGAAATGGAAGAGAGATAAGGATGAAAGGTTAGGTAAGTAATTAATTAATAATTGAAAGGAGAAAAAAATAGTGAAAAGGAAAAAAAGAAATATATATATATATATATATATATATATATATATATATATATATATATATATATATATATATATATGTGTGTGTGTGTGTGTGTGTGTGTGTGTGTGTGTGTGTGTGTGTTGTGGTATGAAATGTGTCGAGTAGAGAAAAGAAAGAGAGAGCAAAAGAGAGAGGAATAGACAAAATAGAAAAGAAAGAAGAGAGAAGGAGTACAGGAAGGATCAGATAAAGAAGAGAATTAGAACTGAAGTTAAAACTTGTTCTTCATAAAGGTAGTTAGTCTTCCATTTAAGTATGCTTATTTATGATTTATGATATCCATGTGTATAATTAGCTTTTACAGAGTTTTTATTATCAATCTTGTTCTACAATAGTAAATAAGGAAGATTTAATTATTATCAGTATAATGTTATGTTTTTATGGCTGAAATGATCTCTTCATATATTTACATGTTTTTAATAAAGTGATTAACTACTGAAATATTTTATATCTTATTTTTAGAAAATTGATCATTTCAGGAAAAAGGGCAAAATAGAAGGCTTTGATGATATTAATGATGAGATTAAAGTGTAGAAATATATTTTATACTAGTTCATGATTTAAAGACGTAAAGAGAATATTAAAAATTATGTAAATTATTATTTGTAGATATTCAAGCTCAAACATAATTAGTGAGAATCTTGTCAATTTTTCTTTGAGGTTACTATTTACATAAATAGTAAAATTTGTGAATAGTAAATTCATAATTATTTGAAAAGAATTTATTCGAAAATTATTTAGTAAATTAATTTAGAAAAGAAGTATTATTTTTTTTAAAGAAAATAAAAAGTACGGATATTATATATCAACTAACGTAATATATTAAAATATAATATTAAAATTTTGGCATCATGAAATGTCATGCCTATGAAATTTTGTGCTAGAGTCGTGCTTGTTGCTAAATTTCATACGCTATGTGTGGTAAGGACTATATATTTTGCAGTAAATGAATGTTGTATGACATGAGCAAGTAAGAAAATATTGTGCTTGGAAGTAGATGCTTGTGATGATTTTATGATAACCAGTGTTGTCAAAACCAAATTGGACTAGCCTGTTTAGGAACTAGCCAAAAGACTAGTCGAGAATAATTTTTAAAATTAGTGAGAGATTGAATCGGTCAAGAACTAGCCGAATCGAGTAAGAATTCGTGTTAAATTATCCACTTTGATTTTTTTCTTATTTTATAATTAGGCAATGAATAAATTAATATTACATATCAACCAATTTTTGTATAAATGCCAATATATTGATATTTTATGGATTTAATATGAATAAATATTATATTGATTAATAATATTTCCTTGTTATTTAGTCAATTTTTATTGTGAACTTTTGATCGTAGATGTTGTTTTGTGTAATTTGATATCAAATCTTATTTCTAATTGAATTTGTAAATTTATATTTATAATATTTAATTATGTATATTTTTTTTAATATTTTAAAGTAAATTGATTCAACAACGATCTAACTATTGATCCTTGAATCGGTGTCTCTACCATTTTAATGATCATTCAGGTTTTTTAGAATCTTGACGATAACTGTGAACATGGGTTGAAGACATATTTTGATGTGGCATGTATGTGTATTATATCAATCCTATAAATGACCAAACTAAAGAAAATGAGAACTTGATTAATGTTTGAGGAAATAAAAAATTTTCTAAATTATGGGTTAATTGTAATAATGGTGATGATTGTTCTAAAATAGTGGACATTTGATGTTGAGTGCTCACAGAGAATATGTATTATGTGTTTGGAAGTTTCCAAGCTTGCCCTTAGCTCAAACCCTCTCCTTCTTTGGTATAAGGGGTAAAATGGTCTTTTGTGCCAATTAAACCTCTAGAATCGCAACTTCCACACCCTCTTAGAGAGAGAGAGAGAAGAGAGAAGAAGACGAAGAAGGTTGACATGATTGACACGTGTCCTTTTACCTAAGCATTTTTTGTTAACACAATTAACTGTGTTAGCTCTAAGGAGAAAATTGAAACAAACTAGGAAAATGTGTGATGAAATTTGCATAAAAAAATGGTAAGGATGAAATTGAAACTCAATGTAAAATTTAGAGACGAAAAAGATATTTTTACCCAAAAGATCCATTGAACAAACCTAATGGAGCCCAAAAGAATGGTTCAATGAAACAAAGAGTTATCTTGAAGCAATATAGGTAAAATAAATGAAGAAACATAAAGAAACATAATATATAGTGTAGAGGAGGTTGTGAAGAATTTAAATGTAATATATTTATATGTTATATATTATATATTAATAAAAAATAAAAGATATATATATTATATAAATTACACATTTTAATATTATACATGTATATAGAATATTATAAAATTTATAATATATTTTAGAACATATATAATTATATATAATACTTTATTGCTTAAATATAAACTTTATTATTTTTAAAAGTATATGTATATATATATATATATATATAATTGATTTGGACCTATCAAGCTCAGGTAGAGCTTGGAAAAAGGTCTAAGGCTGACCCATATATTTTTGAATTTTTTATTTAAATTTTTTTTTATTTTTTATTTTTTGGACTAGACCTATCAGAACAAACTTTTCAACATATGATTAGGCCAAATCATAACTTCTATGCACCAACTTAAAAATATAATAAGTAAAAAAATTTTAAATATGGACTTGGAATTTCCAAAGAAAGTTAATATTTAGTACGTTTTTATGTCTATATAAACCTAATTAAAAGCTATCGTTTTTTTTCTTCTTTTTCTTTTCATTTTATTTAAAGTTAATCCTGAGACATCTGTTAAAAATCAAAATTAAAGCAAAAAATAAAAAGGAGCATTGAAAGACAGGGATTAGATATATATATATATATATATATATATATAATTCCATTTAACTCAAACCATTTAAGACACTTTGTTTTATTTTAAAAATTAAAAAGACGTTCTTTTAATTACTATTCCTCAAAATATTGACTCTTTTGTCTAAATTTTTTAGTCTGCTTTTAAAAAATGCCTTATCAAATTTTATTATTCATCACATCACATGCTTTTATTTATTTAAAAATAACATAATTTGAGGTGAATTTTTTAGAAAAATCTATATAATAGATAAAAATTATTTCACTCTTGGACATTAATTGTAGGTATGTCATTAAATTAAGAAAAATATAATAAATTTAAATGAATAAATTAGGTAAATTAATAAATTTGATAAGTTAATAACATCACATTAAATGAAAAACATTATTTAATTTGAATTATTTGATTTGATTTGATTTGAATTATTTGATTTGAGTAGATATTATAATGATTTGAATGATTTGATTTGAATTGAAATTTAATAACATTAATTGCTATATAATTATTATTATATTCAATTTATTATGTTTAATATTTAATAATCATGAATTGTTCATATTACTTACTCCTGTTATATAAATAAAGAGTCATTCTAACTATCATGTATTACTTTCGTGTTTATATTGTTTATTTTTCTTGCAGAATTGGTTTTCATTCTATTTGTAATACTCGTTATATTTTATGGTTATGAGTTTGAAAGTATTTTGGTGATCACAGCTTAATTTAATTATTTTATTTTTTTTGTAATTTATTTGTCCTGTGTGAGTAATAATTACGGAATTTATGAATAGACTAGATAATTTAATGATGTTGGGTGTTTTTTTGTGAGTTGTGGAATCTATGGGAGAGTTTTTCCTTCGTGCATAGTGAAAAGAGAAACTAGTAGATAGTAGATAAAACTATAGTTGTATGACCCGAACCGACCCGGCCGAGTCGACCCGAGAACCAGCGACCCAGTGGTTGGCCCGGTCCTGGTCGACATGTTAGACCGGGCTGCACACGGCCCGGTTAAGACTTGGTCGACCCAGTCGGGTCTTGGTCGACCTGGGTAACCCGGTGACCTACGACCCGAATTTCTTTTTTTTTTTATTCAGCAACACTTTTTTAATTTACTTTACCAATAAGAATAATATTATTAGGAAAATATTAACATTTTAATTGCTTTATAAATTATTATAGATGTTTAAGACTTTTAATGTATGAATTATTATGTTTGGATGATTTTATTTATTATTTTATGAATTATTATGAATATTTATGATTTCATGTTTGAATTATTATAAATATTTATAAATTATTATAGATGTTTATGACTTTGAATTGTGAAAATTACATATAAATTATTTATTTTATTTATTTTTGAATTTATTTGTGTATATATATATATATATATATAATTTTAATTTTTTTAATGTATTTATCCGGATCAACAATTGACTCTGTAATCCGGTGGTTGGACCAGTGACTCGATGACTTGAACGCTTGTCCGGGGTCAATGGCCGGGCCAGTTTTGACAATATTGGATAAAACTGGTAAGTGAAACTGGTAGATAAAAATAGTAGATGGAATAGTATCAAATAGTGTTATTAACTTTCCTATAAATAGATACTTCCATTTCACTTCTAAATTCACATATTTAGTTTTTTTTTTCTTCCTCTCCTTAAATTTCTCTTACACTAACGCTAGGTCTCTAAAATTCTAGGCATCTTACCTCAACTTAGATCAAGGTAAGGATACTATGCTCTTTTCTTGCAAATACATGGGTATTAGATTTTTAGTATACTTTTTGGTCCCAGCTTTAACTGATCTTTCACATCAAAAAAGAACTATCCTCAGTTGCTTGAAAAATATTTTGATTACTAATGATCAGAATAGAGTAAAATTGTGAAAAAATACATATCTAGGAAATGACTGGCTAATAATAGACTCGCTACTTAAGAGTATCTATGGTGACCCATCTCTCTTTTTTGGAAACTTTCCTACTTTATTTTTTTACATATTCCTAGCATGAATAATATCCGTACGTATAAATAGTATATATATACATATAAATAGTATCTGTATATATAAATAGTATTCGTACACATGAATAGTATATATATATATATATGAATAGTACTCATACCTGTGAATAGTCTCATACGTATCCATGATAAAGACAACCCTAACTGTATCTCTTTGACATTTCATGAAACTCTCCGTAGCGAAACCTGAGATCCAACTACACGTTCTTCTCTATAACAACTCATAAAGGTGATTCTCGTAGGGAATTTAGGTGAGTGAATAACCTTGCTAATCTAGTTTATTTATTTTTATTCCAAGTACAATATAAATTGCGCTCACATTACAATTAGAATTACTAATTAATTTTCTAGTTAGTAATATTAACTAGATAAATCTTGTGGAATTGAGGAAAATTATGTTGTTCATTTATATTGAGAATTATTGATTGTGGAAACATGTGATGTATTGTATTTATGTATGAATTGCATGCAAAAGAGGAAATGCAGTAAGAATATAAACTCTGGGCATAAATGCAGTGAGAATTTAATCCATGGGCATGGACCAATATTAAATCTTAAGGTGGTTAAAAGTCCTTATAGACGAATTTCGGGGGAATTTAAAGACTAGGGAACATAGACCCTGAACACTTTTCGATTGAGTTATGATTCAATGAGGCAATTGTGAGAATATAAACTCACGGATGGATAGCCTGTTGTTGTTGCTTAATATTCTTTGTGTGTAAGTATTTTATATATGCCCAAATATGCTGGATACAATTGTTCTTATTATGATAATGATTATGGTATTTGTACTTGTGAGATATTATTTTAGTACACAGTCATTTACTCACTAAGTTTTGATAAACTAACACTCTTTATGATTATCTTTTTCAAATACAGTGGGTGAGGAAGAAAGAAATCCGTAAGAGGATTAGTAGTCCTTGGAGTTATACTCTACATTTATCTGGTGGACTCATGGATCAAAACTTTGCAAAAAGCTTAGAAAACACTCTGTAATTTTTATAGGTCACCTAGGCTTAGAAAGTTTTATCGTTCTATATAATACTCGACTTATATTTTTACTATTATATTCTGTTAGTTATAATTCCATTGTTTTAAAATTTGGAGAAAAATACTTGAATGCCGAACTTTTCATACATACATACATACATATATATATATATATATATATATATATATATATATATGTGCAAAACTTCTTTTCTTGTAAAATTCATGTTTTACTTAGTTGGAGACTGTTCACGGAAGTTATAGGGTGTTACGGAAGTACACTTTAGGTGTTATGAGTATAATTTACATGCTCGGTTTTTAGGATGTGACAATTTTAGTATCAGAGGATAGTTTTTAGGTCCTCTATAGATTACATAGCAAAGTATTCTTTGTGGGCTCTTCCCCATTGTCGTGAGCTGCGACATGACCATGGAATTAGATTCAATAAAAGACCTTGTAGAGTTGAGTGTCTTTTCTTTTTGTAATTTATTCCTTGGTGGATTAGTATAAAGTAATCTTATTTGATCTAATAAGCATTTATTCTCTATGTAGACTTTTGACTCTTCGATGTCAAAGAAATTCTCAAATCATAATGAGTATGTGGGCTTAGTGAGAGTCTTGATTCCACTAGTTTGTTGTGCAAGACGACCCTCCTTATCATGCCAATGGTGCACATACTCAGAATGTCGAGGGTGGAGCTTATGGTCAAGGAAGGAGGGCCGGAGCCACCCCACAATTGATGCCACTGTTGTCATGGAAATGTTCAACTTGATGAATAATCATTAGATCGTATAGAGGAAAGACAGGGAGAACAAGCAGCACCTGTTGATCCATCAATGGCTCTTCCTGTTGATGAGACCAAACCTGTACCATCAACACTTCCTCAAGCTAGAGAAGGCACATTTAAGGGAAAGCCTAAGGTGCACTATTAGTTAAATAGGCGGAATTTAAGAAATTGTTATCGATGAATTCCTTCTAAAGGTGTCCAGCCATCTAAAGCAAGGGATTTTATGTACCTGAGATAGGGACCCATGTCGGTAGATGAGTATAATGTTCAATTTGTTAAGTCGACCTAATATGCTCCACATATGGTGCTTACTGAAGAGGCTAGAATGGAGAAGTTTATGGAGGGCCTTCGTGATTCTTTTTATTCATAGGTGGGTCCGAATATGGTTAATTACAACTCTTATTCTGTCGCTATTGATACTACACACAGAATGGAAAAAAGGTCGAATAAGAAGGAAGAGTTTAAAAATAAAAAGAGCTCTAGAGATGGGAAGTATTTTGACTAAGAAGGGAACTCGGAGGCCTCAAAGCCTTCCACCACTTCATAGTATGCTCTGACTGTTCAAATCATGAGGTAATTTTTTGAATTCGGAGGACAAAATTCTTTTAAGGAGGTAGAATATAATACCCACTATATTTTAAGGTTATGCGTTTGGAAGTATTTTGGTGATCACAACGTTAATTTAATTATTTTAATTTTTTTGTAATTTATTTATCCTATATGCTCCCACTTACAGTATGCTCCGACAGCATCTTCTGGGCATACTGTGAAGTGGTGGGAGGCTTCAAGGCCCCCGAGTTCCCTCCTTAGTCAAAATACCTCTAGTCTCTAGACCTCTTTTTTATTTTTAAACTCTTCCTTCTTGTTCGACCTTTTTTTCATTTTGTGTGAAGTATCAACATCGGTTGAATAAAAGTTGTAATTAACCATATTCAGACTTACCTGCGAATAAAGAGAATCGCCAAGGCCCTCCATAAACTTCTTCATTCTAACCTCTTTAGTGGGCACCATATGTGAAGCATATTCTGCCAACTTAACAAATTGAACATTATACTCATCTACCGATATGGGTCCCTATCTTAGGTACATAAAATCCCTTGCTCTAGATGATCAGACACTTTTTGGAAAGAATTCATCGATAACCATTTTCTGGAATTTCACCCATTTAATTAATGGTATACCTTGGGTTTTCCTACTCTTCCAGTCTTTCTACCACTTAACGACTCTTCCTTTTAGCTAAAACGAGACCATCTCTACTCTCCATGCATCAGAGCACCCCAAGACATTACAAATTGCCTCGCAATCATCCAAAAAACACTGCAGTCCTTATTAGAATCTTCCCTAGTGAATATGGGTGGCATTATCTTTAGGAACTCAGACATTTTCACATCCTTAATTGTGCCTTCTCTAGCCTGAGGAGGTTTTGGTGGTACAGGTCTGGTTTCAACAATAGAAGGAACTATCGGTGGATCAACATGCGTTGTTTGTTCTCCCTATCTTTCCGCTATACGATTTAACCGATCATTCATCAAGTTGAACATTTCTATGATAACAGCAACACCAATCTGTAGGGTGGCTTCAGCCCTCCTTCCTTGACCATAAGCTTCGCCCTCGACCTTCTGAGTATATGCACTATTGGCATGATCAGGAAAGTCATCTTGCACAACAATTGGTGGAATTAAAACCTTCATTGAGCCCACATGCTCACTATAATTTGAAGATTCCTCTAACATCAAAGAGTCAAAAGTCTACGCAGAGAGTAAATGTTTCTCATATCAAACAAGATTACCTTATACTAACTTACCAAGGAATAAGTTACAAAAATGAAAGACACTCAACTCTACAAAGTCTTTTATGGAACTTAATTCTATAGTTATGCCACAGCTCATGACAATGGGGAAGGGCCCATAAAGAATACTTTTTTTTTGTAATCTATAGGAGACCTAAAAACTGTCATCTGATACCAAAATTGTCATATTCCAAAAACTAGGCATGTGAATCATACTTATAACACCTAAGGTGTATCTCCGTGGCACCCTATAACTTCCATGAACAGTACCCAACTAAGCAAAACATAAATTTTCTAAGAAAAGAAGTTTTGCATACATAAATGAAAAGTTCATCATTCAAGTATTTTTTCCAAATTTTAAAACAATAGAATTATAGCCAATAGAATATAACAGTAAAATACAGGTTGAGTATTATATGATTCGATAAAACTTTCTAAGCTTAGGTGACCTATAAAGATTACAGAGCGTTTCCTAAGCTTTTTGCAAAGTTTTAATCCATGAGCCCACCAGACAAACGTGGAGTATAACTCCAATGACTACTAATCCTTCTGCAGATTTCCTTCTTCCTCACCCACTTTATTTGAAAAAGATAATCATAGAAAGTGTGAGTTCATTAAAACTCAGTGAGTAAATAACTGTGCAATAAAATAATATCTCACAAGTACAAATACCATGATCACTATCATAATAAGAACAATTGTATCCAACACATTTAGGCAAATATAAAATACTCAGACACAAAGAATATTAAGCAATAACAACGGGTTATCCATCCGTGAGTTTATATTCTCACAATTGCCTCATTGAATCATAACTCAATTGAAAAGTGTTTAGGGTTTATGTTCCCCTAGTCTTTAAATTCCCTCGGAGTTCATCCATAAGGACTTTTAACCACCTTAAGATTTAATGCCGGTCCATGCCCATGGATTAAATTTCCACTACATTTATGCCCAGGGTTTATATTCTTATTACATTTCCTCTTTTGCATGCAATTTATATACAAATACAATACATTACATGTTTCCACAATCCATAATTCTCAATATAAATGAAAAACATATTTTTTCTCAATTCCACAAGATTTATCTAGTTAATATTACTAACTAGAAAATTAATTAGAAATTCTAATTGTGATGTGTGTGGGATTTATATTGTACTTGGAATAAAAATAAATAAACTCAGTTAGCAAAGTCATCATCTCACCTAGATTTTGTACGAGAATCACCTTTCTGAATTGTTATATAGAAGAGCACATGACTGGATTTTAGGTTCCACTACGAGGAGTTTCATGAAAGGTCAGAGAGATATAGTTAGGGTTGTCTTTATCATGGATACATATGGGTACTATTTATATGTACAAGTACTATTTATACATACAAATATTATTTATGTGTATGTATACTATTCATACATACGAACAGATATTATTCATACATATAGATACTATTCACACCAAGAATAGTGAACATAAGCTATAAAAAAATACAGCAGGAAAGTTACCAGAAAAGAGAGATAGGTTACAATGGACATTTTTAAATATCAAGTCATTCCTTAGCTAATCATTTCCAAGATATGTATTTTTTCATAGTTTTATACTCTATTATGATAATCAATAATCAAAATATTTTTCAAGCAACTAAGGATAGTTCCTTTCTAATGTGGAAGATCAGCTAAAGCCGCGACCACAAAGCATACTAAGAATCTAATGCCTATGCACTTGTAAGAAAAGACTACAGTATCCTCAACTTGAATATAAGTTGAGGCAGAGAGGCTTAGAATTTCAAAGACCTAGTGCCAGTGCAAGAGAAATTTGAGGAGATAAAAAAAAAGAAACTGAAGGTATGAATTTAGAACTGAAATGAAATGGTCTATTTATAGGAAAGTCAAGGGCACTATTTGATACTATTCCATCTACCATTCTCATCTACCAGTTTCATCAACTAATATCACTTACCAGTTTCATCAACTAGTATCACTTACCAGTTTCATCTACCAGTCTCACTTACCAGTTTCATCTACCAGTCTCACTTACCAGTTTCATCTACCAGTTTCACTTACCATTTTCATCTACCAGTTTCACTTACCAGTTTCATCTACCAGTTTCACTTATCAGTTTTATCTACTAGTTTCACTTGTCACTATGCATGAAGGGAAAACTCTCCCATAGATTCCACAACTCACAGAAAAACACCACACAACATTAAAATATCTAGTCTATTCACAAATTCCATAATTATTACTCACACATGACAAATAAATTACAAAAAAATATAATAATTAAATTAACGTTGTGATCATCGAAATACTTTCAAACGCATAACCTTAAAATATAGGAGGTATTTCACATATGGCTAAATTTAGTGATGTTACTAATATTAATGAATCAAAAGATGATTGGTGGATTAAGTTTCGAGTAGTAAAATTGTGGACAATTCTATCGTTCAATATGCCTGGGGAGATTTTTAGTTTGGAGATGATTTTGCAAGATTTACAGGTGAATTTAATTTCATTATATTCAAATTTTTTATATGTATTATTTTGTTCATTATACTTATGTTATGTTTATATTTTGCCTTTTAAAGGTGATCACATACACAGTCATGTGAAGAGATAATTTGTGAGTAAGTTCAAATGTTAAATAATCGAAGGAAATGCTTATGTAATGTTTATGTTTGCTGTAGTTAAGTATAACGATGAGTATCATACAACGAATCATCCATTCATGCTTGAGTTTTGCTTTTTAACTGATGTTCGACTAGCTAAAGATGATTTGAGTATTCCAAAACATGTCTTCAACTTTTATCCATTCATTGATATTTTGAATTGTATTGCCGATGAGAACTATTTATTAGGTTAATTTTTATTTTCTATTTTGTAGATTATGTTTTATTTGTTATTAACTCAAACTTTTTATGAATAATATTGTTATGTTTCAGATGTTATCGTACTGGTCAATAGATTTGGTCATGTTATAAAGAGCTCTAAGAAAGGTAACAAGAGTAGACTTGTGGAAATTGAGATTGAAGATACAGAGTATTATTGCTGTTATTTTTTATTTTTGTTTTTTAATTTTGATTATTCTATTTTTAGGTATTTATTATTTTATTTTGTTATATCTTTCTGTTAATGTTTTGACAATTATCTTCCTGATCATGATAGCTTTGCAATCGAATATAACAATTTCATGTATTAAAATGATAACTGTCAATCTTTTTCCCAAATGACGGATACTATTTTTTTATTATCTATTATTAACTTTTTTAGAAAGTTAAATTAACATTTAAAATTTAAAATAAAAAATTTGACGTATTAACATAAATGAAAAATCTACTTAAAATGTAAAATTAACTTTTTTTATAACAATTTGACGTATTACATGATAACTGTTAATTGAAAAAATTAAAATGAAAAATCTACCTAAATTAATATTTTTATCTACTTATTAACACAATAATTTTTTATTATTTTCAAATATATTGAATTTCAAATTACACATTCAAATACATTGAATTGAATTACAATTTATATTCAACAACATTAAATTAATCAAATCACATTAAACTATCAAATGAATTTCAGGAATTAAATAATTAATATTATAAATTAATAATATATTTAATTAATATAATCTGAAACATTATTTAGTAGTTCGTAGAGTTTTATATCAATTAATACGATACTCTATAACATTGTATTCCCATTATTTTTTCCTAAATTACTTTTTTACTAAAATTTCTCCTAAAATTACTTTTTTTTTAAAATTACGGTGTTTTGACTTTGTCTCTTTTAATTCATATCTAGATAAATTTCTTAATATGTCTAATACTATTTCAGTTAATACTCTTTAATATTAATTCTATATCTATTTTTTTTTCAGATTCATTCAATTCGTTAAATTACTATAAATAATTAATCATATAAATAATAATATTAATTATTAATAATATAATTAATTAATTAATATGAAACATTATTTTTTTAATTAATTAAATTTCCTTAATTAGTTTTTTCCTAAAATTATTTTTTTTAAATCACGGTGCTTTAACTTTGTCTCTTTCTCTGCATATTTGGATAAATTTTTTAATTTGTCTAACATTATATGTATTAATATATACAGTTGACTATTTAGTTGTTAATATAAATTATATAAATTGTTATAAATCGTTACTACATAATTTTAGCATATAATTTTATAATATATTTTTTCACAGTATAAAATATAATATTTAATAACATATCTAATTGATATACTTGTATTTTATCAAATTATAATACATTATAATTATAATTCAAAATTTAAAATGAAAAATCTACTTAAATTCATTTTATCTACTTATTTACATAATAATTTTTTAATGTTTTCAAATATATTTAATTTCAAATTACACTTTTAAATACATTGACTTGAATTACAATTGAAAATTAACAGCATTAAATTAATCACATTACATTAAATGTATTAAATGAATTTCTATAATTACATAAGTAATAATATAAATTAATAATATATTTAATTAATTTAATTAATCTGAAACATCATTTGTTAGTTTGTGGAGTCTTATATCAATTAATACAATACTCTTTAATATTGTATTCTCATTGGTTCAAAATGAAACAATTTAATGAAATAATTTAATTTAATTATAATTATTGTTAATATTTATGTGGACAAGGCTTTGAAGCTATTGCCGTTAATATTTATGTGGACAAGGCTTTGAAGCTATTGCCTTTTTAATTCTAAGATATTTTATACGCATCTTGTTTAATTATATTTTGATTCCAAAATAAGTGAGATAATTATGAGGGAGACCACATTCTTTATTTAACTTTCATTTTGATCAGTCAGTTAATATGTAAATCATGAAGACGTGCGACGTGAATCAATGCATAATATACGTTTTAAATCATATGTTTATATTTCCATATTTCAATGATTAATACAAAATTATTATTATATTTTTTTTGTTTCCATATTTTCATTCTCTTTTCTATTTAGGCAAATTAAACCAAGTTATTAGCATATCCCTCTCAGTCCTCTCACTCTCTTTCTCTCTCATTGTTTTGTATAAGCCTAGCAATTTTTTGAAGTCTCTTCATCTGTTCATGTTTTTTTTCATAGTTAATTTTTATAAATTACGAAAGTTTTTAGAGTTATGAACAAGTCACAATTAAAATTGAAATTTAACAACATTAAATTAATCATATCACATTAAATGTATCAAATGAATTTCAGTGGATTAGTGAAATAAATTTAATTACTTTTTTTACGATTTTTACTATACAAATTTCATTCTGCTTTTGTCACATATGCTTTTTTACACTCCAGTTTTCAAAACTTTTGCTATTAATATTGATTGAAGGTTGTTTATCATCTTGCCGACGTCTTTTGCTCTTTTTTGCTTCCGTTCGATTTCGATTTTTCCCCTATTTAAGTGGTAATTTTATATTTTTCATTTTATTATTTCATTGTCAACTGAAGCAAATATTGAAAGTGTATTTGCATTGGAGAAATATTTTCGTTATTTGGATAATTTAATTTTTTTATTCACATTAGATGTAGATATTTTAAAATGCTTGTCTCTTCTGTCAATTACTATATGTTTGCTGTCAATCAATTGTTATTATTTTTAAGTTACTAAAGTTTTTAGAGTTGTGAATTACTCGTGTATTACATAGATCACAATACTAGTTAAAAGATAAATTTTGGAAAATGATAATTAAATGGTGACTCAAAATTAAAACGAAATATTTATACATTTTTCTAAAAACGGAAAACAATTAATTGGAAACAGGACAGCGTGCATTAATCAGACTGAGCTATTCGCTATCTTCACTTCTGTTATTATCTGCCAAACTTCCACTTTCCTCCGCTAAGACTGATCCCGTCGACGTGAAGCGCATCACAATGATCTCTCTCTGCGATTCGTCTTTTCTGATTCAACGCCAGCCACCGTTTGCACATCGCTCTCTCTCTTATCATCTCTCTCGCATTTTTCTTTCTCGATCTTCGTGATCGTCCGTTGTTATTATTATTTTGTGCTCCGTCAAACATTCGATTTTATTTTTGATCTTTTTTTCATTCTTGTTTTCGATAGAAGTTCTGCGTTTCCTTTACACTAATTTTCTGTCCAAAATGGGCTTCTTTTCCTCCATATGCATATCTGCATGCTGATTTTAGTTTTTGTAGGTTAGGGAATCCCACCAACATGCACTTTTTAGTAGTAAGATTTGACTGCTTTTGGCCCCTGAATATCCATATTTTCTGAAAGTTTATTTAAGTGAAATTTAAAAGATCCTGCTTTTTGCTACAATTTTTCGGTGTTTCAACGGATACTGATAAAATATATGATTTTAACAACCTTCGGCTTAAAAAAACGGCTCGATCCTCTTGGTGATAATTCTGTCCGTTCTCTGGCAATGAAGCATCCCTCTTTTCTTTTGTTTATCTACGTCAAAAAGTGGCTTTAGATCTTGTTCATGGACAAGATGTTGCAAGTCAGTTACTTGGTTGCCGTCCCCTTATCCTTCCTACTTTTACTTCAGCATGCATGACCATATTTCATTACTAGAGACAAGCAAAAATAAGGAATCATTGATGTCAAAAGCTAGGGTTTGATTCTGTAGGACATTTATAATGCCGTTAATGAATGTCTTGGATCCGATTCCCTTGTTCTCCAACAATCATCATTAATTGAAGGAAGTACTGATTTCAGAGTATTTAATTACAGTATATGATTCCATAAGGTCTTTTTAAATTGGCTAGACTCAAATGGTACTTTACTTGAGACATCAGTAATATTTGAATTTAGAGCAACACTAAGAATTAAAATAAAGTCTCCATTGACATAAGGAGACATTAAGATTTTAAGAGTTTAAGACCCTTAAGGACACTTACCATCTGAGACAGACAAGTTTGAGGCATGATCATTACTGGCTTTCCTATAGGTAACTGCATATAATGTGTCTTAGTCATATTGTTCTACTTCTGTTACCTGTTCAAAATTACTGTTACATCTGAAAGAGCAAGTGCAAATTACTTGCTATTTGAAGCTAGTTGTAAGTTGGGTTAGCTTTCTTTAATATGCGGGGAAATGGGTTTGTGGACATTACTAGAGGGGTTATTACTGCTTCTTGCAAATGCACTAGCAGTACTAAATGAGGATTGCTTTCTTCCTCCTAGAGGATGGAACTTCTCAGATTTTTCAGGTGGAAAGACAAAGTCATTTAAAGGTCTCATTTATGCAACCCAGTACGTGATAGTTCCTCTCATACTTCTCAACTCACTCTTCGTAATGGTAAAGTTGGTTTCTGGATGATGACTAGCACGGTAAGAAATCAGTTCTTATCTGTTTTAATCTTTTTGATGATTTTTATGGGTATAGCTATATGATGAATTTTAATCTAATTATGAGAAACGTTTGTTATTATGCGAGTACTATTACCTTTTTGCATGCTTCACCATTGAACGATAACGCATGAGAAATTAATTTATTGAAATTTTAGATAATGCTGTATACTATATTAAGGCCGTATTTTAAACATTCTGATGGATATTTTATTTTTCTCTGCACTCGGATGCAGGGCTGCACCTAATAAATCAGAAATTGAATTTAGTTCACAGTTTTATTAGTCAGTAATTGTATGTGGTCCCGTGATCTTATAGTGGAACACCACTATGAAATAATTGCTCTTTTTCACTGTTTTATTTTAATCCTATAGAAAAAACTATGAAATAATTGCAGGAGTGTGGATCATCTTCAACTCATGGTATTTGCACTGGAATCAACCAACATTCACATTTTTATATTTTCGTAGGCCCATGTTGAAGGCAATAACCAATAGCTGTAGTAAAACTCACCGGTTATGATATAGTTGATTACTGTTTGGTTAATATAAATGTATATCATTTCAAAATGCTGATGAATTAGATCTAATTTTACTTTCTGTAACTTTAAGTGCCAAGTTCTGTATTTACTGCTTTGCTTCATCTATTTCAATAAGTGCAATTTTTTTCTCAAAAAGATTATTATACAAGTACAACCTTCCAATAGGAAATGCTATTCTATTCTATAAGCAAGGCCTATTTAAGGCACAAAGCATCACCATCAAATGTGCCGAAAGAATAGAATTAATTTTCTTCATAAATCAGCAAAAAGATGGTACGTTTTGGAATCAACTGCAATAAGCCGTAGGGCAGCAATTGCTGCTGCGACAGACATGATGCCAAAGAAACAAACATTGAGCCAGTGCCAGAGCTTTTGAATGGACGTTAGTTTGTTCTTCTTTGCCACGAGGTACATATGGTTTGCCAAAATAAATGTCAGAGGAAATGTGCTTATAGCTCCCGTGAGGCTCATGAAATCTCCGAGGAATGGCAGCAGAGCTGACACAAATGTATTGAAGGCCAGGTAGCCGCCCCTTACCAAAACTCGAAACGAGAAGTTCTTAATAGCCAGTGGGCTTCCTTTGATCCCATATTTTGTATCCAAATACTCATACATGGGACTTGCAAATATCTAATAAAAGAAGAGTGATATGTGAGTTCAGTGAAATAATAATTTAAGCAAACAGTTTGAAGCAGAAGGGATTCTAGTTTAGATGCAAGTACATGAAGTGCAATGACGGACTGGAAAAATGCTGCAATGTTTGCTGTGGCTTTTAACCAGACTGGACCATTCACATTATTCAGCAAATAGCTTTGGGTGGAAGATCCATAAGCCCAGTACCCTGTAAAAGTTACCAAATATAGAGGTAGAGATCCAACGGTAAACTGAAAATAGAGGGCTTTCATCATGTTCTTGACAACCGGCTGCCTGATAGTTGCCTGTTCGTGTCACAAATAAATAGGTGTCAGTTTCCAGAGCACATATACAGAACTGAGAATTACATATCTGCATGGAACCGAGGACATGAATAATAAACTCCTATTTTACCTGTATCTCAGGGAGCATTCCTGTATTAAATGCAAACACAAGATTAGCAGACGCCCCAATTGTTGTAAATATTTTACTTGTTGATGAACCGGGGATGCTATAATCTCGAGCAGGTGATTTCAGACCTGATGATGCACTGGTAATTAGTGCTCATTCAAATGGTACATTTATGAACTGAAAGCTGACAACGTAAATTCATATCAACTAGTTGAGCACAAAGGAAAAAGAACTGTTCACAGGTAACCTCGCTGATCCTCATTCCAAATCTTAAACCATTAACGCAGTCAGGGCAATACTTACTGCCCAATTGGAGGCTTAGTATATCCTTCTATAGCCCTTCCTACATTTGTAATATGCTTACAAATGTATCCCAGTATATGAATATTAGAAAATTTTAGATGTTGGTGATAAAGGAAGATTTTAATATTCTTTTATCAGGTTTCAGATATTGCTTTATTTCTTACGTTTAGAGTTTAGACATAACAAAAGTGAATAAAAAATTAATAATGAGGGTTGTAAATTTCCAAATTTAGAAACCATTATAAGACAACAGCTGCAATACCTTTTGAAAAAAGATACTTCTAAGAAAGAAGATAAGTGAAAAGATTATCAGCTTAAGTCGGAAAACAGGCAAAGGATGACAGAATGAAGTAAAATTCAAAATGAATTGGTTTGCAAGATCTGAAAAGGTATCTCAGGTGTCCGTCAGAACACTAGTCAGTAAGGAATGGATAAAATTGTCAAATGATTTTGCTTCACATAAAAAGAGTTAACTATCATTGACATCATGAACGTGATTAAGAGATACTCCAAGAGTCGCCAGGGTTTGGGGGAGAGGGGTGGACTAAGCAAATATTCTACTAGCATATGGTATATCCACAGAATGTATGCCCATGAAAATTAATAGACCCGGACACAAACAGAATGCGAAAAAATGATACTACAACGAACATAGATGTCCACTTCAGATGAGGCATAGATAGCAATGTTTTCACCAAGAAAGCTTGGAGCGGTAAGGACATTTTATTTCCTTAGAAAATAAACAATCGCGTGTATAGAATAACTACAAATATTTGCATAATGAAGTTACTCTGGCATCAATATAAACAGATATGAGTTATTACCATCTTTAAGCGACAGTGCAAATGCTGTAGCAATATATATAATGCTGAAGACTGTTGAAAATCCCAACCAAACTCTAAGAGCCGAAAGATGGGGAATGCATACGGCAAACATTGCACACACAAATCCAGCTATGGCAATAAAGTATGGAAGCTTCATTTGATGATCATCCGTAAATAGAACATAGACAGCCTGCACCAGAATGTACAGAAATATAAAGAAGATTCAAGTGCCATCAAATGAAGCTACTAAAAACAGAAGGGGATATCAATTTTCTTTGAAGTATAAAATAGGAAGGGAAAGGCTGGTATACTCAATCTGGTTCCGAAACAGCCAGACAGAAAAATGAAATAATTATTTAATACTTCAAGAAACATATTAAATCTTCTGCAAAGAAAATAAAGAAGTTACTAATTAATCAAATTTCACTACTTGCTTCCCAAATTTCTCTTACCTTAAGTGCTGAACCAGCCAAAATGATATAGCCAGTATTTATCATGAAAAGATTGACATACTGCAGCGCCCATGTAAGACAATATGCTTTCGGACCTGCAATCGGTATGAGAGGAACGTGAACATAGCAAAATAAGCCACTGAGATATATGACTGAGGAGAATAATTGCTTTCCACTTTTACTATCACCTTTCAACTTACCATATATATATCCTGCAAGGTCTCTGTATCTGATATGCCTCTTTCCTCCAAATTCATGGAGCTTGGCAATAAGAGCATTTGCATACAGTGATATTGCAGTAGCAACAAGCAAACCGAGCACACCATATACCCAACCCAAAGGAACCATGATCGTCCCGGAGTATCCAAGTACATATGCGCTGTTGATTCCGGTGGTGAGAACAAAACCCACTTGAAACCATGAATCTATGAATTCAAATAAAAAAAAATGCAGAAGAATATAACATATGTATTAGTATACGACGGGTATTGTCTCACTACTAAATCCTTTTTTATTCAATAACATATTCAGCAGCGCGACCTATTGTCGAACCGTGAAGTGAAAGAACTTTTTAAATTATACTCCAATTTCAATTACAACTCATATTATACTCCGAATTCAACAAATATAGCAAAGGAAAAAAGAAATGGTGACTAGCGATTGGGATACGAACCTCTGCTAATCTGGTGAGCGGTGTCGAGGATTTCAACGTCGGCGTCTGTGTCATGGCGCAGCTTCTGCGCTTTAACCTCAAAGTCAGGCATGGCGATGTGAACTTGCTCTTCTTCCGGTGACGAGAGCAGCGACTGCTCTTCCTCCGCCACCGATATGCAACTGATAACACCCAGTGTGAGTATCGGAGCTCTGCAACCTCCCTTTATATAAAAAAACACATATATATTCCTGGGAGCCACCACCAACTCACTCGCATTCAATTCAAAGATTCTAAAGCAAGTTAGGACCTCCACTCATTCAGCCGCAACTTCAGTTCCCAAAAAAAAAAGTGACTAATAATAATAACAACGAATTCTGCTTCTCGTCCTCCACCTCGCGCCTTTTGCTCGTTTGTTGGGTCCTATTGAGTTGGCGCGTGGTGTTGCAGAGCTTGAAGACGCAGAGACTCAAAAGGCTTAGGTTGGGTTTGTTTCTGCAGCGTTCTGGGAATCGGTGCGGTTCACATTTATAGTTAGATATTTCTATTTTCGTAGGTCCTGCCACTCGGAAGGATGTAGTAATTGCGTGCGTGCATTCGCACATGGTCCCGTGGGTCCCTTTTGTTGACTTCCCCGATGCCGACCATACGATGAGAAAATGATCTGACGGATAAGACTGCAGGGAATATATTTAGACGGAAAACCACGTTCAAGTTTAAACGAAACAAAACCACCACCAGGTACATAAATGAATAGGTAAAAAATTATTATAACTTAATAGGGTTTTAAATTTGAGTTAATTGTATTAAAATTTAATATGTTATTTATTGTACTCTTACTTAATTTAAATTTGAATTAATTGATATAAGTATAATATTCGAAAACTGAATAATTATTTAAAGAAAAAAAGGAAAAACGAAACGCCATTCTAATTATCTTCCTCAACATCCTCAGGCTTATCTCAATTTCATGTTCCTTCTTCAGTCTCTTTCGTTTGCCCAACCGCATCTATCTTTTCTTTCTCTTTCGTGCTGGGCTATCATGATCAATTCTAGAATGTCACGTAATTTATTATTCTCGAGATAATTTTATTTTTAAAAGATTTAAACATCTCAAGTTTTTAAAAATATTATAAATGTTTTAATTTGATTCTTTTTTCTGAAATTTTTAAAATTATCATAATTAAATCTCAAATTTATCATTGCTACAATATACATAGGGATGAATGAAGCTATATAATATTTTAAAGATTAAATTAAAATACTTAATTTTTAAAGACTAATTTTAAATAAATATAATTTTTTAAAAATTAAATTAATAATTTATTTTTTTTAAAAGTCAAAACTTTTTTTTATTTAGTTTACAAGAGAGATTTTGAACCCATGGCTCTTAACTCACAAACTCAAGTCTCATACCACATAAGCTACATATACTTGGTGGCAGTTTAATTTTAAACCATGATTAAGTTATATTTTAAATTTTAGGTCATGATTATTCACTTATCAAAATATAAATGAAAGTAATAAAATGTGGTGTAATCTATTAATATATTTTTTTGAAAGTCACATAATTAAAATTTAAATTATTGTTTATATTTTAAATTTTAGGTAAGAATTTCTCGCATCTTAAAATATGAGTAGAAGCAGTACTTTTTTTTAATATTATGAGAATATAATAATTATTCACCTTTTGGTTGGATATCTCACTTTTATCCGCTATTTATGAGTCTCTTTCAATAAATACTTTTAAAAATAATGAATAATAAATTTAAAACTTTTAGGTACTTAATCCTACATTCTTTTAAAAAAAATCAAAATAGTAAAACATGTATTTTTTAGAGGTTAAATTTTATATTTTAGAAATTTATCCACAATATACATTTCTTTCTTCTCCTGTGCTTGAATTGCCGTTCCCCACAAGTATCTTCGACTATTTTCCTTAACAGAGCTATTATTATTGCATCAAATACACAAAAACCTAAACATAAGCATAACTTTAAGTAGACGTCTCCGCTTGAGAATTTAATGATTTTTAATCAATTGATTTTCTAATTCACATGTTGCGTTAACTTTCTCTTACTATTCTTCCCTCTTAACTTCAGTTTAAGCTCCTAATAATTAGGATATAGCCAAAAAGTGCTACTTACTAGTCAACTAATCCTTTTTTTTTTCCACCCGCTTCATTTTACAGGTAATTAACCGTCAATGTCTCACTTATGAGTTTTCTTTTGCCATTCACTTTGAAATGAATATAATTGATATGATGAATTTATAAATAAGGTTAAAATAAATAAATATTTTTTATTTATTATTCGCTTTTAGGTTTATATATTTACTTAAATAAACCTTCATATCTATTTTAATTGTGTGGACTAAACCTAAAAGCGAAACATATCATATGCATTAAGAAATATCAATTAGCAAAGAATAAGAGTCCTGGGTACAGAGGAAAAGTTAACGTTCGAATAAATTCATATAATGTAAAACCTAAAACCGTTGGTAAGGAGCGAAGAAATCGGAATGAGCATAAATAATAAGCAATTCTTACGAAAACGATTTGCCATAAATAAATGTTCATAAATCATGATAGCCTTTGATGACACTAATCAGCATCACCATTGGTCCCTTTTACTTTTTCTTTTTCTTTTCATATTAGCCTTTCTTTGTTAAGAATAAGATGCACTTTGGATCGTGCGCCGTTATCTTTTTTTTTTGGGATTAAAACAAACATTATTATGAAATTTTAACTAAATTATTTTGAACCTACCGGATTTTAAAAATGTAAAATTCTCTTAAGGTAAATTCTTTTTTTAGTTTATAAAACTCAAACTTAAAATCTTACGTTAAGAAAAGTTGTGCAGCCACTTAAACAAGTATTAAGGTCGTGCATGATTAAATTATATCTGCATATAATGATGAGACTCGTAAAGCGAAGACATTATTGAGCATCCAATAAAAGAGCCGTAAATAATTGAAGATGCATTTGTTGTATGTATCTAAAGCGATTCCAAATGAAGGGCTATCTTGTCTTCTTGCAACAATCCACCTTAGAAATTATTGGGGCACTATGTGGAAATTTATTTATTGTCAAATTACTATTTGGCCCTTATAGTATTATTTATTTACAAATTTAATTTCTATAATTTAAAGTTTTTATAATTGAACTTTTATGATCTTAAAAAAATTTAATTTAACTGATACTATTAAACTACTGCTATTATATTGTTAAATTGTGATGATATAATTAATTATAAGTCATTCTAATATTTTAAATCATTATGATTTATACCTATAAAAATAAAAATAAATTGTGAATAAAATTAATTCATATATATATATATATTGTGTAATGTAATTTATGTTAAGAAACTCTTGTCATTTAATTAATTAGTTTGAATTATGTGTATTCAAAATATCAAAATAGGACTTGGTTGACTTAAAATTTAATGGTAATAGTTTAATTAACAAATTTTTTTGAAATTATAAAAAAATATAATTATAAGATTTTAAACAATAAATATTAAATAATGTATAATTAATTTAAGATTTTAGTGAGTAATCTTTGGCTTCTGACTTGCTTGAGTGATGCTTTTCAGCATAATCAATCGTGTTTTTTAGTTAAGTCATTAATCTTACGAGCTCCCTTAATTCGGGTGTTTTTGCGTTACTTTTTTCTAGTAAATGATGTTTTGAGTTGTTTATATAGGAAGGAGTAGCAACTGGACATCATGGAGCGGAAAGAAAGGCCGAATCAAAGCTAACACATTTTGCATAGGTCACCGCTTAAGTGAGAAATGGTTGTCGCTTAAGCAGAATATTGAAATCCTCTAGTCTAATACTACGTGTCACCATTGAAGCGCTAGATTTTGGCGCTGAAGCGAGTAAAGTCTTGTAAAGCACAATATTTCTTTGTCATTCCCCATTGCAGCAATAAATTTTTCTGCTACAACAAGTCAGTACAGTGAAGTAATGAAATCTAAAGTATAAAAGGGTTTTTTTAGAAATTTGAAAGGGATTCTGAGTTGAAAAAAGGGGGCCCCATTTTAGGTTAGAGAACAAAGAGGAACCTGCATGGAAAGCGATTGGAAACCTCTTTTCATCATTCCCATCTCGGAATCATGGATTCGTCATCTTCTTTTACTGATCTCTGCTACTTTACTGCTTTGATTAGCTAAATTCTGCATCTAGTCTAGGGTTGGTATGAACTCAGTCTTGAATAGGATTTGTGATAGTAATGATTGCATTCCAAGAGGGGTGTGAATTGGCTTTTTGTAAATTTTTTACAAAACTTAATTGGAAGTTAAAATGATTTTAAGAAATTATGCAATCCCAAAGACAATATACCAATAGAGAAAAATAAAGATCAAGATGAATAAATATAGAGCACAAAAAATAAAAGAACAAATAAAATATGGAAGTTAAAGAGCAAGGGAAGAGAGAGAGAACACAGAGGATTTATACTGGTTTGGCTAATCTCAAGCCTACATCCAGTCCTCAAGCAAACCACTTGAATATTTCACTAACAAGCTTGTAAACAATTGGTGCTTGTATACCACAACAAGTTTGAACCGGGTACTAGTTGAAACCACTACAATGAATTTCAGAAACTGAGCTTTTTAACAATCCAACCTAGTGACACTCTCAATCATTCTTCTAAGGATTTTTAACCAACTTAGGAATACAACTCAGAAGAATAAAAGATGAGGAATACAATAGCACACTCTCTTCAAGAGGTAGATATTACAAATGAAGCTCTCTTAACAGTAATTGATTGACAAGATAATTTGGCAGAGTAATAATAAGAATTTTAAGCCTCTTCTTCTTAGTTTCAAACTGGATATATGTTACATTTGTTGGCGAATTGGCAAGTGTAACTGTAATACCCCAATAATTTATATGAATATTTAAAGTCTATTTTGAAGTTTAGTGAAAAATTTAATTACGTGGAAAATGTGTTTTTTGAATTAGTGAAGAAAAATCTGGGAATAGAAATTTTAATTTTTAATTTAGGAAATTTTTACAAATTCTCAAAGACTTAAGTGAACAAATCTTATAAGCTAAGGTGGCTATGAGCGATTTTATCGAAAAAGAAATTGGTAGGGCCCACACATACAATTATTAGTTTCTCTTCTCCTTCTTCCTCCTGAGACTCCACTTCTTCTTCATCTATCATTTCCATCTCCTTCAATCATTTCTTTAAGTTTTTCTGGTGATCTGATATTTTCTAACTATACTTCCGATTCTTAGGAGTTCTAAAGGCAAAGAGGTAAGTTTTATCTGCTCTATTTCTCTTTTTCTCCATTTTCGGACCTATGGAAGAAAATTAAGATTTTGAGTTTTAATGGATGAATTTAAGTGTGGATGTTAATCTAAAACATTCCTAGGTGGTTTATGATGTTATTAGAACAAGAAATTTTGAGAAAACTAGGAGAAATTCGTAGAATTTGGATATTTGGAAAAAGTTAGTGTTCTTGACGAAAATTTGAGATTTGAGCTTGGATTGTTGATAAAAATTGGGGGTTTTGGTGTTAAAACACTCCTTAGACATTAAGGATGAAAACCCATGGAAGAAATCAAAAGAAATATTGTTTTAGATGTGATTTTAGGATTTTTGGATGAAGAACACGAAAAACGTCACTGTTCATTCTGGAAATTTTCCAGAAAATACTGTTCACCGAGAAAATTTTTCCAGATTTTCTCGTTACTGTAGCATTGACTCGGTCAACATTTCTGTAGCATTGACTCGGTCAACGTTACTGTAGCATTGACTTAGTTAACGACACTATAGCTGCGTTGACCGTTACTGTAGCATCAGTTTTTTCTTTTTATATCGTTGAAAAGCTCTTTGAGTCTAGTTTCCAATGATATAAGTTTCATCTGGATATTCATTACCAATTAGGAGTTATGATTTGAGAAGTAAGTAAAGGTCGGGAATAGTGGTAGGAAATTTTTCTATTTCGTAACCCTGATGGTTTTTATCTGGTTACAATAGAAATGGTCAAAGCGCAAGGTGAGAGTGCCGAGAGCGTGAAATCTAGGTGAGTGGGTTAATACTTGCTATGATTAAATATCTTTGTTATTGACTTTTTGCATCATAGTGAAAATATGTTGTATATCCAAGTTTGAAAAGGATGATGTGGGACGATGAGACATAAACAATTGTGGAACTTGCCTGGTGATGAATATAATTATATTTTCTTATTTTCTCATGAATGGAGGTTATATGATAGATTGTGAATGACATGTGAACTAAGTTGAAATGTGTCATACTCTGATTGTTGAGTTCATTCATACGCGGATAGTTGAAGTATGTTATTGTTGAATAATTATTCTATATTATGGTTATGTTGTATACATGCTATGTTGCTGGAACCATTTTGATTATGTTGTGACTTGAATTGTAAATGACTGAGTTGTGTATGTGGCTCATGATTATGATTGAGAATGCTCTTAGATATGATTGTGATTGTGTTTGACTAGAAAGGAAAGGCATGGCGGTGCACCCCATGGAGAAATCTATGTGAAGCTATAAGGGTGGAGAATATAAATGGAGTGATAAGGGTGGATGCGGCGAGGGCTGCGGGCAACGATCCAGAGGTACCCTGGATGACCTGATTGGTACGGAAAATGTGTGAAATTGATTTCACTGTTTGATGTTGTGAATTATTTGAATTATGTTGAAATGTATTTGATTTACTTGGATATTATTGTGAAGTATTATGAATTATATTATATCATATTATGATCGATTACGTATGATTGCTGCATGTTATCATTATGATGCATGATATTTTTTTTGTCATAGTGTTGTGATGTCTGCTCACTGAGCACGTGGTTTGCTCATACCCCTCTTATTAACATTTTTTTTTCAGAGTTGACAGTTGAAGGTAAATATCTATACAAAGAGTTATGGATCCTTAGCCCATGATTACCTTTTCATTTGTTCAGGGTAAAGGTATAATGTTTAGGTCTTATTGTAAGTTGTATAAATCTAGAAAATCTCTGTAATCAGATAGGTTCATTCAGTGATGTAATGTGAATAACTGTAGTGTGTATAGAGAACTCGGTTTAGCCGTATTTTCTTATCTTTTGTTAAAAGATGAATAATTCTCTTATTTTAATTCTTAAATCATGTAATTTAGATTAATTGTATTTAAAAGAATGGTATGATGCTTAAGAGAAAGATAGGCTTACATAGGTGAAATGAAATTCACTTTTCGTGCCGGTCACGTGCTCAGATTTTGGGACGTGACAGTACCAGTCGTACAAGTAATACAGAGTAAGTAGAGCATCGTTCTCACGAGAATTGAGATACCAACTACCCGCAAAGCTAAAGTAAAATACTATCTAGATGATCGTTAATTTGGTTGAAATTAAAAGGGAAGACTTAAACAAAAATATAATTCTAAAACTAACAAATTAAGCTAAAACTACTAACTAAGGCCTAAAACTAAGTTACTCCTACAACAAAGTCTAGGATTGATAAGATTGACTTCATTTAATTCTTAATCTAACTAATTCATAGACAAATTATTCGTTGAGTTGCTAAAGAATGATTCATTCCAATTACAAATCCTTTTGATTATTGGTTATAAGAATAACCATATAAATAAGATTATCTATTCTTAGATTAATCTGATTTATGGTGGAAGTTACAAAGGGCAAAGTTAATATCTAGCTATCCCTAACATAAATAAAAACTCCAAACTCAATAAAATGGTGATTAAGCATTTTAGAGCAAATCAATCGGTAAAAGCCACTCTAACAAAATATGAAATGCAATTGAAAAGAATCATTCAACAACAAAACTTCATAAGAAATCAAATTACATTAACCACCAAACCTTTCATTTCTCATAGGTTCCATTATCATCCTCTCACTCTTACTTTCACCAATTGTACATGCTAGTCTAGGGTACAAATATTCTTAGAAGGATTTTTCCAAACCTCGACTAATATAAAATCTAATTCACCTTAATTCCTTATGTGAAAATCAAGTTAAACTAAGTGAACAAACCCTAATTTGACTATATGAAGCTATTATCTATATTCCTATGATATTAGCGAAACAATCTCCTCTCTTTTGAGGTTCAGAACTCATATAACTCATCCCTTGCGTCTAGTTCTACCTCCCTTTCCCAAGTTTAGCAAAAACACCAAATCATCCTAAAAAATTGGCCAAATTAAAAGAAATCATTAAGATTTGAATGAATAAACATGTATTAATCAACCAATAATTACAAGAGTTTGAGAAATTGCATAAAACCTAATCTAAAATCAGGCTCATAACAACCCTAAAGTTAAAAACTACCTACAACTACAAAAGACAAGAAAATACAACATGAAATTAGAAGAAAATCAAGAGAAGAGAGAAGAAATGAGGGAAGGAAGGCTAATCCCAAGAGGGAAGACCTTCTTCCACTCTAACTAGCTCCAGATATTGCCCCTTTGCTGTTACTCTTTACTTCCAAATTCCCTAATCCAAAGTTAGGGTAGAAAACCCTAAAAAAATGCTTTTAAACTGTCAGGTTCGTGTCTTGGCACTTGGGCGCCAAGTTCAACAGCAACAGAAAGTGAGTTTAGGGGTTGGGTGCCTAGGTACCACGTCTGGCGCCTAGGCGCCAACTGGACAGAAGCCACAAATCTCTTCAAACTTCTCTTGTTCTCTCCCAAAAAAGCACCTATAAAAGATTACAACAAAAATCAATTAAAAAGACAAGAAAAAGGGGATATAAAGCAATATAAGAAAAGAACTACAGAGCACAAGGAAACAAAATGAAAACAAAGATAAAAAGTATAAAATGATAGCAAAACAAGGCTAAGAGAAGGAGAAAAACCCATATTTAATGACATAATTTGATGGCTTTTTAGGACTTATCAACATTTACAACCCAAGTTGAAATATAGCCATTGGACATGTTTTACAAAAGATATCAGTTGATTTTTATAAAAACTAGCCATTATTGTTGATGTCAGGTTGTTGGCAGTCGATTGGTAAGTTTACGACAGTCGACTGATACACCTTTATGAGGTGGCTGTTGACTGGTAAGTCCATGATATTCTACAGGTACACGTTTATGAGGTGACAGTCGACTGACATATGACTAGCAGTAGACTAGTAACTATGTTACACAAAATTAAATTGTTCCAGAATTAAGTAGTTGATTGCTATGAATCTATCAGTCGACTGGCAAGATCTGGGAATCAACTCTCATTTTAGACAGAGACAAACCAGTCGATTGCTTTATACCAGGCAGTCAATTGACAAGATTATTGAGTCTTAGCTGAAATTCAAACCAGAGAGAAACTGGTCGACTGGTCTTCATGTACTAATCGACTGGTAGCTACTGGGACTTAGAAAAATAATTCTAAGATTCAATAACCTTGTTCCAGTTTTTGTAGAAACATTTTTCAACTAAAATAAGGTTTTAAAAACATTCTTAATAAAATCGTAAACCTTATTTTCTTGCCATCAAATACCTTACATGACTTTTAAGATAGACACTAAAAGCTATTTACTCTTTTCTTGCTCTTTGTCTTGGTGCCTCGACTTGATCTATTTATCTTCATATGCATATTGTTTTCTTGAGTGAAACATGATGTTATTTATCTTCTTTCTTCATTCCAATGCTCACTCTTATTGTTTTGAACTAATCTATAAAAGATATCTTACTTGCAAACCAAAAAGTTAGTTCAATTTATAATAAAGAGCATGATCCAAATATAGATTATTTCATTCCAAATAATATGATCATGCTTAAATTGTAGCACAAGAAAGACATATATGAAAAACGCTTTTCACATATCAAGACTACAATCTTAGACAATATAATCATATATATATATATATATATATATATACATATATTGTAAAGAGCATGATTCATATGTAAGATATTACACTTTGAATAACATAATCATGTTTAAATACTTGTAGCATATATAATAATTAATCCTTATATGTTAATGCTACATTTCTCACATATTTGTTATCATCAAAACTTATGGCATAATACTTTAGGGATAACAATTTCTCCCTTTTTTATGATGACAAATCACAAAGAAAAATATGTAACACAAGATAATGAATGCTAGAATATAAGTACATATACATATTTTTCTACCGTTTCTTCTCCCCCTATTTGACATCAACAAAAAGGTACAAGGAACAAAATATATATAAAGGTTAAAGCATATTCCTTCTTCAAGCCAAGACGTCAATATAGCATGGGGTAAGGATACATCAAAACTTACATCTTTTTCATTAATATGTAAAAAAAAAAAATTTAGAAAACTTCTCATGTAGATGTAAATGAGCCAAAAGATAAAACTGGAAAGGATTTTGGTTTCTCCTTAAACTTTGCATATTTTGAAAAAGAATAATGAACATCCAAATTTTAAGTTGTAAGATTCTTCAACATATATATTCAAGAGAGACAAAGCTCCCTCTAAATATTATGACTCTTTCCTTTGAATAAGATTTTCAAATACGCTTTGAAGGAAAAATCTAAAAACCATCATTATAAGTGTAGATGAAGAATGTAAAACTTGTATTTCAAAAATCTACATTATAATCTTTTTGAAATAAAGATATCCATCTCCTTTTCAAGATTTTTGAAAACAACTTCTGCTTATATGTATGAAAAACATTTCAGCACATAGCAGAAGTAATTTGAATTAAGGATATTCAAATTTTTTTCAAAACAATTTTTGCTTCAAAAAAAATTTAGAAACATTTCAACAAGAGAAGCAATATATATAAAATAGTATAACAAGATATAATCAAAGGTATAGTTCATAATTCATACATCAAATATCAACATTTTTCTCCCCTTTTTGTCACCAACAAAAAAGAAAAAAGGGATCTCCAAGACCTTTTTCTTTTAAAAACAAATTTGCTTCTCAAAAGATAGCATAGATATTAGCATAGCAGAAGCATACATATATATATCCTTTGAAAAATTATAACAAATGATATTAAAATAGGATATATATTTCGCAAAAAAAGAAAATCATATACTCATACAAGATATACCATAATATGATAAAAGCAGATAATAGCATAGCAGAAGCATTTTTATGGATTAGTCAAAAGATATAAACCGATGTAAGATTATAATCCATAAGGAGAGAACAAGAAAGGTGTTAATCCAACATGTATAAAAGTATAAGCCATGTATAATCCACATGGTAGAAAAGCACATAATAAAGCAAAATAAATACTTCCCCTTTGAAAAAGTTCTTCATTTGATCACATATATTTCCCATGTTTGCCATTCCAGCTTGCAACTTGCATCTGTCTTTAGGCTTCTTCATCAGCAAAATTTTGAGTGTGTACTCTTAATTAGAGTCACCATCTTCATCTTCGAGGCCTCAATCCTTAACATCTATTTGTTGTCATTGCAAGCTTGAGCTCAGAAAATACTTTCCCATACAAAACAATGTGACTTTTATCCTTAGGTACCCAACCAATTAGGTCCTTGATAGGTTAGTTCAAAATTCTCAAGCAATGAAGATAATGTATTATATCAAAAAAAAATGCTATGCCTCCATGAAATGCAATATTTATGGAGAAATCATTGTTTTTTAAAAATTGATACCTTTTTCAGCACAACAGAAGTAAAATCTTTTAAAATAAGGATTTCTCAAATCCTTTCCTTTGAAAATGAATTTTGATTCAAATAAGATATAGCAAAAGATTCAACACAATAAGAGCAATTTTAGCCATTAACATATCTTTATATGCAATGATATGATAAAAAATGTAAGATTTTATAAAACATTATATCATTGATTATGAAAATAAGTTAATAACAAAAATCTTGCCAATATAACCAATTAAGATCAAGGAGTATCACTCAATTAAAAAATATAAAGAGCTAAATAATAGAGATACTTATTAATTTTGGCACGTTACTTCTTGAAATTCCTCCTCAAGATTTTGATGTCCTTATTTTACTCTTGCTCTTCTTTGATCTTTTCTTCTTTCAACTTTAATAATCTCCTTTGAATATTTGCGAGAAACTCTCAACAAATCTCTTATAAGATTGCCCATGAGGATTTGAAGAAACTAGTAGGGATTTACCAGTCGACAAATTGCTGTAATATTTTAAAGCCATTGTCTACTGTCTCGAGCTAGTCAACTAGTAGGTGGCTACCAATAGACTGATTCGTCTCAAATAACCAAACCAATTTTCCTCAACATTCGACGTTGGTTCCTGACGTCTGGCATATGTTCCAACATTCGACGTTGGTGCCAGCATTCAATATTCTTTGACCTGCCAGTTGACTGATAAGCCTTTGTCAGTTGACTGATAGCATCTGCACTTAAAAGAAATTTTGGATAGAGAGTTCTCAGTCAACTGCTACACCATAGACAGTCAACTGGAAACTTTTAATTTGTGAAAAATTTTGACCCGTTGAGGATTCAATCGATTGGTAGTTGAGGCAGTCGACTGTCAGAGCAGAAATCTTGGTTTTGATGATTTTCAGTGGGGTTTGATTTGTCTGCGTGACCTTCACCTCTTTTTGGTGCAAGACAGTGAAGCTCAAGATTTGATGTAGCCGTTTGATAAACGTTGCTTCAACTCCTTGCTTCGAGGCAATCCTGCACAATCAATCTTTTGTTTTTGGTACCCAAATTCCTTTAGGTCCATCCTGGTCAGGGGATCATTTTTTAGCTCTTTTCTTTTTCTTTTTCACTCTATAAGAGGCATTTTTATTCAAATCACAGAAGCATGCTTTGTGGCCCTTTTTACCACAATAATAGCAAGTATAATCAGAATCTTTGAAAACTTTTGCTGGACCAAAAATGTTTATATGATGCTTTTGGTTTGATTTTGTTTTAAACTTCAAACCATCATTATTAGAAATACATTTTTGTTTTCCAAGCACAGTATTCAAATTTTCTATGCCTTGAGTAAGCTTGGAAATAGTGTCCTTTAAATCTTCATTTTCCTTTTTAAGGAAATTACAATTAAAGCAAGAACACTTTTCTTTAGTAAAAGCAAGAGCCTTTAGATGAAAATTTTCTTCTTGCAAAGAATTGTTAAAATTGAAACTTTCTTCTTTGAAAACAGAAAATTCAATTTTCAAAATTTCAAGTTCATTTTCAGGATTAGAAATTTTTTGTTTTGAAGTAATGAGCCTCTTTGCAAGAGATTCAATATATAAGCTATCAAAGGCTTCTTCTAATTCATCATAATATTCAAATGAATTTATCTTATCATTATCTCCAACCATGAAACAAATGATAGTTTCTTCATTTGCTTCTTCATCTGAATCATTATTTCCCCAAATGGAGGAAATAAAGGCTTTCTTATTCCCTTTTTCAACTGGCCTTTTTCCATATTACTTTTTAAGATATTGAGGGCAGTCCTTTTTTACACGACTCACATTGTTGCATCTAGAGCAAGTTGGTTAATCTCTATTGTCGTCTTGATATTTCTTCCATCTTTTTTCACTTTTCTTTTTCAGAAATTTATTGAATTTTTTGACAAGAAGATCAAGATCCTCCTCACTTATTTCTAGTTGTTCTTCCCCCCATCACTCTCTTTTACATCTTAGAGGAAGATGTTTTTAGAGATAGAGTTCGCTTTTTCCCTTTTTATTCCCCTTGTTGTCTTGTCTCCAAAATTGTTGATTCATAGTTTTGGAGGTTGCCAATGAGAGCAGTGAGTGAATTCATTGATTCACCTCTTACTTCCATTATAGTGGCTCTTTTGGCCTCTCATTTTGGAGTTAGGCATCTTAAGATCTTGGTGGCTTGAGATTTTTCCCATATACAACCCCAAGAGTTTGCAATTTACTAAGCATAATTTGTATCTCATTAGTGGTTTTGCAATTTTCCGTTTGAGCATTTCCAAGCTCATTAATGAGAACACAATATCTTAATTCCTCATCTCTTAGAGTTTCCTCATATGCAACTTCTAAAGTTTCCCACATATCTTTAGCAATAGCACATTTAGAAACTATGAAAAATTCATCTTGACTCAATGCACAAGAAATAATTATTTTTGCCTTAGCATTAAGTTGCACTAAATTTCTTTTAGCATCATCCTATTTAAGGTTTTGAAATCAATTTTCCTTGTTCTTCCTTGACAGAACAATAAGAACCATTTTCTATAACATCCCAAAGTTTAAGGTCTACTGAAATTAAAAACATTTCTATTTCATACTTCCAATATTGATAATGATTAACATTAAAAATGGAACATTCTGTGAAAGAACAATTTTCAAATGTGAAACAATTACCACTTCCAGCCATATCAACTCTTAGACGGTTAAATCTTTAAATCAAAAGCCCAAGCTCTGATACCAATTGATAATAATGGTTGGATTCCAAGAAAGAGTGAATTGGGTTTTGGTAAGTCTTAAAAAGCTATCAAATTATGCCGTCATAAGTGGGGTTTTTTTCTTCTCATAGCCTTATTTTGCTATCCTTTTGTGCTTTTATTTTGGTTTTCATTTAGTTTCTTTGTGCTTTGTAGTTTTCTTGTTTGCTTGTTTTATTTCCCTTTTTCTTGTCTTTTTAATTGATTTTAATTGTTGTCTTTTGTAGGTATAATTTTGGGATAAAACAAGAGAAGTATGAAGACAAATGAAGCCTCCAGTAGCTTGGCACCTAGGCGACAGACGTAGCACTCAGGCGCTAAGAATATAAACATGAAGAAGCCTCTGCCTAATTGGCGTCCAGGCGCCATACGTGGCGCTTGGGCGCCCAACCCATGAACTTACTTTCTGATACTGTTGGGTGCTAAGTCACCAAATTGACAGTTTAAAAGCTTATTTTAGCGCTTTTTGACCTAACTTTGGATTGAGAAATTTGGGAGCAGAGAGCAGCAGTAAATGGGCTACATTTCTAGAGCTGGTTAGGGGGAAGGAGGCCTTCCCTCTTGGGATTGGTCTTCCTTCCCCCATTTCTTCTCTCTTCTCTCTATTTCTTCTAGTTCATGTTATATTTTCTTATCTTTTGTAGTTATAGACAGTTTGTAACTCTAGGGTTGTTATGAAGCCCAATTTTAGATTAGGTTTTATGTATTTACCAAACTCTTATAATTATTAGTTGATTAATACATGTTTATTTATTCTAATCTTAATGCTTTCCTTTAGTTTGGCCAATTATTGAGATGATATGGTGTTTCTATTGAACTTGAGAAAGGAAGTAGAAACTAGACCTAAGGAATGAGTTGTATAAGTTCTTGAACCTTAAAGTAAAGAAGATTGATTCGCTAATGTCATAAAAATATTGATATTAGCCTCATATAGTCAAATTAGGGTTTATTCATTTAATTAACTTGATTTTCACATAAGGAATTATGGTGAATTAGGTTTTATCTTAGTCGATATTTGGAAAAATCCTTCTAAAAACATTTGGACCCTAGACTAGCATGTACAATTGATGAAAGCAAAAGTGAGAGAATGATAATGGAACCTATGAGTAATGAAAGGTTTGGTGGTTGATATAGTTTGATTTTTATGAAGTTTTGTTATTGAATGATTCTTTTTAATTGTATTTCGTATTTTGTTGGAGTGGATTCTACCGATTTGAGTTACTCTAAAAATGCTTGATCACCACTTTTATGAGTTTGAAAGTTTTTATCTATGCTAGAATAGCTTGATATTAACTTTGCCCTCTGTCACTTCCACCATAAGTCAGATTAATCTAGGAATAGATAATCTTATTTATGTGATTTTTCTTATAACTAACATCAAAAGGATTTGTAATTGAAGTGAATCATTCTTTAATAATTCAAAGACTAATTTGTCTATGAATTAGTCGGGTTAAGAATTAAGTGAAGTCAATCCCATCAACCATTGGGTCTTGTCGTTAGGAGTAGCTAAGTTTTAGGTTTTAGTTAGTAGTTTTAGTTTAAATTGTTAGTCTTTAGATTTATATTTCTGTTTAAGTCTTTGCTTTTAATTTTTAACCATTTAATGATTCGTCTAGATAGCATTTAACTTTAGTTTCACGGGTACTTAGCACCTCAATCCTCTTGGGAACGATAATTTACTTACTCTGTATTACTTGTGTGACTGGTATACTTGCCAGAACGATCAACAAGTTTTTGGCGCCTTTGCCACTGATTGATAGTTGTGCCAATATTCAATGAAGTTGAAGTGGTGCTAGTTTAGACACTTTTTCTTATTTTGTTGTACATTCTCATGTGTCTTTGCAATTTTCATTTCTATTTTTATTTGCTTTTGTTCTTTTAGTGTTGTTCTCACGGTGTTCTTCTTTGTTGTGTGCATGAGATGTGGCTTCTCTTCCTTGCTGGAAAACATTGAATATGAGAAGAAGCATTAATGACCAAGGAAGAAGACATTGATTAGTGAAAGACACCGGTAAAGTCTGGCTAAGGACTATAAACATAGCGCTCTTAGGAGGCACCTCAAGTTTCTTGATCTTCCATCTTTTTAATTATGTGTTGTAGTTGTTCACAAATTTAATTATGTGATTGTTGTTTAGTATGATTATGTTTGATTGTTTTTGTGATGGAATTTTGGTTTTAGTTGATTTTGATATTTGATTTTATTTAATATTGAATGTTGTGTTTTTATGGATCACAAAGCCTCAAATTTTATGGGTCATCTAACTCTAATGCTGTAAGTTTCTATTGGAAGGAAAATTTTGATTTTGTCAAGATGGCGCCTAGGCGCCATGATGCTGAAAGAAGAATTGGCCTCTGTCTCATTGGTGCACAAGCACCACAAATGGCACCTAGGCACCCAAATTTTGAACAATTACGGTTCGTGACTTAGCGCCCAGGCGCCAGTGACGGCGCCCAGGCGCTAGTGACGGTGCTCAGGCACCAATGTCGTATATCAGTTTTTCTATCAGATTCACTTTGCTTTTCTTCTCCTAAACCCTAGCAGCCACCGTGCCCCCACCCCCCTCTGCATCTCTGACATTCTCCCTCCCTTGGGAAGCCATATTCACCAGTTGGAAGCCTTCCCTCCTCCTTCCTTCCTCTTTTCGCACACCCTCCTCTATTTTCCTCCACTTTTCCTTTGAATTCTTCTCGTCCCCCAACCTTCCACCGTTCTTGTTTGCGATTTTAGTGGGATCTTCGAAGATTAGGAGGCTTCTTTCACTAATCCCTTGCTTTTCTTGGTAAGTTTCTTCATCTTCACCAGTTTTATTTTATTTTCAAAAAAAAAATCAGACATAGAAACTCTGGATTTTGGGTACTGCTTTGAATTTTTGAAATTTCTGAAACTTGTGAAATTGGAATTTTAGGTTCTTAGCATTTTTATTTTACTTTCTGAAATTTAAGAATTTTTAAATTTAGTTTTTATTAATTTTTAAAAAAATTTGTTGAATAACCAAATTTCAGATTTTTTAGAAATTAAATTTTTGCTTCTTGGATGTTTAGGATTGTTTATCTATTGCATTATGTCTCACAAGTGTTCAAGAAAGCAAAAAGAAGCTGAATCCTCCTCTAGTAGAGATTTCGATGCCTCTAGGTTTAGGAATTTTGAAAGTAAGTTGAGGTTTGATGAGATTGAACCTAGGGAGTTTATAAATGAAAAAGGATTTGATTTGAGAGCCAATCAGTACCCTAAAATCCAAGATATAATAAGAGAGTTGGGGTAGAAGATCCTTTGTAGGCTGGCTAATAGATATTGCCTCGAGGTCGTTAAAGAGTTCTATACAAATGCATTTAGGGAGAGTAATGAGAGTATTGAGGACAGAAGCACTTTTTTTTGTTAGGGAGAAAACAATTTATTTTACTTCAAACAATATCAATAATTTGTTTGGTTTGAAATATGGTCCTGATTCTGATGCTGAGTATAGTGACTGGATAAGGCATAGGCATTTACGATCTAATTCTATTATAGACACTATCTGTAAAGAGGGAGCGAGGTGGGAGTTGGACGTTCAGGGGAAAGAATCAAACTTTAAAAAATCTGATATGAAACAATCCCCAAAACATAGTGCACATTCTTCCAATCTAACCTTCTCCCTACTTCGAACCGTTCTGAAGTGATTATAGATAGAGCAGTGGTCATTTATCTTATTGTTACAGGGAATGTCTTTAATATTGGATCCTTGATATCCCAAAATTTAGAAAAACTAGTTCAAAAACAAGGAAAAAGATTGGGATATCCATGCCTCATCACAAATTTATGTCAAAAAAATGAGGTGCATATGGTTAATGATATTTTTCGTGATCTAGAGAGCCGTATCACTGCACAGGTGATAGATTCTATGGAATCACGTGATAGAGCCCCGCCCTCAGGCACCATCTAGACCACGCGCTACACTTACACGTCAAGGACAACATATGTCTTAGCAGATTATTGATATTGAAAACTCCCTGAATGAGTTAAGAATGTCCCACAATGTTTTTGTTGCCTGCCATGATGCATTTGTAGGAACACAGAATGAGCATAATAGGGGCGTAGCTCAGGCTTTGTATGCCATGTCTAGGCATTGGGGAGTGAGCATAGAGGGTTGGACTTTGCAGGATCCTTCTCATGATCCGACAGACGACATCAATTTTGATCTTGCAGTCAACAGTGAAGCGGCTGGTGGAGATGAAGACATGGGAGAGGAAGATGACGCTGATGACACGGACTGAGGCGTTGTGATCCATTTTCTGTTGTTTTTATTTCTTTTCTTTATTGTTCATGTATTGTATTTTTCATTCGAGAACTCTATGTTATGACACTTTCATATATTCATTTGAGTTTTTGTTGGACTATTGTGGATGTTTCATGTTTTGTTGTTATGATGGAATGGTTGAGACTCCCTTTGTTATTCATTTCCTTTTCATTTTTTTTTCTTGTTTCGTTAGCTTTTGTATTTCTATGTTTTTGGTTATTTACAATTTTACTTGTCATGTGTTGTTGCTTTCTATCTTTCAATTCTGTAACGTTGTTGATAGTTTACTTTTGGTTTATAAGCATTCATTTTAACCTTGCCCCCTTTTTTGTTGATTGTCTTTTTTTGGTGCTCAAACCTTGTTTTTGGGTTGGTTTGACATTGAGAACAATGTCTAGTTTAGGTTTGGGGGAGAATAGTGGATTTCGGTTTAGTATACCACTTACTTTTTGTTGCATTGACCCATTTTTGTTAAATAAGAATGCCTTTATTTTTGTTGAACCATCGCGTTTTAGGATTTTTCTTGATATTTTGGAAATTGCTGTATAGGTATTATGTTATGCCAACGTTGGTTGAATTCATGTTGACATCTTATTTAAAATCTAGCTAATTTATGGATTTTTAGAATTTATTGATTAAATTAGAAATTTTCAAAAAATTCTTAAATAAAAGTTGTAGGTGTTTTTTAATTTTATTTAAATACTTCTCAAATTTTTTTAAATTTTTATTCTTATTTGTGATACATATTTGCTTAATAAGGGAATTGTATAAAAAAAAAGAAAAAAAGGGGATATAAAAATAATAATAATATAGAATAAGTGTGATTTAAGTTAAGAAAGTGTAGTGTGGATTAGGCACACAATACTTTTTCTAACCAATGAATTATATCTTAATAGATAAAGGTGACAGACAAAGCATTGTTGTGTAGATTATGTGCACTGATGATTCTTTGTTTCCTTAGCCTATTAGCATATATTACCTAGATTGAGGGGAAGATGTGTGGTTAGGTGGACAGTCTTCATTTCGATCATAAATAAACTGAAATTCCTTTTGCTTGAAATGTATTCCGATAGAGCTAAAAAATTATCACAATAAAGTAAATTCTTTTAAACTTTTGAAGGAGTAATTAGAGAAAGTCAATGGTATCTATGATTTTAATTTTAAGGTTAATGAAAATTTTTCAATTTGTCTATCAATTCAGGAAATTCATTACGTAGCTTCACTTTATAGATGAATGCATGAATTTGACTTGCTTGGCCTAAATCTTTCAAAATTGTTCAGCACTTCCTTTTTATCATGAAATATCCTTTCGTTCAGTTTGTTTGGTGTGCTTTGTTTTGTTGGTAGTAGTTTACTTGAGGACAAGCAAAGCTCTAGGTTTGGAGGAGTTGATAAGTCATAAAAAGCCATCAAATTATACCATTATAAGTGGGGTTTTCTTCTTTTCATAGCCTTGTTTTGCTATCCTTTTGTACTTTTTATCTTGGTTTTCATTTAGTTTCTTTTTGATTTCTTGTTTTCTTGTTTTATTTCCCCTTTTCTTGTCTTTTTAATTGATTTTAGTTGTTTTCTTTTATAGGTGCAATTTTGGGAGGAAACAAGAGAAGTATGAAGATAAATGAAGCCTCCAGTAGCTTGGCGCCTAGGTGCCAGACATGGCGCCCAAGCGCCAAGAATATGAACATGAAGAAGCCTCAGCCCAATTGGCGCCTAGGCACCATACATGGCACTCAAGCGCCCAACCCATGAACTTACTTTTTGATGTTGTTGGACTTGGCGGCCAAGCACCAAAATCGACACCCAGGTGCCAAGTCATGAAACTGACAGTTTAAAAGCTTCTTTTAGAGCTTTTTGACCTAACTTTGGATTAGGGAATTTGGGAGTATAGAGCAGCAGCAAAAGAGTTACATTTCTAGAGCTAGTTAGGGGGGAAGGAGGCCTTCCCTCTTGGGATTGGTCTTCCTTCCCCAATTTCTTCTCTCTTCTCTCTATTTTCTTTTAGTTCATGTTATATTTTCTTGTCTTTTGTAGTTGTAGATAGTTTGTAACTCTAGGGTTGTTATGATGCCCGATTTTAGATTAGGTTTTATGTAATTTGCCAAACTCTTGTAATTATTAGTTAATTAATACATGTTTATTTATTCTAATCTTAATATTTTTCTTTAATTTGGCTAATTATTGGGATGATATGGTGTTTCTATTAAACTTGGGAAAGGGAGGTAGAAACTAGACCTAAGGAATGAGTTGTATGAGTTTTTGAACCTTAAAGGAGAGGAGATTGATTCACTAATGTCATAGGAATATAGATATTAGTCTTATATAGTCAAATTAGGGTTTGTTCATTTTATTAACTTGGTTTTCACATAAGGAATTATGGTGAATTAGGTTTTATCTTAGTTGAGGTTTGGAAAAATCTTTCTAAGAACATTTGCACCCTAGACTAGCATGTACAATTGATGAAAACAAGAGTGAGAGAATGATAATGGAACCTATGAGAAATGAAAGGTTTGGTGGTTGATGTAGTTTGATTTTTATGAAGTTTTGTTGTTGAATGATTCTTTTCAATTGCATTTCGTATTTTGTTGAAGTGAATTTTACCAATTTGAGTTGCTCTAAAAATGCTTGATCACCACTTTTATGAGTTTGGAGTTTTTATCTATGCTAGGGATAGCTAGATATTAACTTTGCCTTTTGTAACTTCCACTATAAATCGGATTAATCTAGGAATAGGTAATCTTATTTATATGGTTTTTCTTATAACTAACATCAAAAGGATTTGTAATTAAAGTAAATCATTCTTTAGCAACTCAAAGACTAATTTGTCTATGAATTAGTCGGATTAAAATTAAGTAAAGTCAATCCCATCAACCCTAGGGTCTTGTCGTTAGGAGTAGCTTAATTTTAGGTTTTAGTTAGTAATTTTAGTTTAAATTGTTAGCCTTTAGATTTATATTTCTGTTTAAGTCTTTCCTTTCAATTTTCAACCATTTAATGATTCGTCTAGATAGCATTTAACTTTAGATTCGCGGGTACTTGGTACCTCAATCCTCTTGGGAACGATACTTTACTCACTCTGTATTACTTGTGCAACTGGTATACTTGCCAGATCGATCAACAGGTTTTTGTAATTTTTTACAAAACTTAATTGGAAGTTAAAATGATTTTTAGAAATTATGCAATTCCAAAACAGTAAACCAACAGAGAAAAACAAAGTGCTATCAAGATGAATAAATGTAGAGCACAGAGAACAAAAGAACAAATAACATATGGAAGTTAAAGAGCAAGGGAAAAGAGAGAACACAGAGGGTTTATGCTAGTTCGGCTAATCTCAAGCCTACATCCAGTCCTCAAGCAAATCACTTGAGTAATTCACTAACAAGCATGTAAACTGTTGGTGCTTGTATACCACAACAAATTTCAATTGGGTACTTGTTGAAACCACTACAAAGAATTTCAGAAACTGAGCTTTTTAACAACCCAACTTAGTGACACTCTCAATCACTCTTCTAAGGGATTTTAACCACCTTAGGAATACAACTTAGAAGAATAAAAAATAAGGAATTCAATAGCACACTCTCTTCAAGAGGTAGCTATTACAAATGAAGCTCTCTTAATAGTAATTGATTGGCAAGATAATTTGATAGAGTAATAGTAGAAATTTTAAGCCTTTTCTTCTTAGTTTCAAACTAGATATATGTTACATTTATAGCCCAAGTCGAAATATAGCCATTAGAGATGTTTTACAAAAAATATTAGCTGATTTTTATAAAAACTAGCCGTTATTGTTATGTCAGGCTGCTGGCAGTTGACTGGTAAGTCCATAACAGTCAATTGGCATACTTTTATGAGGTGGCAGTCAATTGGCATATGACTAGTGGTCGACTAGTAACTCTATGTTACTCAAAATTAAATTGTTCTAGAATTAAGCAGTCGACTGCTATGAATCTATCAGTTGACTGGCAAGATCTGGGAATCAATTCTTATTTTAGACAGAGACAAACCAGTTGACTACTTTATACTAGGTAGTCGACTGACAAGATTATTGAGCCTTAGCTTAAATTCAAACCAGAGAGAAATTGATCATAGTCTTCATGTACCAGTCGATTGACAGCTATTGAGACTTAGAAACATAATTCTAAGATTCAATAACCTTGTACCAATTTTTGTAAAAACATTTTTTAACTAAAATAATGTTTTAAAATAAATTCTTAAATCTTATTTTCTTGCCATCAAATACCTTACATGAATTCTAAGACTTAAGACACTAAAAGCTATTTACTCTTTTCTTGCTCTTTGTCTTGGTGCCTCGGCTTGATCCATGTATCTTCATATGCATGTTGTTTTTTTGAATGAAGCATGATGTTGTTTATCTTCTTTCTTCATTCCAATGCTCACTTTATTATTTTGAACCAATCTATAAAAGATATCTTACTTGCAAACCAAAAGGTTAGTTCAATTTATAATAAAGAGCATGATTCAAATATAGATTATTTCATTCCAAATAATATGATCATGCTTAAATTGTAGCACAAGAAAGACATATATGAAAAACACTTCTCACTTATCAAGGCTATAACTCTTAGACAATGTAATTATATATATATATATATATATATATATATATATATATATATATATATATATATATATATATTGTAAAGAGCATGATTTATATATAAGATATTATACTTTAAATAACATAATCATGTTTAAATACTTGTAGTATATATAATAATTAATCCTTATATGTTAATATTACATTTCTCATATATTTGTCATCATCAAAACTTATGGCATAATACCTTATGGCTAACAATTTGATATTAGTGTTATTTTAATATATATATATATATATATATATATATATATATATATATATATATTATTTATCTATTTTATTATTAAAAGTTTAACACTGACAATTATATGTGTAGACTGATATATTAAATATTGTATATGTCTACATATTTTTTAGACATATATATTGAGTGTTATCTTTAATTAGGTCTGTTATTAGATTTTTATTAATTTTGTGTTCAAGGACCTATTTGATATATTTATGTTTTTTATTTTGAGTGTTAGTGAAAATAATTTTTTATGTATATGTCTAACCTTAAATAATAATAGTGATGAGGTATTATTATAAAATGGGTCAACCCATAGTTACGATGGATAAGGTAGTGGTTCCCTGGGTTTTATAAAAAAGGCTTACTTTTGGTCAGATAACTGTGTTCATTTGTGTTATTTCATCAGACCAAAAGTGAGAGAAAATCACTCATATCATCCTAGAAGAGCCTACATGTTTTGATTCTGAATTCGGGTTGTGATAGATCAAGGTACGCTCTCGTTACTTTATTAATTTTTGTTCTTATAACTTATCAAAGACTGACAAACAATATAATTATGATTAGAGTATTCCGCATTTGTGTTTATCATAATTCTAGATTGTTTGGCAATAGTTTATGCAAAACTTTCTTTCATTTGATTGTTTCTCCATACTATTGTAATAGTGGGCTTTATAATACATTTGTTTTCATTCAATGATTCAAGCTTTCTATTAATTTGATCAATTTGTGGATTGGTTTGTGATTTTTGCTTATCTTGGAAAAGAAAGGCGAAAGTTAGACTAAGGAATGAAAAATATGAGTCATGAACCTTAGGTATTTGGAAGAATTGATTTGCTAATGATATAGGAGTATAATCGTTAGCCTCACATAATCAATCATAAGCTTGATTTCTAATTGAATCTAATACTCATAAGGAATTATAGAGGAGTTATATTAACCTAGTTGACATTTGGAAAAATCCTCCTAGGTAGCTGTGTGTCTTAGATTCTTATATATACCAGTGAGAGCAAGAGTGGGGAAGAACAACAAATCTTAGGATAAACAACAAAGATTAGCAATCCTAGGCTTTCCCCATTGGTTATTTTTGTCATCTTTGCTCTGCTTTTAATTTGTTTGGTTTTGTACTGTCAACTTTTAGTTTTTAAATTATAATTAGAATTTTCTTCAATTCAAACATTTTGTCTAAATAGTATATCTTGATTTCCTTAGTAATTGACATTTCAAATCTTGTAGAAATGACACTCATACTCATTATTTATTACTTATACGACCGATACATTTGTCATGTTCATAACATTTCTCTAAGTGTTCAATTTTTGAATTCAAAGTGTCCTTTTCCTTCAATATTTAGTATTGTTTTATTTTAAAATATGGACTTGATTCAATAGATTATTAGCTAAATGACAAAAAAAAGTGGACGAAATCTCCCAACATTTTCAAAAGAATTTGTCAAATATAATTTATGATTATATGAATTGGCTTTTTTTTTTAATTAAATATGCAGCACATCAAATTTATTGAGTAAAATAGTCACAATTATAAATTTATTTTTAATACTCATAGAGTATCGCAGAATTTAGTATAATTTTTATTCATATTTTGTCACATAATATATTTTATATTTTTTTATGAATTATTGTAAATTTGAATTCTAAAATTTAATTAAAAATTACTTTTTTTGTCAAAATATAAATAGAGATATCACTAAATATTTTTAGCACTTTAAGAAATAAAGAATGTGAATATGTGATTGCTTGTTCAAGCGCAATTAATGAGACGTTATTTTTTTTTCTTAACCATAAATATTTCTTTTTGCTTATTTGTATAAACAAACATTTTTAACATGGGTAATTGACAATTATAGTTTGGCCTTTGCTTTCATAATTGAAGGGCTTAATATACTATATCATAAATATAAAACTAATAAATATTTTATTATGTGTCGCTTAATTAAATATAAGATAATTATACACGTATATATGATATAAACAAGGGGTTTGGAACATACACTAATGTACATGTTATTATAGCATCTCAGCTTGCACACGACACTCCTTATTAATCACTTTGTCTTTGCCATTTGGGATAATCACTTTGTCTTTGCCATTATTAGTTTTAATTTCACGTGATAAGCTCATATTAGTGTCTTCTATTATATTTGGACGATGTTAAGTTCATATACATAATTGAAATTAATTGAAAACGTATGAATTATAATTGACACAAAATAAAGTTATGAGTTATAATTGAAACATGAGTCAAATTTTCTGGACGATGAACAATATTTTTGCCTTTTATTTATATAATAATATATGATTTTAAAGATTAAAATCATAAAATTTCAATGTCTTTATGTAATATTATAGAGTTTTTTAATGTGTGTGTGGAGGGGGAAAAAAACGAGAGGAGAAAACAAAATGCGTCCCAACTTTAATCTTTGGCTAATTGCCTTTATCCAGAGGAATATAATCTTTGAAGATTGGAACTGACTTGAGATTTACACTGTAATTATAGGAATGGCAGCGTCATTTTTTTAGCATACAATTGAAATTAATTAGTATCCAAATTCCAAAGCAGCCCGTGGGAGACCTAGAGAATCTATCCAACCTTCTTAATAATAAAAGAGGTTTCAACAATTGGCAAAAATATTCTTGCCTTCCATCCACATTTCAATCAAGTTATTTATACCAATACTCCTCCCCTTCAGCTTTAGCTCTTCCTCCCCCCATATTATGTAAAATGTGTGTGTAATTTAGAAGAAGATTTTTTATGAATATATATATATATATATATAAACAAATCATGCAGTGTCCCACCCTTTCTTGCTCAAAATATTCTCTCTCTCTCTCTCTCTCTCTCTCTCTCTCTCTCTCTCTCTCTCTCTCTCTCTCTCTCTCTCTCTCTCTCTCTCTCTCTCTCTCTCTCTCTCACACACACACACACACAAAGGTTATGTAATGAAATTTATTTTAATTTTGTTATTGTTAAATATATGTATTTAGATTCTGAGTTTTAATTCCCTGTCGTCCCCCTAAAACATTTATGATTATTTTCTTGAGAAAAAGAAAACTCATTCAAACATACATTATTGTATTTTAGCAATAGGATCAATATCTTATTGATTATAATCATAACTTTTGTGATAATCATAAGCATTTTGCACTAGCATATATAATCAATACAACACTAGTGTTACAACCATAGTTGTTAGAATTGAATCGGATTAAACTAGTCGATTTAATTAGTTAGACCAAAAACATGTCAAGAGTCTAGTTTAAAATAATTTATAAAACCATCGAGTAATTGAATCAATACAAAAATAATCAAACTGATTTTGAATTGATAATATAAAACTAGTCAAAGTGACCAATTTAATAATTCAACTAATTTTACAATTTTTTTAAAAAAACTTAAAGTCATTCGGCCTATCTCTATTTCATTGAATTGATAAGTTCAAAAGCCAAGTATGAAGAAGAAACAGAAGATCTGTGAGAATTTGAGCAAGAGAAAAAAAAAAAAAAGAATGAATGAAGTATGAAGAAGAAAAAGAAATCTTTTAAGAATACCCAAAAAAAAAAAAAAGGAGGTAGAAGCAAGTCTATCTACCTAACAGTCTGCAAAAGGTTGAGACATTGGCTGGTATTGAAAAAAGGAAATGATGGCTTGTGTGTATATGGATAGGTGGGAAATGGGAAAATTTAGGGGGAAGTCGACTTGCCTAACTTTTTGGTTGGAGGCGTGCTTTATAACAAACTCTTTATTTGATCAATACAAAAAATTATGCATGAGAAAAATAGAGGAGTTTGATTTTTACAGAGGTCGAGCTTTCTGTAAGTACAGCTCGTGAAAAAAAGATGACACTCATGATTCGTCACTTCTCATATGAAATTTGATATTTTATATTTTAAAAATTAATACTTATAATAATAATATTTTTTTAACAATAAATGAAGAATGATTGTTTATTTTTACTAGAAAGATTTAGTTATTATTTTATTATAATAAGATTTTTAATATATAAAATTAAACATATATATATATATAATTACCAATTCAACCATAATTAAAACGTTAAATTTTAAATCAATATTTTTACCAGTTTAATAATTAATTTAATTTTTAAAACTTCACAACAATTTACAACTCTCAAGCAACCTCAATGTCACGATCGCCTCTTTCGTTACGTTCGGCACTCAGCATCATCGTTTCATAAATTGCTAGCAATACTTAAGCAGTTCTGATTCCCTTTTTTTTGGGTCAAACAACATTTTATACATTAACTTAGAATAACTGGGTTGGGAGATCAAAATGTAGTAACTGGGACGAATCTAATAAAAAAAACATAAATGGGCCACTTTTTTATCGTAGATTTGGGCCCACTCCTGGGGGTGGTATAGTTAAAATAGGCCCAAAACCCTTGATATTGGAGCCTGTGTGGATTAAACTTAAAGCCCATTTCTATGTAGTTTTGAGACGTTGGGAGGCTTGGAGACTGCATGGCAGGGCCAGGGATTTGCGGAGGCAGGGATCACTGTGAGGAAAAAGTGTATTTATATTTGATTATCTTTGATTCTAAGGTAATGTGTTCTGCATAAATCTTTAATAAAGAAAGCAGAGTCTAAACCAAAGAAAGAATATGGTTTGTAAAATGTTTGAAATTAACTTTGAAGTAAAATTAATATTGTATATGAACAACTAATTTTCTTTGTCAGAAAACCGGTCTAAATCATCATTTCATCGTTATGATAAAGTACTACAAACAAATCATTGTATATTAAAAGAGATTATATATATAATTATATATAAATGGAAAAATAAAAACGTTATAATATTAGAATTAAAACAACTAATTTTACATATTCATGCAACTTGCATTTCAAATTTCATAAAATTTGAAAGTTTACCATCAAAACAAAACATGAAATTGAAAGTAAGCTATTAGACCGGTTCCGGTTCGTCTTTGTCACTCTATCTTCTCCATTTTCATCATCTTTTCTCCACTTTTTACAAAGATATAAATTTATAAACATCACAGATCTACTTTTGTGTGTGAGTATATGTGTGTGTGCACGCGCGCATATATATATATATATATATATATATATATAACGAGTTCGAATTCTTTACAATAATTACAGATGATCAATTAATGTTGATTTCAACACATGTATTGAGAATAAGATAAAATCATGATATTTTTTATATTAATCGCAGGACATGCTCTAGAATCAACAATAATCTTTATCAATATTGCAGAGGATCCATAAGTGTATACAACATATATACATATACATATGAACATATATATATAATCTTATTAAAGTAAATTAAGCAAAGTTTAAAGCATACAAGAAAAAATCATCTTAGACTTAGATGCATTATATTATTAAAAAGGGATATATGTTAAATTTTATTAGTATAAATTATGAATATATACAAGTACTAATATTGATAAATATGTACATATATTAATTTTTATTTTAGTTTCCTACAACTATCTTCTCCTAAAAATAATTATGTTCAAAATATTGTTGGGCACTAAATAATTTGCATGGGTCAAAAAATATAATCTTTAACCTAGTTTTCAAAAGAAAATTTACCCTGTTCCCATATTTAGCAAAAAGAAAATTACTCATCTCCACGGCTTTACTTCCATTCAAAACAACAGAGGTTTCCAAATCCCCATTTTGGAAAACCTAATAGAACTCCAACTTAGATGGGGCCGGCTAGCAAGGGACAAGGTGCATTACCAAACCAACTTACCCACAAAAAGAGACAATATGACTACTCTTTTGTTGTTTTCCCTCCCATAAAACCAGGGCTCTCATAATCAAATACAAATTCAATCATTCTACGTGGGGCTCCACACACTTGCCCCATCCATTTCTTCTTCTAACACTATAAGAAAAAGCAAAAGTAGATTAAATGTTAAAAATCTGTCTTAAAATTTAATTTTAAAATTTGAGATGAAATATATTCTGTTTTTAATTTTCATCTCTAAAATTCAGTCTGACAATCTGAAATGAATTCTAAGATGAAACAAATCTCGTCTCAAATTTTGTTAGTCCTATATCGTCCAAATTAGAAAATGACTCTTTCACCTTTTTCTATATATAGTGTTGCCTCTCATCTTTTCTTATATAAAGTGTTTTATTAGACACTCTTATCTTGAGAAAGCTAATGAATGAATGTGTCTTCTAATTTAGTATTATTTAATATGACTAAATTTTTTTTAGTGGCCAAATTTGACCGGTTCAACAATCCACTAGTTATTAAGCATGTTCAAAGAATTTGAGATGAAATTAGAGGCAAAAAAATCTCTCTCTAATTCTGAGATAGAATTTCTTTTCTGTCTCATATTTGTTTGCGACATTAAGATTGAGGTAAAATAGATTCTATCTTTAAATCCATTTATGAGCAATTAGAGACAAATTTTTACTTAATCAGAGACAAATTTTTTCGTATTTGATCTTTGATTTTTTCGTAGATGTAATTCCCTCTTCTTATTTACTTACATTTTATAGTAATTAAGTATAGTTTAGTACTTCTTTTTCTTAAACAAGAATTCAAATTCAAATCGTATGAATGAAAAATATTAATGTTGAGGGTTTTACACCTATCAAACTAATTAGTCAGAGCCAATTAGTTTTTCAAAGCTGGTAGTTTATAACAAGAAAAAAAATATATATATATATAATGTTTTTTTTAAATCAATCATATAATATTAAATTATTTTAAATATTTTATACTTATCATGCAATATTGAATTATGTTAAAACATATTAGTGTAATCTGATTAAAGAATTTAATTAATGACAAAGATGTAAGAATACCTTCTTCTTCTTTTTTTTCTTTCACTATTCCAAGTTTCGACTATTTAGAAGATTTAAGATTGTTTCCTTAAATTCGGGGATTTTGGTTACACCCACTCCAACTCCCAACAATCTGGACAATCCATCTCAATCATCATTGTCGTAATCAAATATTTATTGTCTCTTAACATAGTCTACTTCTTATCTTTTTTTTTTTTGGCGTCTCCCTGCAAGGCAATATGTTTTATAATAATTCATTACAAGATTCATATTTAGATTATGTCATATAACAAATTTACATCTATATCTATTAATTATAGAGAATGGCATATTACAATTAGTAACTGCTTGTTTCCCACAGTACATAGATCACACAACCAGAATTTTTTTCATAACATAGCTCCTTATTTTATTGAAATTAAGATAATCCTTTGGTTGTGCATGACTCAATCAGTTATCTTAGAATATCTACAATGATGAATATCACTTGAGTTTTTATTGTAGGTCCCACAGTGATATATCTACTTAAACAACTCTCCACTCTAATGATAAATCTCTTAAGAACTCACAAAAAGATTTCACAATAAACTCTCTACCAAAGGCGAACCTACGTTCATCTCAAGAGGTGCACATGCAATCCCTGAATTTAATTTTGGCTAAAATTATAGTTTTAAGTATAATATTTTAAAAATTTATATTTTGGTGTTAAATTTTAATTTTTTTCAATTTTGCCCCTTATTTTTTTTTATTGATTTTAACATTTATGTATTTTGACCACTTAACATAGGGGTCCTAGGTCCGCTCCTATTCTATACTAGCATTTATTACTATTCACTAACATTTATTGTGAGTTAATTATTTTATTATTATTTTTTAGATAAGAACTAGTTCTTATATAAGAACCGTTTTTACGCGTAGTAGCTAACTTAACGAACTATAATGATGAACTGAAATAAGAATCAATTCTTAAATTTAAGAATTCCTTAACAACTACCAGTCTACCACTGTATATGCTCTTACATTATTTATTCTCTATCTAAAATTTTAAACTTAAGATATACCCAAATTGTGATCCATTCAAGCAATTAATAGCCTTTTCCCCCATGTAACATAGCTAGCTATTTTTAAGTATATTTATAACACGCATTCTATCAAAAACATGATCTTAATTATACATGGCCTATTTTTTGTATGCGAGTGTATGTGTAAGTGGTATATATAATTCATTTCATTAATAGTTTTATTAAATATTAAATTGTGGATCCATTAATCTGGTACACAATATTATATATATAAAAAACTAATGATGCTAGCTACTAATGGTAGGTAGTCAGATAGCCTTCATTTCCCTAATTGTTTATATTGGTCTCGAATTTTTTTGCCATTTAGGGCAGATGATAAAGAGAGAGTTCACGAATCATTATTTGATAAAATTAAAAAATGGGACGAAAAGAAAGAGAGAGAGGGAGAGAAAAAGGGGGAGATTTGAGGAGGTTGGGGCCATGTGATTAAAGGAATTATGAGGAATGCATGCATGTCTGAATGTTGGGGTCATGTGCTAAGAGAAATTTTTTTTTTGGCAAATTTTCAATTATAATTAATATACAACAATGAGAGTGAAAGGTATTCTATCATATATTATAGTGATAAAGCGTTAGTAATGACATGTTCGGCATCTTGGAGCATAAGGATTAGCGTAGGGTAATATCAAAAGATGAGTAACAGTCTAATCTTTTGAGTTTTGACCACTAATGTAGGAGCTATATGTGGATATTAGAAAGTTTCAAACTCGTACAATATAAGAGGGTTTGGTTATATGAAAGGAGTTAATCTTTCATATGTGGTGAACTATGATCTGAATTATTTTTTGTTAAAAAAAATATTTATATTTGATGTCTGACAATATTTTGAATAATATTACTTTTATTAAAAGATACTTGTAAAATATTAAAAAAAACTTGAACATAAAATATAAGTGATTATACTTATTTATTGTTGATTTTTTTCATTCACATAATTTATACTTAAGACTTTGTTTAAAAAGAATAAGTGTTACTTGAATCATCTAACATTAATTATGAAAAACACTCTTTTAATATTTAAAAAATAAAGCAAATGATTAAAAGAGTCTCCTATTTTGTTCATGGCACATGTGTATGATTCCATTATATCTTTGGAACACTCGCCGTGAGGTCCAAGTTCTATAAAGAAATGCTTAACCAAAAACTTTGAATTCTCTACCTTGGATTCTAATTAAAGTCGGAAAAAAAAAAACATGTGTTTTTGGAGTACAATTGACTCAGGAGAACCACTTGAGTACTGTGACCATGAAGCTAACTTATAATTCCAGCATTCATTCTAATGGATACTGTTTGGTTATATATATATATATATACATATATATCAGCACAAGATGATGATCACCATGATCATGTGTCAACGTTACAACTCATGTATATATGGCCAGAAAACTATGAGGGCCATGTTTGTCCATGTGTTAGCAGTTGCACTCAAAATGATCATTTTCAAAGAAGGAAAAAAATAAAAAGGAAGAAAGAAGATATATATATATATATATATACTTTTTCTAAAAGGTGAAATCAGTTTGTTGGGAATTATACGCAATGATCAAAAGCTTTCAGCTGGGGTGAATTTTCATTTTCACCAAGCAATTAAAAACGATAGAGAAATTATTGTGTTCTCTCTCGCCATTGTTTCATTCGCTTTGCTTCCACTTTGTAATTGTACTTAATTAATCATCATGAGCTTCCTTCCTTTCGCCATTCTCAAACATGTAAAAGCCACAACATGCGCACATACATATGTATCCATCTGTAGCATCAGATAAAGATGATTTCTTTCTTCTTTTCTAACATATATATAACCCCATAAATAAAGTACCATTCTTTGTTGATTAAGATCAAAGAAAATTATTTTAGAAGTTAATTAAATTAATGTTCCTTAATTCTCAAAAGATACATATCTTCAAAGTATATATATATATATATATATATATATCTGGTTTGACCAAAGTAATAATGTCAATGATTCAATCTACATAGGTCGGTTAAAGGTTCATATATATTATTAGTAACAGATATGACGTCTCTTAGACGGGTAAAACTGCACATGTACTTTACCTAGTAAAAGCTAACATTTAACTTGCATGCAGTAATTTATATACTGGTATATATATTAATTAGGTCTTCTGTCTTAGAGAGTGACCTCACTGTAAGAACATTTATTTTAATTTGTATTATATAGTACATACACAGATATATTTAAGTATAAACTGAGACAGTGCCATACATATATATAATTAGAATAACCAAAATACCAGAGATAATCAAACTTCATTTCTTCTTTATTAGTTCAATTTCTGAATCAAGGTTGGAACTCGGAACTCGGAACTTAGCTTGGAAATAATTAAATAAAATGGATCGTATCCAAGGGATCTATGTATGAAATTTTAGATATATATGAAACATGAATGTTTTCAACATCTTTACCCCCTTCTGGATATAGAAGTATATAATTGGATGTTCTGAAAAATGAGCAAAGGGCTAGAACCAAATTAACGAAAAGGAATATGGTTTGAAAGAACAAACTTAGATGATATTAATTAGATAGCGAAAGGGTAAGTAAATGATAAAGTAATATGGAGGAATAATTAAGAACTTACAGGATGCATGTATGCCAATAATCTTCGATGGTTTCTGATAGAGTAGATGCATATAAATAAGAAGCCACCAAAGGAAAAATCCAAAGGGATAGCATGATCCCAAATTGTGGGAATTAGAAAAAACAAAAGAGTATGAGAGTACTCATGAGACTTAGGATCAATGCGATCCCTTTGGATGCCTCCTCCAGTTGCAGTAACAGAACTTCTTCTTTAATTTCTTCTTCTTCTTCTTCTTCGCTCTCTATCTTTATCTCTCTGGAGGAAGGTGGGTATAATTTGAGGCTTTGATGAGGGGGAGCCTTCAATGTAAAGAGAGCAAGGCCTTAAAATAACACACGCACTCTTGATTTTCCAATTTACTTTAATTCGATTTTTTTTATATTCTAGTAAATCTTTTAAAATGTTTGTTTAGGTTTGCCAAATCATCCAATTTTTTTATTTTTTTGCCGCGATGTAATTAGATATTTATTTTGATGGATGTAGACCCCATATTCGCTAACAATGTAGACACATGGAGAGAAATTTTAGCCAAGTGTGGGTCAGCTATCCATTACTGGAAAATGGAAATTCTCAACTAGTTGGCCACCATTATATTAATTCTATTCTCTTCCTATATATTTTCTTTTCTTTTTCCCCTTTATTCAAATAAAAAGAATATTTGTGGTCCAATCCATGTTCCCACTCACACACGCCAAACGATCTATTAATACTTGTTTCACAACTTATATGAATTATAAGCCACAGACACTTTATAAGCAATATTATGGCATCACCATATATATATATATATATATTACTGACCCTAGAAACTAATTAAATGTTTGTGGTAATGGGTTTATTTATATATATATTTTCAACCCAAGCTGTAGGCTTGGTCAAAGATACATATATAATTAAGTTACTCCTCAGACAATAGAAACACATTTTATGTGATTGATAATGCATCTGATCATGTGCTGATTTGTTGGCTGATTTTTTTTTATTTGTTCAAAGATGAACGCAAAGATTGATGAATTTGTATAGAATCCGAAACACCTGAAGATCTGGTCTAGATCCAATGTAAAGAAAATGAGGAATATAATATTTACCCTCACTCTATAGTCTATATTACCTCATCGATCCCTCATGCATGCGGCGGACATAAAAATATTGCAAATCTTTTTCGTCACTTATACATTTATTTCACTAGAGTAAATTATTGATTTAGTTCCTTAAAAATAATTTTGTTAATTTAGTCCTTAAAAATTCATATGTCTCAATTTAGCTCCTAAAATATTATATTTGTCCCAGTTTGATTGTTTTCGTTGATAAATCACAAAATTTAATTACCATTACTAAATCTCAATTTTTTTTGTTGCAAAAAATCATTTTGACAAATAAAGGGATTAAACTGAAGTAATTATAACCTTTTAAAGACTAAATTGAGTCATTTTATTTTTTAAAGACTAAATAAAAACAACTGTGATATTTTGGGGACTAAATTAGTAATTTAATCTATTTCACTATTAAGAAGAATTTTTTTAAAGTTGAAATATTTATTTCTTTCGCATTAAGAGTGGGGGACATAAATATTGTGAGATTGACATATGTATTAGTGTTGGGATAAATCATACCAGTAATAATTTAATCGATAGTGTAATTTGTATTAACATTTTTTATTAAAAATAATTATTTTTAAGATTACCATTATTCAAAATTTTATTAAGCTCCAATTTATCAAATTTGAACTAGGTCAAACCATATATATAGATATAAAGCTCTTATAATAATAATAATTATTATTATTTGTTCACATAAGACTCAAACTTAATATTCTGTGTGTAAGAGGAATAAATGTCGAATTATCTAAACCAATTAACCAACTTAGTTAAAAAAATGATTTTATATTTTCTTTTGGCAACTTAAGCTAAATATATAGTGATGAAATGATTATACATACATATATATATATATATATATATAATATAATTAAGGTTCAAAAAATTGGACTAGTGATTGAACTGATCAGTGCACTGTTTCAAAAGTCAGTGATCGAACAGTGGTCAAATCGCAATCGAACCAGTAGTACTTAAAATATATTAAAATATTCTAGGCATGTTACATATATATATATATATATATATATACCAATTTTATATATTTTCTTAATAGTTTAAATTTTTAGAAATTTCTTAAAAATACATAATAATATTCAGTAAAAATTTCAAAAAAAATTAAAAAAAAAAAGAAACAGTTGAACCAATTAAAGTGACTAATTTTACCGGTTTAACTGGTTTTTCACCAGTTTAAACACTTATTGGTTCATTGGTTCAAATCAAACTGATTTTCTGACTAGTTTGATCCGATTCTCTTAATACTGATAATTCAAAAAACTTAAGAATTTTAATTTCTTCGATTTCTCCCTTCTATTGGGCAGACAAGTGCATAATGGATAGCAAAGAGAGAAAGCAAATGCTTCATTCGAAGCCAGCAATAAAAATTGCACATGGTTAGGCACCATTTATATATACACAAGCATTTTAGGTCTCTAAATCCTTGCAAATCTCTCACATCTCTTTATATCCGTTTGATATAAATCTTCTCCCACACCGGACCTCACTGCTAATAATAACAGTACTTCCAAAAAAAATTTATAATGATAATTTCTTCAACAAATAGACACCCACTAATTATGATACCACATACATGCTTGCTTATCAATCATTGGTAAAATTTGAGAATATTTACTTATTTATTTATATATAATAATACATGTGCAAGCAAGCAATTGTTCAAACTTTAGCCTAAATCTTCACGTGAAAGTGTCTTGTGACATTTCTGAATTCTAAAACATATTTGGTAGGCTTTTCACATATTGGGTCATCGACCTATTTTTGTGTGGAAACTATCAATTTCATTTGTAACAAAAGGGTAGACATGCGAATCTAAAGCATATAAAGCTAGAAATGACGTCCAGTTATTGAGTCTGTAACAATGATTTCCAAATATATTTCTATAATTCATTTTGATATGACATTTTGGTTTTGCTTCATAAATTTAGTAAATTAATAAAAAATGCAGTTCATTATTTAAGAATAGGAAAGACTCTAATCATGTATCTAATCATAATACATATTTCTTTAATTTGATCTGGTATGTGTGTGTGTGTATATATATATATATATTACTATTCGTCTATTCCCTCTTCCAATCTTTAATTTTCGCCTACAAATTAAAGTGCGCCATAATGCTCCACCCGCTGAAGTTATTGGTTCAAAATTAATGAAGGAGAATATGAAATATAAGTTAGTGGACAACACAACCGCATATATGATTTGTTTTTTGAAAATAAAAGATAGAAATAAAACATTAACCAAAAAAAAAATCTCAACCACACCAAAATGGCAACATATATGCCTTTGGACAAAACGTAAGTATTTTTTAATAAAACTATTGCAATTACTTTTTTTTAATAAATTTAACACAACGATTAGTTATTTAAAAAAATATTCTATGACTCATTTGGCAAAAATAGTTATAAGGTAACTAAAAGCTTGAAAGCTAATTTTTAACTGAAAACTGTTAAGCTAACTTATTGAATTAAAAATGTTTGGTAAAAATAGCTATTATATAATTTAAATTAATTTAATTAAGAAGGGAATTGAAACAATGAGGACGTGGATGACGGATGACAGAGAAGACGACCAACAAGTAAGGACGAAAGTTTGAACGACCGACAAGATGATGTATATGATATTTAAGGGTAGAATATAAATTTTAATAAAATAATAAAGGTAAAAGAGAAAAAAATAAAAGTTATAAGTTACTCAAAATAGCGTTTTAAAATAAATTATAAGTTACTCAAATAAATTTGTTTACCAAACAAATCTATTTTGGTCAAACAAGCTTATAAGCTAGTTAAATAAGTTATAAGCTAGCTTTTGAGTTATGCCAAACACAGCCTATATATACATATCATGTTTTTATTAACTTGAAAACAAATATTTAAAAAATTATATCTAAATCTAATTCATTATCATTCTTTGTGATAAAAATATTATTTTCAATTCATTATCCTTTAATGAACCAAAAATTTTAGTGCTTAATATTAAATTATAATTTTATTTAATTGAAATTTAGATGATTTGATGACAAATCTAGTGAGAGGTGAAGCCTCATTGTCATTGGGTGTATATTCCGGACAAGCATGACTTAGCAGCTAATAGCTTAGTAGCAAAGCTATGTATTATATCCCGACAATATTGATGACCACGTGCTTGGCTCGTGGCATTCAACTGTACCACTGCCCATATTATTGTACCACTAATATATAACCATTTTTCCAGTTCATAATTCAAACAATTAATGACAGCAAAGTGGTATGATGACGCTGCTGGCGGAGAAAACAGTTTTCCCACAACCAAAGCTTTGTAATATTGCACATGTTTATATCACTGTGAATCGTATGAGTGTAAGACAAAATCCAAAGGGATGACTATACATAACTTTAATTTCAATAAGGTTGAAATTTTGACCTACATTACGTGTTTATGAAAAGCTTTTTCTGAGTCTTACAATATAGAAAAGGGGTTGGAGTCCTTTTTAGTGAGAATGTCGATGGGCATGATCCAAGTCTATATTTAGAGATTGTTGGTTGATATATAATAACTGTTAAACTTTATTAATCAGTGTGATGGTTGGCATTATATTCAAAACTAGTAATGCTCCCTTGCTTTGCACGGATTTTTATAGTTAAATGAAGTAGAAATACAATAATAATAAGATTAATTATTTATATCAATGAAAGAAAACGCTTTGCAACTAAATACGATTTTCAAAGTATACTCATCCACTCAAAGAATTATTTAATATTATTGAATACTTTCTTATACATCATATTGACTATAAAGTTTGTACATTTATCTTTATGGTCTAGAGTTAGATTTTTCATTATTTATATACATGAAAGCAAACGCTTCGCAACTAAATACAATTTTCAAAGTATACTCATTCACTCAAAGAATTTATTTAATATTATTGAATACTTTCTTATACATCATTTTTATTGTAGAGTTTGTACATTTATCTTTATGGTCAAGAGCTAAAATTTTCAAACTACTTTTGAATTTTACTCTTGAAATTGCAACATACAATTGACCATAACTAAATACATGAGCAAAAAGATATTATCTAACAAGAATAGAAATTGACTTTGACTTTTATTAATCGTCATTGCAAAATAAACTGCTATTGAAAATCGTATTCTCTTCAATTTAAAAAGTAATCTTGAATCAGATAATGTCATTGTGAACTTTGGAATAAACACTTTATTTTCAACATTTTCTCTTCGTTCAACAATGTGGGACTAACTTTAATTTACAACAATTTTAAAACCAATTCAGCCACTTTTTATTTTGTATACATATTTTTGGTGTTTTGAATTTAGTTTTTTGACTTATTATAAATGTCATTAATCAGTTTTCGAGACAATTTTGACCAATAATAAATCAAAATATTTTCTCTCAATTTTTTTTCCTATTTCATACGTTTTTGCTACATATATGACATATATCTCAGCCGTCCTATGCGCAAACCCTACATATTCACAACCCTTATATATAGTTGCTTGTATGTGTGTATATACTATATATATCCCTCTTGACGGCTTCAGACTATGATGGATACTAATAAACCAACACTGATATAAATTTGGATCCCATCAATTGTTCTGTGAGAAATGAAGTGCACAAGTGACATGTATACATGTTTATCTCATTTACAATGAAAAAGATTAAGAAGATATAGATTGATGGTGGTAGCTAGATAGTTGATAGACCCTACCATGACATTAACATATATATTCACACACAGTGGCGTGTGAAAGTGGGGTTAAACTGAGGATATGATACTGTCTGGAAGTGATCATATGAAAGAAGTAGGGCTATGGATTCAGGTCAAAGGACAGGAGTTGTCTGTCTCTCGTAGGACACAAACGTTACTACATTAGTTTCCACTCAGCCCACTCATGGCATGAGTGCACCAAAGTTACAGTACCCATTTCTTTCTGCCCCTACTGTGTATTTGTGGTATCTTCCATCTCCCACGCTAGAACTTTCAACCCTCTCTGCTAAATTCCACTCACTCTTCCTTTTTTTTTTTCCTGTATGCTTTACACTTTCAGAGATTTTCGGTGTCGCCATGTGTTACTGTAGTATTCTAGTATCTCCTCTCTCTCACCTTCATTTGTTCAGTCTATTATATAGAAGATAAGTCTATGGAGAGGTAAAGCTTTTAAGAGGTCAAGTCTTTAATTTTACCACCGAATTACTTTAAGGTTGAACTCTTATTACTTTACACACAATTTTTAAGATGATTCAAAAGTGAAAAAACCCAACTCCATATAAAGTTTCCCTTATACATATACATACATGTTGCACGGTATATAATCCTAACATCTAGAAAAGTAATTGGGTTCATAAGCAAATAAGAAAAAAAGGAGCCGTCATGCATGTACAGCACAAGCCAATAAGAAAAAAAAAAAAACAAAAGGTATCCATATGTCTTTGAATTTTACCTAAATTTTTATATATGTCCATAAATTTCTTTTCTTCGTTTATGTCCTTTATGTTTCACTTTTTATCATATATGCCCTATATATGTATTAAAATGACCAAAATACCCTCCATCTCTTTAGAGGACAGAGAGAGAAGAGAGAAGGACGAAGAATATTTTAGTCATTTTAGGACATATATGATAAAAAGTGAAATATAAGAGATATAAACGAAAAAAAAATTTAAAAATATAAATGAGAATCGAAATAAAGTTCAGAAACATATAGATACTTTTTATCAAAAAAAATGATAAAATAAAAATTTGGTCCTTATATGTTGTGTTGGACAAACTTAATTGACAATGACTTGGAAGATTACATTTTTCTTAGGGACTTACTTTACATCTCTAACTCTAAACTACTTAGTTCTCTATATATATGAGTTTTTCTTTTTCACACAAATTGAATCAGGCAGCAAAAGTCTATATATGACGTAACTTCCTATTATCTTGAATGATTTATGAAGACTCAGTATTATAAAGGTTATGATTGTTAAAATTGTGATTTAACTCATTAACTCGGATGATTTTACGATTTTAGATTCCAAAATTGTGCTAGCTTGAGCGTAGAATCGAAAATTAGTCAAATATGGTTGATCAAAATAGTTTCAAACTTAGTGCAATGATTAAACTAGCTAGAAACATAAACTCAATTAAGAACATCCTTTGGTATTTTTATGACTTGTATGAATATTTTATGACTTCATTTGGATTTTGTACTTTGATTTATGTAATTTAAAACTTTTATGACTAGAATTGGAACCTTTATGTTTAATCTTATGTTAGATTAAATACTTTTATATTAAGTATAAGTTAAGATATTGTTATGTGTTAATATATGTATATATAATTTTAATAACTTATTAAAAAGAAGAAATATATATAAACTCGTATAAGTTTATTTTTTGAGTTTATTTTTTCTACTTTGTTTAGGTAAGCTCTTGGTTATAAATTTGATAAAGATAAACCTTTTACATTTGAGAATCACTCAGCCAAAAATTATTTATCAAAATTGATCAACTCTTGTTCATTCTTGTGTAAAATTTATAATTCCTTAATTTGTCTTCGGATAGATTAAAATTTAGTTACTAATGGTAAAAAAGATATGTGCTAGGTACTTAATGAATTAAATTGTGTATGAACAGTGAATGATACACATTCACTTCACTTGAAGTATATGACAACTTGGCATTACAGAAATGGGGCCATCGATCATTTATTGTTGAATGAGGAGTTAATTAATTAAGGCCTTCAAAATTTCCTATCGAAGTTGGGTATTTGTCGACCTCATATTAAGTAAGTTGTTAATGAATCTTAAGCTTCTTCTCCGTCTTATCCTTTTCCCTCTCGTGTCTCGATCGCTTTCTGATTCTCATAAGGGAATTAAGTCATTAGCAAAGCATATTTGGCTTGGTGGTCCTTCAGTTCAGTGTGTAACCACCTCTTCTTCTATATCCTTATTGAATGTTTCAATTAATTAAGACCATGGACCACTACTGCCTCTATAAATCTACAACATATATTAGTGTTTATGAAAGAAATCAAACCAACTGTTTTCACGTCAAAATTTATTGGGAAATTAGTATCTTTTGGGGTTAACAGTGAGATTTTTTGTGATCTTTGAAGTCAGTGAAGCCAATTAATATGATGAAGAACAAATTGAGACTTAATCTTCATTAGTTATACCATTGACTTTAGCTAATAATTTGACATTTATTCTGTTACTTAATGTTAAGAGAGTTTTATATCTTTATAGTCTCATTTAATTTGAATAAAATTAAATTAGTCAAATTATATATAATGAATTTTTTAAATATTAATTGTTAATAAAAAACATACAAAGGCCGATGAAGTCTTAAATAAATAAGAGGATCGAGATTAATTACTTTTAAATTAATAGACCATAATTTTTACAAGCCAGCCCTAAAATTCGAGATTGTAGAAGCCAAACTTTTCCTTTGTTTGAGGTTAGGTGGATCTATAATGGTTGTAGCTAAAGCCCATTGTTGTACCAGAAAGAGGAGGCAGAGGCAAATAATCAGACGCGAAGACCGATGAATTTACAGATAGAGTCACCACTCTACGTCTGTATTATGCTAGCTATAGTTAAAAATGAAAATAACAGTGCCGCTTCACTCTTTATAGAATGAAGACAATAATCCATGAAACCAAGAAATAAAGAAATTATATATTATAAATGAATCTCATTGTGCCTTTGCACGCAAAAAGATATTTGACATAAAATCTTGACCATTAATTATCTTCTCTTTCTTAGACTGGTCAAAAAATAAGATATCAAAAATTGTAACTAGGTAGTTTTATTTTTATTAAGTATGAAAATAATTAAATTAACATTATTTTTTTTTTAAAAAGATAAAATTTGATCCATCCTTATAGGTAGAGAGAAAAATTGCTATTTTGTATTAGACTGACTAAACAGTGTGAACATGTAAATTCACGTCTTCTCCTAATTTTTTATGAATTTATTATAACATATAGATATATATATATATAAAGTATCAATCTTTCTTATTTCAAATAATGTAAAACTTCAAATCTCACTCGTTTTAAAGTATACTAGTTTTTACAACAGACTGTCTTTATTAACTTCAAGAAGAAAGGGATTTTTATTGATAGAATCTGACAATCAATTGTGAAATTAGGTTGGTAATTTCTCTTAGATTGTAATTTGTATATTAAAATTCTAAAAAATAGAGTATCTAGATATTGAAAATTTATTAAAACGTGACGCATGCAGTACAAACTGACATTAAGTTTCATAATTTAAGGTTAGTATTAAAGAAATAGCACGAAGGAAGAATAAATAGAAAGACAAGACATTTATTTATCTAATTAGCATAACGAGGTATTTATTTTTCTTATGCCAGAGAATTCATTGCAGGTATTTATAGGGGATCCGGATCGTTTGGAATATTACCTGCTCAGTTTTTAGCAACGATTTTTATTGTTGTTAAAAACTTTCAGCAATAATATTTTCGTTGTTAAACTGTTGTTAAAGATTTTTAACAACGACAAAAATCGTTGCTAAAAACTGAACATACCTCTGCTTGAATTTTTTTCTTATAGGAGAGAGTCCCTTAGAATCACTTTATTTGACTGTCACGTAAGTCTAACCCAATAATAAGAGTAACTCAAAAATATATCCTCATCTTTTCAGCTTATATATATATATATATATGTCGTTTGGAGTTAATAAGGGATTGGAGTTTCAGAGGTAGAAACAAAGGTGTTGTATTCTGAGAAGCACATGGTCCTTGAAAGGTCACATGGAATCAATAAGAAGGGGGGTATCCCACAAAGGACAATTCAATTAGTGCTGACACGTCCTACCCTCCTACCCCACTTCCTATCCCCAATTAGTTTTTGAATCAAAGTCTTTAACTTTCAATCTGGTACAAGGGGACATGGACTGTCACCAGAGGAATTAGGGTTTTTATTTGGACATTGGACCCCCCACATGCTCAGAGCCTCAGACTAATATCAATTCCATTGTCTTTTTTCATTGCTTTCTTTTTCTTTAATTTTCTTTCCTCCTCCTCCTCCTCCTCTGCTTATGATCTCTTTTATTGTTTTTCTCTTTTCTCCTCAACTTAATTTGCAGCATGATACTGAGTACTTGGATGACTATATGTATGCATGTGTGGCTGTCACATTGGATTCCCTTTGTTATTTATATCTAAATAATTAATAAGTTTGCAAGTCGTCTTGCCTTTCTTGGCTTATGCTTTCGGCTCAAATATGCCGACCTAGTTTCATATATTTAGGCTTTTGATGCTCATCATCTGTTCATAATTAATCAAACTTCCACTCCCACGAACATTGTTGTATTTCTCTCTCTCTCTCTCTCTCTCTCTCTTCATTTCCAAAGTGTCTCAGCATGATTCGGGAACCTTGCCTTCACGGATTTAATTTGCTGTTAATTATTAGACACCCTTTTCATTCAATTAATATTTAATATGGTGGCCTTAGATTTCTGATCTCTCTAGTTTTGAGCCTATTGGAAATTAATGACATGGATCACCTAGCACAAGATTTTTTAAATCGAGCCATAAATTTTAATCCGACAGGAGTTTTGGCTACTATTATATACTAATTTTTTTTAGTTGATTTAGTGCCTTGAAATATGTATTATTAAATTTGTTAGAGTTATTGAAATTGATTTAAAAATAAATTATACTTAATTTTAACTTTTCAATTTCATCAATTTGTTCAAGTCATATTGCTATCACTTTTTTAGTTAGCATTCTAATTTTTTTTCTAACAAGCAATTAATGTGATTGGAAAAAATATGGTTGATCTCACATACTTTGATACATGAAATTTCAAAAAGCATGAACTGCAAAATTAGTTTGAATTCGCAAGAAAATAAATGTAAAAAGAAGAATAATGACGCAAGCAATTCGATGATATACAAGAAACCCTGGTGCTTGACAGTTTTTCTTTACTGGATACTTTTCATATATGTATATAGTGACTATTGATTGAGATAAAACCTTTTTATAATGATAATTTATGGTGAGTTATGGAATTTTAAGGAATTTAATGGTGAGTTATATAGATGTTATAATGTGTATATTATATCTCTATATATATATATATATAGATACATAATTTTTATTTTTAAAATGATTCAACAACATTCAACTTAATCTATCAAAAATTCACTCATTTCATGGTAAAAAATAATAATGATTACAGTTTTAATAACTCAGACCAATTAAAAGCGGGTGGCACATATAAACTCTCCTATTTTCTCCTTTTTTTTCAACTAAAACTGTTTTAATTTCCATATTTCAATTTTTTTAAAATTAAAAAAGGAGAAAATGATTTAATGATGAGATGTTTTGATGAGATTTAATGATAAGTTATGTGCTTTATTATTTTATATATTGTATATTGATGGTGAGTTATGGGTTTTTATGATAATTATTGGTATGTACTTTGATAGAATTTAGTGGTGAGTTAAATATTTTTACAGCTTTAAGAACTCATACTAATTAAAAATGAGTGGTGCAAAAATAACCGTCTGTATTCCTCCTTTTTTTGTAAAAAAACTAAAACTAAAATTCATTTTTCCATATCAATCAATATTAATATAAATTTTTGTGCTTCGTAGAAGGTTTTCGTAGTTTTTTATATGACATCTTTCATTAGTTTGAACTATTTATTTAAATAGTTAAGTTAAGAGTGCACAAAAATATATTTATAGGCACAAACAATAAGGTTGGAGAAGAGTAAATAGGAACAAAAGCAAAAATAACTTTATTATATAAGTAACATCCACATTCTACAACGATTGCTATTCATATTAAAATTTCACATTCTTTTCATAGAAATAATAATATACTATTTATTGCCTTTTTTTCTAAGCATGAAGGCTATTTAGGATTGTTCTCGAACGTTTCTCTTAAAATGTAAACTCCACTACTACCTAGGACCTTCATTGAAAACTACCACCATCACCACCACCTTTTCCTCCACCTACACTATCCATTTACCTCAACCACCATTGCCACCACTTCCTCCTTTATCACCCATTTTCTCACTGAAATAATAATATTGAAATGATTTTTTTTTAAAAATAAGATGATGAGGAGTTTCAATGAATTGACTATTTATAGAAGAAAATAGTGATCTTTAGAATGTTCCAAATTGATGGTGGAAATGTTTATTGTGCTTCTCAAAGTTTAAAACTTTCAAAACTATCAATGGAGTTTTTAAAATAATGAAGCACACCCTCCTTTTTTTTTATCAATATATATAATACAATACAATTAAATTAAATTCATTTTAAATTTAGAAAATGAGAAAAAATCATTTTAAATGAAAAAAAGGAGAAAATAGAAAAATGGATATGCTGGGGAGGTGCCAAATTACCTCCCCCATAGACCAACTTTTTATAAATACATTGATTTCTTTAAGATAATTTTGTGTTTTCTACAGATTTATTATCTGTATTTTGTTATATCAATGAATATATAAACGTGTTATCTCTAAAATATGACATTTTAAGACTTACTATTTGACCTTTAATTTCTGCACAAAAAATATAGACAAAATTTTAACTCACTTATATATTTTTCTGTTCAAAATATCACACAAGTAATATGTATTTCGTAGTACCCAAACAAATATGAATATCTATATATATAGGATTTAAATGACTTTCCAAATCATTCTCACTAGTCATCATAACCATGCGAATAAAAGCTTCAATTATATTTTATTACATATACTAATCAGAGTATATAATTAAGCACATTATGACAACAATATAATAAAAAGTACAACATTAATTAATCTTGATGAAGTAAAATCATTTTTAATACAAAAAAAGGAAAAAAATTTAAATGCAAAAAAAGAAGAAAATAAAAAAAATGTGAATGTTGTATGAAAGAGTGTCATGTTATCTCTCCATAGACCAGCTTTTATATAAATATATTGATTCATTGAAAATTCTTTTTGTGGTTGTTGATACAGCAACTTGAGTTTGCATGATAGGGTCCAAAATCCTCCACTTTCACATGTTTTGGAATTTTTTTTTATCTTTTTGCATCTTATTTAATTATTTTATCACAAATTCAATTGTTTTTTGGGTCCAATCATGATATCTTTGACGCTGTATATCAAAAGTTACTTTGACTCAAAAAGATAAAGGAAAAGAAAGTTCAACAAGTATTATGATATCTCACAGTGTTATTAAGCAATTAGCATGAGAAAATGTGTATTAACAGTTGGGTATAGGGATTGTGGTTGTGGAAAATGCGGTGACGTCATGGAGGAGATAATTCAATCCCCAAAGTCATAATCTCTTTTTATTTCTGCAAATTCATTAAGAACCCATCTAATATTGTTAAATGTGTCAGGCTAGTTTGTTACGGGTTGACTTATTTAAACTTGCAAGCTTCTTTAAAAGACTAAGTCCGCACATTTGGCCAGCGAGCCACTCTTTTTTTATTCATTTATTTATTTTAAATATTACAATAATATAATTTTAAATTTCTTTAGTAAAATATAGTTTTTATATATATAAAACATTACTTCTTTAATATTTTTAAATAATTAATAACTTTAATTTTTTATATTTTTTTTCTAAATTAATTAAATTATATTTAAATTTAAAATTTTTATATTTATTTTTAAAAAATTACAAATGTTTTTACATCTAAATCTACTATATTCATTGAATATAAGATTTATAAAATATAGATATGTGATAAATTGAGATTGTATACTAAACAATATATTTTTAAAAAAAAATAAAAAAAAATTTATAAAAAGTCTAACCCGTTTAAGCTCGTTTTTAAATAACCTTAAACTGATCAACTTAAAATCGCTCATTTACAAGTAATTTCGATCTGGCTTGTGGGCACAGACTCTTTCCACAATACTAGTCTCATCCCATGCACCTTTGCTTCGATGATTGACGCTAATCATCATGCAAACCAACCTTCTTTCCTTCTCACTCTTTGATGATAGGAAATATATGATAAAGTTGAGATCTTAACTGTTCGATAATTATATAAATGGTTAAAATTGAATAGATAAAAATTATTTAAAAAAATGTACCTCCAACTTTATATATTCAAATAATTTTTTTTTTGGGATTTAAAGCCACTAATATCTAAAATTTATTGGGTTTCGATTAATGTGATTCAAGTAAGGTTTATTGACAAAGATAAAAAAAATTTCTTAATATTAATTTTTTTTATTTACAATACTTAAATTTGAGAAAAATAAGTGTGAAACAAAATTTAAATGAAAAGAGATATATTTGGTTCTACGTATGGGCATGGGGAAGGGAGCCATGTGATGGGAAAGATACACAGAGAGTAATGTAAACAGAAGGTGCCACTGCAAAGGCTTCAATGCCTAATTTGAGGTGAAGGCATAACTTTCACATTATTGAATGCATGCATATATTCTATGTCCACAGCCTGCATTTGAAAGCAACTCCTGCACTTCCTGATTTAACTTATTAACCTTGTCAAGCATAAAAAAGAAAATGAAGAACATAATAACATTATATTCTAAAACATTTAATTAGATTATTGCTTATTTTAGGTTGTCATGACTCACGGCCATGGGTATAGACGTATAGTATACGCACCAAATGCAATTTTGCTTTGAGAAAAAATATATTTTCGGTCCTTTAACTTTACAATATCTTCATATTTCACTTCCATCCTTTGTTTTTATTTATTTTAGTTTAGGGCTTTTAACTTCATTCCAAATTTCACTTTCATCTCTTTTTTTTTTTATTTGGTTCTAATTTGAACCCTTAATTTTTATCCTGTGTTTCACTCATATCTCTTAATTTCATTTTGTTTCCATTTAATGCTTTAATTTACAAAAATACTCACATGTATTCTTATCTTTGCACACAATCAAAATGTTTGATATAAATTCATATGTGCTTTTTATTCATTGACTTAATTACTCTAACAACTTCCTACCAATTTGAATTACTTGTTATAATACAATTCTCCATCACTACCCAAAGCATGGGAGATAATTAATGAGTACATATCTTTGACTGATTAAATAATCTCTCTAATGTTGAACCTAGACAATGCTTTTGGTTATCATTGGGCTTTCGTAGAATTGACAGGAGGCCAACGGTCAATCCAGTTTTTAGTGATAGGTAGGATTACTAAGACTTTTTTATCAAGCATCTTAATGATATTAAATGAGAGAAAACAACTGATTTGACGAAGGGACCCAATTCATAATTGAGGTAAAATCAATATACTGAATTAGAATAAAATAAATTAAGAAGATAAAGTAAAATCTAACATGAAAATAAGGATTAAATTGAGAATAATGAAATAATTAAAATAAATTAAGGGACAATATATTTCCCCCCACATCCCTAAGCTGATTTGACGATCACATTTGGAGCAACTAGTGTCTTTTTTTTTTTTTGAATTTTGTTGTACAATAATGCTGTTAGTTAAAGAAATGTAGTGATAGGCAGAACAAAAAAGAAAAGGCCCAACAGAAAAGAGCCCAAACACACCCTGAGACTACTTTGGCCCAAGGCCCGACAGCCCAACCACGCTCAGACGGATGGAAACGACTTGTGTAAGAGCCCAAGAGTAAAGAGAATTCTTCTCTGGGCTTGTATATAGGCCACCTCAATTTAAACGCCCACATACATATCATCCATGGGTCTCACTTCTCCTTACCCAAAAGATGATCCGTTAATTATTTCCCCCTCTGATTGTTTCGGCCTGAAAATTCAAGTCATTCATGTAATTAATAGAGAACCTATCGAAATAGCTTCAGAAACTGCCAGAACACTAGGCAGTGTCGGTGTGTATTTGGAATTCTGGTAAGTTAAATGTAAGTTAAACAAATTAAGTTTAATTGAATATAGTTGAAGAAAATTTAGGTTTGAATGAACGTGATTTATGTTTAGGAGACATATGGGCAAACGTGATTTGGTGAAGAATATAATATTTGGATGTTGATATGCAAATATAATTTGAGATGTATAATTACCAGAAATAAATAAGTTTCATATTTTATTTTTTAATGTAACATTATTATTTATTGTTATTTATTTAAAGCTAACTTAGTGAATTATACTAATGTTTTAAGTGCACTAATTTTTTAATAAATCAATTATTGACTAATTTTTTTTTAACAATTGACTAATTTAAAGTGCTAATAAATTAGTGAATATAATTAAAGTACTAATAAATTGCTAGAAGAAAATTGAATTCTTGAGTAATTTTTTTAATAAATAGTTACTAATTGAAATTTTAATTACTCACTAATTACTTATTTAAAAGAAGATATGAGATACTAGTGATGACTAATATACAAATTATACAAAAAAACAACTTAATTGCATGAAAAAAAAACCAGAAGTTCATTCTCAAAATAGAGGAAATAATCACATTAATTAGTATTATTGTACATAATAGATTATATAAATATAAATCTATATAAATATTCACATAATAGTTTAAATAACTAATTTAATCAAAATAAATTAGTTTTCACTTAGTATATAAGTTTAAAATTAAACTTCAGTTCAGTCCATCTTTATTCAATCCATATTTTTAATTCAAACCAAATTTTTCTTTAATTTCATCATTTACTTCAAATGTTTCTATTTATTCACTCAGGTCCTTAGTTAAAATTTTTCTTTTGCCTTTTGCGTTATTTAAGATTATATCTAACTTTATATAGGTCCCTAATTTTAGAATATATTTTGCTTTGAATTTAAATTGACCCCTGTAAACTTTTTAATTTATTCACTTAGGTCCTTAGTCAAAATGTTTCTTATGTCTTTTGCTTGATTTAAGATCATATTTAACTTCATCTAAGTCCTAGTTCCAAAATATATTTTATTTTGAATTTAAATCGACCTCCGTAAACTTTTTAGTTTATTCAGTTAGGTCCTTGATCAAAAATTTTCTTTTATCTTTCGTTTGATTTAAGATCATATTTAACTTCATATAGGTCTCTATTTCCAAAATATATTTTTTTGAATTTAAATCGACCCCTATAAACTTTCTGGTTTACTCAGTTTAGCCCCTGTCATGCATGTATCACATCCATCTCTTGATTTTGTTTTTCAAACCAATTGAGAACTTCATCTTTAATGATTTTAGGATATGTTCGGTCATTTATATCCAAAAGCAAGGCAAACATTGAATTAAAACTAAGTTTTCGAAATTCTCAAGCTTTTGCCTATGTTCATTTTTCTAGTTTTCCCTCTTGGTTTTGTCTTCTACTTAGCCCCCTTTTCACCCTTCTAACCACACAATCTGCTTCTCAAATGCCCTGACGTTTTCAACCACTCTCACTGCTAATTCTCCCTCTCAGCTGCACTCGAAGGGATGATAAATTCTTCGTCTTAACATGTTCTATTTTTCTCGATGGAAACAGAATCTTTGTTTTTCGGTTGCACTCTAAGGGTTGCTTCTTATCTCCTAAACTCCATGGGTTTAGGCATACACATATAGGCAGGGGTAGAATTGAATTCCATTGAAAAGATTTCACCAACCTACATTGCTTTTGTTAAAGAAGCTACAAAATCTTAATGTGAAGATAACATGGTTACAAGGGTTTGAAAACTAGGTTTCACCATATCGTAGATTGCGTGTGGAATCTCCCAAACAAACTCAAATCCTGCAAGCCACGTTTCATGTAATAGTATCCCACAGTTTGGCAGACTGGATTTGCTCCCAAACAAGCTCTTAGTTTCATCATTGGTTTTGGTTTGATAGTTTTTGGTACTCCTTTGCTCATTTTTTTTTCTCATGATCATCTTATTGAGCTGTGTGGCTCAACACGTTATTGAGCTGGCTAAAACTGAAGTTTGTCTTTCAGGAATCAACATCTTTTCGACCTTGTCATGTGTAGCTTTTTTTTTTTTGGAAAGGTGTCATGTGTAACTTCACCTACCCCTCTTCCCAGTGTTGGCTCAGCTTATTCTAACTACTACAATTTCTTTTCAACAAGAAATTTTTTTCTAAGTTTTTTTTATTTTTCTTTGGGGTCCAAAATAAAGTCCTTGAGACATGACACAAGGAATCACAAAATAGAGGAGGCATTATTTAATTCTCAAAGAAGGATTGTTAGGTGAGTTCCCTCACCACCTTTAACCGTTGTGTAGCCCTTAGGTATCTACATGTCGTTCTATTTTATGTGATAGTGTTAATTAATATTATCCATGGTTACATTATATACGAACGACAAAACGATGATAAAGCAAAGTTGATTGTCCACTTAGAATATAGCTAAAGAACTCATGAAACTTACATCACCCTAGTTACTATAAAACTTATTACCCTAAGGCATTTTACCCTTCGTAGGACCCAAAAGGACGAGAAAATAATGTCATTTATTATCCTCCATCTACAAAGTCAAATGTGCCCTTGCTTTAGTATTATACTTTGAAAAAATACAAGGATTATATTGACTCTCACTCTTGGGTAGGGTTAGTATTACATCAACAGAAAATCAGACTGCATGTGGAAATTAAACAATACAAATGAAAAATAGTAAATTGGACAAAAAAAATTTCGCCTTTTCATAATATATCTATCGATCCTATGGCAAAAGAAAAAGCTTTTTAGGTAACCTCAATCATAAGTATCGCTCCAAATTCTTTCTTCTAATCTTAATCCCTCTTTTCCTTTTCCCATTTTTCTTTCCATTTTCCGCTTTCTCAGTTTCTCTCACCTATCATTTAGCAGCCCATCCTAGAAGCAACTATGAATAAGTAACATTGTTCCATTTCCAAGGATTATTTTTGTGAGATATTTTTTAATCCCATCAAACTTGACATTGTTTAAGTATAAGATCTTCCCTGGTTTCTCCCTGTCTCTTTCCCCCTCTTTCTCTCCTTCAAGTCTTTTCAGGGACAAAAAAGAGAGGTCACTCAATGCACTAGGGTAATGAGTAGCTTCACACCTAACACCCAAATGCACATTAGGGTCTAGAAAAACTCCGACTTTTTTCTTCAACCTTGGTGGAAATTGATGATTGCCGCCTCACGGCGTCATTTCATAAAGATTTTTCAATTGGGGTACTCAAAATGGCCATGACAAAGAAGTCTCATGTTGTTGATATAGATAATGGTTGTCGACGAAACATCTTCGGCGAGGGTAGAGATGAAGGGTATTCTTCAGACGCCGGCGACAGGTCAGATAACAAGCAGAGGTCTGTCGGTGAAATTATGGGAGAGTCAAAAAAGGGGAGGGGATCCTATGCATTGAAGGGTTCAGTGGAGATGGAGATAGAGGTTAATCTGCCTGAAGTGAAGGTGCATTTGGGAAAGGTAGAGAAGGATTGCAGGATTTGTCATCTGAGTATGGATATGAGCAATCACCATGAATGTGGGACTCACATTGAGTTGGGATGTTCTTGCAAGGATGATTTGGCTACTGCTCACAAGAAATGTGATGAGGCTTGGTTCAAGATCAAGGGTAATAAGTAAGTACGTTGTCAAACAAACTTCTGTGTTGTTCTTTTTTGAGCTTTGATTTGATTTGGCAGTATGATTCTTGGATTGTCCTTTGTTAAATATGTAGCATTTGGATTTGGACTTGACTGAAGGACTGTGTTTAATGTGAACTAACTTGAATATGGTTAAACAAGTAGGAATTAGTTAAAAATTGATTGGGCTACATTATTGGAAAAGTAACCAAGGTAAACACGAAATGTTTAATGACCAAGAAAAAAGGAAAAAGGAAGGTGGAATTTTGTTGCTTTCCTTATACTTTAATTACTTCTCTAATGTTTCTACTGAACTAATTGGTTTTTCTTGACTATTATGCAAATTGACTTTATATACATGAGTCAATCTACATGGTGGTTTCTGTCATATCTAAGTTTATGCACTGGCTAAATTGACTGAGTTCTTGCTCTCTGCTTTTTAAATAAAATTATGAATTGGTGTACCATACTCCATGGAATTTTGTGATTCAACTGCATCTCAATATGTTTTATGTTGAACTGTTGTTCCATGTTCTATTTGGCACTAGCTTAAAATTTAAAACCCAATTATGTTATAATTGAATCATGGGTGAGCCATCGAAAAAGAGTAAGTCTTGGGAAAATAATTGTGGTTCTTCTGTCTCGAGGAGAAACTTCCATCTCTTTTACTAGTAACTGAGATGGCAATTAAGTTGAGGAATCCTTGGTGTTCATCTTGTTTGTTATAATTTTGTGAACTGGTATCTCATAAGCTCTCAAATAAGATTTCTAGATAGAAGGTTGAAGTGTCTTTACTTCATGGGGTAGTTGCAAAAGTAGTTTAGTCATTTATATTTCTTTTTATTTGGGGTGTGGAGGAAGGAATGCAGAAAATTGCATTATGATGCCAAATTATGCTATCTATCTTTGAGGATTTCAAGATTGAGATGCTACTGACCATTAGCTACACTTCTTCAAAAAAGTGTCTCCATACAACTAAAGCCTATGACTACTTAAGGAAAAGTAAAATTTGTCCAAGAACATATTGCAGGTCTCGTGGTTATCAAAAGCTTCTTTATTTATTCTTGGTATCATTGTGCTCAAAACATGAATGAATTATGAAAAAGTATGAAGATTCTTTTAGAGGCAAACCTAATGTCTCTAAAAAGAATCTTTAATAGTTTGTCAGTACTTTGAAGGCTGGACAGATATCATGCACAAGCTGGCCTATTGAAGAAGTTAATTTCATAGTAAAGTATTCAAATCTTTTGATATTCTTTCAAAAGCTTTCAAATTGTAAGAAGTAGATTTTTGAGTTTATGCATTATGCATATTCACATTCACAATGTTTAAGCTATATTATTTTTTTATAACAATAAAATTTCTAAAGACCTAAATATAGATTACCTATACTTACATCATTGTTAAGCCTTTTATGTTCTGACTCCAACTCTAGTTTCCCTTGGCACTACTTTTCTAGATTCACTTTGGTCATATCATTTAAGATCTTTACGTTTATAGTCATATTTCTCTATCAAGCATATCTTTATGTCACGACCCGTTTTCTGGGCACATGACCGGCACAATGATGAATCTCTCATCACTGTAAGCCTTCCGATAAATATATCAAATTTTCTTATCTGAAAATCATAGATTATCAATTTAAAATACATTATTATACTGACATACAAGCCAAATGTCGAACCCCTGAACTAGATGTCCTAGACGATTACAGAGCAACATAATCTATAACAGAAGAGAGGTCTACCCGACAACGGGAAGGTCCAAAGTGATCTACTCCTCTAGCAGATATTCTTCGATGGCAACCTGATCTGAACAAAAAGGTTGTACAAACAATGTGAGCTTTTAAACTCAATGAGCGAATCGGCCTCGCATTAATAAAATTCAAATACATTACCAGTCATGTAAGCATATCCAAAGGCTCATACTCAACCAATAGACAGAAGATAAAAATTTATCCAATTCAACAAACGTTACTAGTACTCGTCAATGGCAATATATCCCGAAGAGCGCACACAGGCCGACTCACCAATTATGTATATTTCCGCCATGACGCACAACATCATCCTCTTACATACAAGATAAAAATTCATCCAATTCAACAAACGTTACTAGTACTCGTCAATGACAATATATCCCGGAGAGCGCACACAGGCCGTCTCACCAATTATGTATATTTCCGCCATGACGCACAACCTCATCCTCTTAGCTAGGGCAAATCCACCGAATACTGACTTTCGTGGTTTTGGCATTAATGCGACGCATTGTTGGTGTGCACGCCTACCCTAGACTTCTGGCTTCCAGCTTGCAGAAATCCATAGGTTGATCGTGTAGGGGTGCGGTGAAAAGATATCTTCTTTGTCTCTAAGTCCTAATTTTTCTCTATAAAAATCATCCCAGCGTTCTCAGTTACCACACCACAAAGAGTAATAATCTCCGAGCCTACAATCCCCCAGTATTCCTCTCGCCTCATACTCTTACAAAAATTTCTAAATTTTTCCAAATCATGGCCTCAAGGAAGTACATTGATCTCACAGTAGAGGCTAAGGAAGAAGAGCTCGACTTAAACTTAAGTCTGGGCAAAGACAAGGGCAAAAGACCTTTTGAGGGGTCTCTAGAGAAGCAGAAGGAGAAGAAAATGAAGAAGATCGAGGAAGCTGAGGAGACTAGCACGGGCCATACCTCGGAGGACAAAATCGCCTGTCTAGAGCAGGAGGTGAAAAATCTGAAAAAGATGATAGGAGACCTGGAGAAGTTAACTAAACGCAATCATGCAGAAATGACTTCAAGAATAGACAGGTTCTTCTATTGGTCTACCCAGTGCTTCTGCAATCAACAACAAAGAAGTGTTGATTGTATGAATGGAATTTACACTACCCTCCGCGACATTGCTCTGTCTCTCGCTCCAAGGAATGGTCGAGGGGTGATGATACAATACAACCCTCCTAATCCGAGACCACCTCGCTTTTAGATTACTCATGCATGAGTAAACTTCTTCTTTTTTGCAATGTAATCCTTCAGTTTTTTTTGTTTTTAATGCGAGTGGTTTCTTTTATTGGCTGGTACCCTAAAATAATATAGCTACACAAATTTAATCATGAATTCAGCTTATAAAATCCACCATATAAAAATTTGATCCGACAACAACGGAATCAAAACAAGTAATAACCTTTCCTTTTACTAAGTTCAAAAGTGTAGCCACATTTATCTAAAATTAAACCTGACAACATAATTCCTATAAGTCTCGGAGGGAAAGGAAATGGAAACATCTTACAGGACCTTCAGTAGAGCCGTCTCTCTATAGTTGTGCCCGGGTTCACAACGATAGAGGAGGTCCTACTAAGGTTACCTTGCTCTGTAATCACTAGGAGACCTAACAACCATTGCTTTGATACCAACTTTGTCACGACCCGTTTTCTGGGCACATGACCGGCACAATGATGAATCTCTCATCACTGTAAGCCTTCCGATAAATATATCAAATTTTCTTATCTGAAAATCATAGATTATCAATTTAAAATACATTATTATACTGACATACAAGCCAAATGTCGAACCCCTGAACTAGATGTCCTAGACGATTACAGAGCAACATAATCTATAACAGAAGAGAGGTCTACCCGACAACGGGAAGGTCCAAAGTGATCTACTCCTCTAGCAGATATTCTTCGATGGCAACCTGATCTGAACAAAAAGGTTGTACAAACAATGTGAGCTTTTAAACTCAATGAGCGAATCGGCCTCGCATTAATAAAATTCAAATACATTACCAGTCATGCAAGCATATCCAAAGGCTCATACTCAACCAATAGACAGAAGATAAAAATTTATCCAATTCAACAAACGTTACTAGTACTCGTCAATGGCAATATATCCCGGAGAGCGCACACAGGCCGGCTCACCAATTATGTATATTTCCGCCATGATGCACAACATCATCCTCTTACATACAAGATAAAAATTCATCCAATTCAACAAACGTTACTAGTACTCGTCAATGACAATATATCCCGGAGAGCGCACACAGGCCGGCTCACCAATTATGTATATTTCCGCCATGACGCACAACCTCATCCTCTTAGCTAGGGCGCCTCACGGATTTATCACCAATCCGGGCTATATCCCTACTGAGGGAATCGTTGTCTCCACACTCATTGGTCAAGACACCCTGTCAACCGGGTTTTTCGCCTTGCCGTGAGAGGGGGTACTGTCCCGCTCAATCACAATCAATAGCATTTCATATCATAATCAGAAGCTCAATATAATATTCATCCATATAACAGGTATAGTATATAACTATATTATGGATTTATAAACCACATATCAAGATAACAATTAATCCATTTTTGAAAACATTCAAACTTCACATCATCATAAGATACTTATTTCATTTTATCCATACTTATGGATTAATTATCTCATTTAGATTTGTCATTCTAAATCCAATTTCCCCCTATGAATCTTGGGAGTGTCCTACGACATACTTTTTATCACCAGTAATGCTAAAACTCTATTAAAACAGGGTCGTTTCACTCACCTGGATTCCGTACGAATATCGCTTCTCTAAGTCGTTACAGATAAGAGTACACAGATGAATTTCAGTATTCCGCTACGGAGATTTTCATGAAAGATTAGAGAAAACAAGTTAGGATTGTTTTCATACAGATACTGTTCATACATACGGTACTATTCATATATACAGTCACTATTCATATGTACGGATACTATTCATACCAGAAATAGAGAATACAATCTGTAAAAGAGTACACCAGGTAAGTTCCCAGGAAAGAGTGGAGGGTCACACTGGACACACTTAAAAACCAGGTCTTTCCTTAGCCAGAACTTTCCTAGACATGTATTCTTCACAGTTTACATTCTATTTCGGTAATCAGAGAATCAAAATAACATATAAACAGCTAAGGACAGTTTTTCTGATGTGGAAGATCGGCCAAAACCGCAACCACAGAGCATACTTAAGAAATTAACTTCTAAAATTTGAAAGACATAGAAAGGGCATAGTATCCTTACCTAAGCTGAAAAGGAAAGGCCCAAAATCTCAGAGGCCTAGCTTTGGAGTAAGAGAAACGTAAGGAGAGAAGAAGAGAAGTTGAAGGTGTGAGTTTAGAAGTGAAATGGAAGGGCCTATTTATAGCAAAAGTCAATGGTACTATTTGATACTATGCGCTAATAAAATATTCAATTTACTATTTATGAAAATGACATTTCTAATAATGCAGTTACTGTGCAAGAAAATTTTTTCTGTTGGAAACTTAAAAGGGAAAAATATCCTTTCACCTTAAACCTTTAAGTTTCTTTTCAATTCAGTCCTTTCACTTTAGTCCCTGAGGGTATTTTCACACATAAAACGTCAGTTTCTCATACGAACTTCTTTCTAGTTTTCTCTTATGACCAAACAACATCTAGTACTTGACATTTCGATTGTATAAATGAACAGTATCATATACGTAAATAGTATTATACTGGTAAATAGTACCGTATACTGAAATAGTAACAGTAGTTTGTAAACAAATATTTATATTTTATTTTTCTTGGGTATTACATTATCACCCCCTTAAGAGAATTCGGTCCCCCGAATTCAAAACTCATTTCAAGACTGAAATAAGTGTGATTACTTCGTCTATATCTCATTCTTTGTATCTCTTTCTTTCCAAACCTCTTCACATCCCTGGTAAGATTTACAAGAACACTATAGCATCAACTGTGAACTCTAGACCGCATTATCAATAATTTTCATAGGACTTTTGCCTTTTCTAAATAGCAAACAATCTCTTCCTCATCAGTTTGATCTTCTCCACAACCTTTTGTACCATAAAGTGTCTCATCCTCATAACCTTTACCAAACTCAAACCACCTAATCAGAGACGAACTCTGTCTCTATGTAAAACCTCAAATAGGTGTCATCTCAAAAGTGGCACGTGGTCTTTCCAGTTCACATTGAATATCAGAACACATGTTTCCACACACATAGCTTATAACTTTTACGAATACAAGCACCCTACCCGAAGGCATCATTTTGGCCATAAGCAATACTCTTGCCCGAAGGCGATCCTTCTACCTTAAGGCGATACTCTCAGCTGAAGGCGTTATATAAAATGAAATCATTACATAAATCTCTAAGAAGAACAATTCTAGAAAATGTGTTAAGTAAATAACATATTCCTCACGCATAATTATAAAATAAATATATATAGAAATTCCTCTCACCTCAATGACTCATATAGAGTCGCATCCCTTCAATGATTGAGGCAAACCCATAGTTCTATAGGTTCATAAAATACTTATTCAGCATTCCTCCATAGCTCAGAAGTGCAATGAAATATCATTTTAGTAACTCTGCTCAGTCAAAAAGATATTACTATACTATGCTTTAAAATCAAGTATGAAATATAACAAGTCCAATATCTTCTCATTCCTCAAGTTCTTTCAGTAAAATGAATCACTTCAACAAAGAAGATCTAGATACTAACTTAAATTTTATTTCTAGTACATAGATAATTTTAATACGTGAAGCTTACACCAAATGTAGCTTTAGGTACAAATAAAAGAAAAATAAATTAAGGACGAGGAGGCTTTTGAAATGTAAAAGGTGCTCCAGGTCTAGAAGAGGAAGGTGCTTCAGACCTTAAGGAGGAAGCTAATCGTTGCAGCCTAGAAAGAGTTTCTGGAGGAAGCGCCTGAGAAATTTGGCGAAGAGCATAAGTCACTCCGTTCATACAGTCAATACACCTTGCTTGTTGGTCACGAAAATTTTGAGTTGCAAACATTGAATGTCTATCAACTCGATTAGCCAGTTCCCCGAAACGACGGTTTATCAGTTTCTCTTGGTTTTCAAAGAGACGACTTATTAGTCGCTTCTGGTCCTCTATCTTGTATTCCAGGCTCTCTATCTTACGTTCCAAGAATGCAAGCTTATTTTCTGAGGATGTTGCAGTACTGTCCTCCTCCAACTCTATTACATCCCTCTTTCTCTTCTTAATTTCTGGTGACCTGTCTACAGGTCTCTTCCCTTTGTTGTTTCCGAGACTTAGATTTAAATCAAGCTCTACATTGCCAGTCTCAAAATTCAAGTTGAAAGACTTATTATCAGCCATTGCTCTAAGGATCTCAGAAATAACTTCGAATGAGAAAGGAATGAAAATTGAGAAATAGGTATGTAATGAAAGAAGTAGGTTTGCTTGGTGCGATGGGTAGGGTAACGGGCATACAAGATTTATAGACAACCCGAAGCCCCTGGAGCTAAAGCCACCACAACCTACACGCCGCTTGCTATAAGGTTTACAGATCACATACGTCGCAATGCCAGCAATTAATGTCGGACATGCAAGTAAATAGTAAATATAATTTAATGCAATTAACATAAGTCAAAGATTTCCTCAAAAAAATTTTCGGCTAATCTTGACCTTTCTCAAAGTTCTGACTAACTACACTCTTCAGTCTGAGATTTTCTCCCTCTAAACTTGTTTTATTCTGTAATCCTATATCACGATGTCCCTCTATGATTAGGTCGCCTCATATTGGCCGTATCTTAGATTCTAATCGGTGTCTTTACTCTAAACTTACACATAATATATGTATATCAATATATATATTTTAAAACAAAGTTAACTGCTTACGGTCACATGCCTTAAGCATTATCATGATGTAAGGAAATCACTGCCTTTCATTTGCCCACGAGAGCATTATATGTAAGTATGTGTAACCATGAAGATATATCATCATCTACACATTTTATTCTATCCAAGTCATTTTGATTTCACATCTCTATGAGTATATGTAGGATCATCACATATTCTCCTTGATCGTAGCCTTCACTCATTATGCATGAATAACATACATAAATGTAATTACAACATGATTCAATCAATTATGTATATTATACTCAACTGAAGGCTCTTAAGAACAACACAATAAAACGGAGAAATGTATTTCAGTTCATCATAAAAGCATCTAAGGCAATCTTTAATGGCTATATCGTCAACTTCTTTGAATTTCGAAAAATGCCAACGGGAGAAATGGGAAAACCAAGTAAAATTGGCCGCAAATCCACCGAATACTGACTTTCGTGGTTTTGGCATTAATGCGACGCATTGTTGGTGTGCACGCCTACCCTAGACTTCTGGCTTCCAGCTTGCAGAAATTCATAGGTTGATCGTGTAGGGGTGCGGTGAAAAGATATCTTCTTTGTCTCTAAGTCCTAATTTTTCTCTATAAAAATCATCCCAGCGTTCTCAGTTACCACACCACAAAGAGTAATAATCTCCGAGCCTACAATCCCCCAGTATTCCTCTCGCCTCATACTCTTACAAAAATTTCTAAATTTTTCCAAATCATGGCCTCAAGGAAGTACATTGATCTCACAGTAGAGGCTAAGGAAGAAGAGCTCGACTTAAACTTAAGTCTGGGCAAAGACAAGGGCAAAAGACCTTTTGAGGGGTCTCCAGAGAAGCAGAAGGAGAAGAAAATGAAGAAGATCGAGGAAGCTGAGGAGACTAGCACGGGCCATACCTCGGAGGACAAAATCGCCTGTCTAGAGCAGGAGGTGAAAAATCTGAAAAAGATGATAGGAGACCTGGAGAAGTTAACTAAACGCAATCATGCAGAAATGACTTTAAGAATAGACAGGTTCTTCTATTGGTCTACCCAGTGCTTCTGCAATCAACAACAAAGAAGTGTTGATTGTATGAATGGAATTTACACTACCCTCCGCGACATTGCTCTGTCTCTCGCTCCAAGGAATGGTCGAGGGGTGATGATACAATACAACCCTCCTAATTCGAGACCACCTCGCTTTTAGATTACTCATGCATGAGTAAACTTCTTCTTTTTTGCAATGTAATCCTTCAGTTTTTTTTGTTTTTAATGCGAGTGGTTTCTTTTATTGGCTGGTACCCTAAAATAATATAGCTACACAAATTTAATCATGAATTCAGCTTATAAAATCCACCATATAAAAATTTGATCCGACAACAACGGAATCAAAACAAGTAATAACCTTTCCTTTTACTAAGTTCAAAAGTGTAGCCACATCTATCTAAAATTAAACCTGACAACATAATTCCTATAAGTCTCGGAGGGAAAGGAAATGGAAACATCTTACAGGACCTTCAGTAGAGCCGTCTCTCTATAGTTGTGCCCGGGTTCACAACGATAGAGGAGGTCCTACTAAGGTTACCTTGCTCTGTAATCACTAGGAGACCTAACAACCATTGCTTTGATACCAACTTTGTCACGACCCGTTTTCTGGGCACATGACCGGCACAATGATGAATCTCTCATCACTGTAAGCCTTCCGATAAATATATCAAATTTTCTTATCTGAAAATCATAGATTATCAATTTAAAATACATTATTATACTGACATACAAGCCAAATGTCGAACCCCTGAACTAGATGTCCTAGACGATTACAGAGCAACATAATCTATAACAGAAGAGAGGTCTACCCGACAACGGGAAGGTCCAAAGTGATCTACTCCTCTAGCAGATATTCTTCGATGGCAACCTGATCTGAACAAAAAGGTTGTACAAACAATGTGAGCTTTTAAACTCAATGAGCGAATCGGCCTCGCATTAATAAAATTCAAATACATTACCAGTCATGCAAGCATATCCAAAGGCTCATACTCAACCAATAGACAGAAGATAAAAATTTATCCAATTCAACAAACGTTACTAGTACTCGTCAATGGCAATATATCCCGGAGAGCGCACACAGGCCGGCTCACCAATTATGTATATTTCCGCCATGACGCACAACATCATCCTCTTACATACAAGATAAAAATTCATCCAATTCAACAAACGTTACTAGTACTCGTCAATGACAATATATCCCGGAGAGCGCACACAGGCCGGCTCACCAATTATGTATATTTCCGCCATGACGCACAACCTCATCCTCTTAGCTAGGGCGCCTCACGGATTTATCACCAATCCGGGCTATATCCCTACTGAGGGAATCGTTGTCTCCACACTCATTGGTCAAGACACCCTGTCAATCGGGTTTTTCGCCTTGCCGTGAGAGGGGGTACTGTCCCGCTCAATCACAATCAATAGCATTTCATATCATAATCAGAAGCTCAATATAATATTCATCCATATAACAGGTATAGTATATAACTATATTATGGATTTATAAACCACATATCAAGATAATAATTAATCCATTTTTGAAAACATTCAAACTTCACATCATCATAAGATACTTATTTCATTTTATCCATACTTATGGATTAATTATCTCATTTAGATTTGTCATTCTAAATCCAATTTCCCCCTATGAATCTTGGGAGTGTCCTACGACATACTTTTTATCACCAGTAATGCTAAAACTCTATTAAAACAGGGTCGTTTCACTCACCTGGATTCCGTACGAATATCGCTTCTCTAAGTCGTTACAGATAAGAGTACACAGATGAATTTCAGTATTCCGCTACGGAGATTTTCATGAAAGATTAGAGAAAACAAGTTAGGATTGTTTTCATACAGATATTGTTCATACATACGGTACTATTCATATATACAGTCACTATTCATATGTATGGATACTATTCATACCAGAAATAGAGAATACAATCTGTAAAAGAGTACACCAGGTAAGTTCCCAGGAAAGAGTGGAGGGTCACACTGGACACACTTAAAAACCAGGTCTTTCCTTAGCCAGAACTTTCCTAGACATGTATTCTTCACAGTTTACATTCTATTTCGGTAATCAGAGAATCAAAATAACATATAAACAGCTAAGGACAGTTTTTCTGATGTGGAAGATCGGCCAAAACCGCAACCACAGAGCATACTTAAGAAATTAACTTCTAAAATTTGAAAGACATAGAAAGGGCATAGTATCCTTACCTAAGCTGAAAAGGAAAGGCCCAAAATCTCAGAGGCCTAGCTTTGGAGTAAGAGAAACGTAAGGAGAGAAGAAGAGAAGTTGAAGGTGTGAGTTTAGAAGTGAAATGGAAGGGCCTATTTATAGCAAAAGTCAATGGTACTATTTGATACTATGCGCTAATAAAATATTCAATTTACTATTCATGAAAATGACATTTCTAATAATGCAGTTACGGTGCAGGAAAATTTTTCTGTTATTACTATTGGAAACTTAAAAGGGAAAAATATCCTTTCACCTTAAACCTTTAAGTTTCTTTTCAATTCAGTCCTTTCACTTTAGTCCCTGAGGGTATTTTCACACATAAAACGTCAGTTTCTCATACGAACTTCTTTCTAGTTTTCTCTTATGACCAAACAACATCTAGTACTTGACATTTCGATTGTATAAATGAACAGTATCATATACGTAAATAGTATTATACTGGTGAATAGTACCGTATACTGAAATAGTAACAGTAGTTTGTAAACAAATATTTATATTTTATTTTTCTTGGGTATTACACTTTAAGTGTGTCATTGTCAACTTTCTTGTTTTGTTTCCTAAAGAAGTTCATCAAGATCCTTCAACTTGCATGACTTTTATAAATTCATACACTCTAATTTTCCTTCATAGTTGATCCACCGTTTCAGGATAGTCTTTCCAATGATAAAACTCTCCCATGCATCCTGTCTGTATTTCCTTAGCCATGTTTCTTTTGTAACCACTGTCCCCTGCAGATGATCATGTGTTGTGATTTCTTAGATTACATGTTATAAATTTAGACTGACTTATCTGAATTTGGAATGCAAAGAACCTTGGAAACTTTTTATTTTTCGATTGTCTTGAGACTATTGGAAAGTCGATAAAGAGGATATATGAACTTTGTCCCAAAAGAAATGTTGGAAATGTTACTACATTAATTAACTATTTGTCACGTCCCAAAATCTGAACACGTGACCGGCACGGAAAGTGAATTTCATTTCACCTCCGTAAGCCTATCTTTCTCTTAAGCATCATACCATTCTTTTTCATGCAACCAAACCGAGTTCTCTATACACACTACAATCATTTACATTACATTACTGAATGAACCTACCCGATTACAGAGATTTCTAGATTTATACAACTTAGAATAAGACTTAACTATTATACCTTTATCCTGAACAAATGAAAAGGTAATTATGGGCTAAGGATCTATAATTCCTTGTACAGATATTTACCTTCAGCTGTCAACTCTGAAAAAAAATGTTAATAAGAGGGGTATGAGCAAACCACGTGCCCAGTGAGCAAACAACACAACACTATGACAAAAAAAATATCATGCATCATAATGATAATATGCAGCAATCATACGTAATCGATCATAATATAATATAATATAATTCATAATACTTCATAACAATATCCAAGTAAAACAAATACATTTCAACATAATTCAAATAATTCACAACATCAAACAGTGAAATCAATTTCACACATTTTCCGTACCAACCGGGTCGTCCAGGATACCTCTGGATCGTTGCCCGCGGCCCCCGCCGCATCCACCCTTATCGCTCCATGTATATTCTCCACCCTTATAGCTTCATGTAGATTTCTCCATGGGGTGCACCACCATGCCTTTCCATTTATTCCGATTACATACACAATCACAATCATAAATAACTCATAATCATTTACAAGTTTCATCACAACATAACTCATACTACTTTCCATACTTAATCACAATTTCATCAACGTGTATACAATCATTCACTGTTCACAGAATTTATCTTTTAAATCACATCTCAAACATAGAAGCTCATTTGTATTTACAAGTCCTCACAATGATATTCGTGTCTTCTTCACACAACATTCATATAATGGTGTTTATGTATAGATATATCCATATCAATCTATTCGAGAACACAATTCTTTAATTCTAGAAAGTGCGCATGAATGTAACTTATGCAAGAAAATCTTAATTCATAATGAATATCAATATATAAGTTAACCATCACTGCCTTCACACTAAGATACACTACATGCTCTCACTATGATGCCAAGAACTTTAAAGAAAAGATTTAGTCATAGGAAGTATAAATCCCACTCACCTGGATTTCACGCTCTCGGCACTCCCACGTTGCGCTTTGACCATTCCTATTGTAACCAGATAAAAACCATCAGGGTTACGAAATAGAGAAATTTCCTACCACTATTCCCGACCTTCACTTACTTCTCAAATCATAACTCCTAACTGGTAATGAATATCCAGATGAAACTTATACCATTGGAAACTAGACTCAAAGAGCTTTTCAACGATATTAAAAAAAAAAAATTGATGCTACAGTAACGGTCAACGGTCAACGCAGCTACAGTAATGTTGACCGAGTCAACGCTACAGTAGCCGAGAAAATCTGGAAAAATTTTCTCGATGAACAGTAATTTCTGGGAAAAATTTTCGGATGTTCTTCGTGTTCTTCATCCAAAAATCCTAAAATCATATCTAAAACAACATTTCTTTTGATTTCTTCCATGGGTTTTGTTTCTCAATGTCTAATGAGTGTTTTAACACTAAAACCCCCAATTTTTAGCAACAATCCAAGCTCAAATATCAAATTTTTATCAAGAACACTAACTTTTTTCAAATATCCAAATTCTACGAATTTCTCCTAGTTTTCTTCAAATTTCTTGTTCTAATAACATCATAAACCACCTAGGAATGTTTTAGATTAACATCCACACTTAAATTCATCCATTAAAACTCAAAATCTTAATTTTCTTCCATAGGTTCGAAAATGGAGAAAAAGAGAAATAGAGTAGATAAAACTTACCTCTTTGCCTCTAGAACTCCTAAGAATCGGAAGTATGGTAAGAAAATACAAAATCACTGGAAGAAAATTAGAGAAGGGATTGAAGGAGATGGAAGAATGGTAGATGAAGAAGAAGATGGAGAGCCTCGGGGAGGAAAGAAGGAAGAGAGAAAGATGTATCTAATAATTATACGTGTGGGCCCTACCAATTTCTTTTTTCGATAAAATTGCGCATAGCCACCTTAGCTTATAAGATTTGTTCACTTAGGTCCTTGAGAATGTACAAAATTTTCCTAAATATCGAATCCATCATCTTTTCAGTACCGGACTTATAATTCATTCTCATAAGCTTTATTCTTCCTCTCAGGTTCCTATTTGGTCATTTCCCAAAAGTCCTCTATACTTTTTTTTCTTTTCACATTAGTCCTTGAGAATTCGTAAAAATTTCTCAAATTAAAATTTTGAAATTTCTATTCCCAAATTTCCTTCACTAATTCAAAAAGAACATTTTTCATGTAATTAAATTTTTCAATAAACTTCAAATAGATTTTAAATATTCATAAAAATTCTTGGGATATTACACTATTTTACTTGTGTGATTAACAAAACCTGTGAAATCTGTGGATCAGTTGCACACAACGTAACTAGGCCTACTGAAGTTGAAACAATAAAGCAGTGGAACGAGGCAAATGATGCCACAATGGCACTGCCAACAAGACCTCCAACCCATGCAAAAAGCCAAAGATTATGGCAGGGCCACCGGTTCTTGAATTTCCTGCTAGCCTACATGGTATTTGCCTTTGTCATATCTTGGCTTTTTCACTTCAACATACCCTCATGAAATCCTGTAGCTTCACTTGAGGATGAAGCAGCAAGTCCTATGACCCTTAATACAGGTAACATCCTCAGAACCTATGGCTCCATTGTTGATTGGAGCTATGTTTGTTTGCTACATACATGATGAAGTTCATAACGAAATGTTGTATAATTCTTGTTGTATTATTGTTGGGCTTATTTTGGACAATGTAGAATAGTATTGCAATATCTATCTGTAATATCCCAAGAATTTATATGAATATTTAAATCCTATTTTGAAGTTTAGTGAAAAATTTAATTACGTGGAAAATTTGCTTTTTGAATTAGTGAAGAAAATCTGGGAATAGAAATTTTAATTTTTAATTTAGGAAATTTTTACAAATTCTCAAGGACTAAAGTGAAAAGAAAAGAAAATATGGATTACTTTTGAGAAATGACCAAATAGGAACTTGAGAGGAAGAATAAAGCTTATGAGAATGAATTATGAGTCCGGTACCGAAGAGATGATTGATTCGAGGTTAAAGTGGTATTTGAGACATCGAGAGGGATTAAAGTGAACAAATCTTATAAGCTAAGGTGGCTATGAGCGATTTTATCGAAAAAGAAATTGGTGGGGCCCACGCGTATACACTTCTCCTTATTCTTTTCTTTTTCTCATTCTCCCTCCCGTAGCTTCACTTTTTCTCTCTCTCGATTATGCTTGCAAAGGAATTTCTTCATCAATCATTCATGCAATTTTTGCTTTGGGAAGGAAGCTATGAAAGTTAGGATGATTGGTAAGTTGATGTTCTTCTTCTTCTTCCTCTTATTACAAGATCAAATCCTTGGTTATCATTTTTGCAAAATTTTTGTAGAATATTTTAATGGATGAATTTAAGTGTGGATGTTAATCTAAAACATTCCTAGGTGGTTTATGATGTTATTAGAACAAGAAATTTGGAGAAAACTAGGAGAAATTCGTAGAATTTGGATATTTGAAAAAAGTTAGTATTCTTGATGAAAATTTGAGATTTGAGCTTGGATTGTTGGTAGAAATTGGGGGTTTTGGTGTTAAAACACTCCTTAGACATTAAGGATGAAAACCCATGGAAGAAATCAAAAGAAATGTTGTTTTAGATATGATTTTTGGATTTTTGGATGAAGAACACGAAGAACATCGAAAATTTTCCCCATAATTACTGTTCACCGAGAAAATTTTTCCAGATTTTCTCGTTACTGTAGCGTTGACTCGGTCAACGTTACTGTAGCTGCGTTGACCGTTGACCGTTACTGTAGCATCAGTTTTTTTTTAATATCGTTGAAAAGCTCTTTGAGTCTAGTTTCCAATGGTATAAGTTTCATCTGGATATTCATTACCAGTTAGGAGTTATGATTTGAGAAGTGGATGAAGGTCGAGAGTAGTGGTAGGAAATTTCTCTATTTCGTAACCCTGATGGTTTTTATCTGGTTACAATAGGAATGGTCAAGTGCAAGGTGGGAGTGCTGAGAGCATGAAATTCAAGTGAGTGGGTTAATACTTGCTATGATTAAATATCTTTGTTATTGACTTTTTGCATCATAGTGAAAATATGTTGAATATCCAAGTTTGAAGAGAATGATGTGGGATGATGAGACATAAACAATTGTGGAACGTGCCAGGTGATGTATATAATTATATTTTCTTATTTTCTCATGAATTGAGGTTATATGATGGATTGTGAATGGCATGTGAACTGAGTTGAAATGTATCATACTCTGATTGTTGAGTTCAATCATATGCGGATAGTTGAAGTATGTTATTGTTGAATAATTGTTCTATATTATGGGTTATGTTGTATACATGCTATGTTGCTGGAACCACATTGATTATGTTGTGGCTCAAGATTATGATTGAGGATGTTTTTATATGTGATTGTGATTGTGTTTGACTGGAAAGAAAATGCATGGTGGTGCACCCCATGGAGAAATTTATGTGAAGTTATAAGGGTGGAGATTATAAATGGAGCGATAAGGGTGGATGCGGCGGGGGCCGCGGGCAACGATCCAGAGGTATTCTGGACGACCCGGTTGGTACGGAAAATGTGTGTGAAATTGATTTCACCGATTGCTGTTGTGAATTTTGAATTATGTTAAAATGTATTTGATTTACTTGGATATTGTTGTGAAGTATTATGAATAATATTATATCATATGATGATCGATTTACGTATGATTGCTACATGTTATCATTATGATGCATGATATTTTTTTGTCATAGTGTTGTGTTATCTACTCACTGGGCACGTGGTTTGTTCATACCCCTCTTATTGATATTTTTTTTTAAGAGTTGATAGCTGAAGGTAAATATCGGAACAAGGAATTATGGATCCTTAGTCCATGATTACCTTTTCATTTGTTCAGGATAAAGGTATAATAGTTAAGTCTTATTCTAAGTTGTATAAATCTAGAAATCTCTGTAATCGGGTAGGTTCATTCAGTGATGTAATGTGAATAATTGTAGTTTGTATAGAGAACTCGGTTTGGTTGCATGAAAAAGAATGGTATGATGCTTAAGAGAAAAAAAAATATAGGCTTACGGAGGTGAAATGAAATTCACTTTCCGTGCCGGTCACGTGCTCAGATTTTGGGACGTGACACTATCTCCTTATCTGAATTTGTATCATGTTGTAGAGTTCCCATCTTGGTTGTGTTCCACCTTGTAGAAATTATGTTCAATATACAAGCTGGACATGTGGAGTGAAAAGAAAATTGTATGCCACATTGTGTTTAGAATATATGAATATATATATATATATATATATATATATATATATATATATATATATATATAACTTGTCTAGTTTCCTAAAGAAGTTATCTAATTGTGAAATCAAAATGTTTTTAGTAGCACAGTGTAAATGAGTGTGTACCTGATAATGCAATAGTCCCTATAAGAAAAACTTGGATAAAATCTTCTCTGCATCCTATATATAGGTCTACTGGGATTTAGAAAGAAAAAGATAAAAGTGTAAAATCATGTTTGGAGAATATATTTAAAATTCAAGTAAATTTTGATAGGATAATAGGTGTCATTACTGTTAAAAAAATAGGCAATAATGATTTAACTTAGAAAGATATAAAGGAAAATTTAAAAAATAAAAGAAAAAAATAAAAGACAATGCTACTAAGAAGACTGAAATTTGATTAAGTGTCATGTGATTGGTCGTTATAATTTTAACAAATGTCTCCATGATCACCAAGCTGTGTAAATCTTTATGTGGAAAATTTTTACATTAATATAATACACTTGTTATTTGAATAAAAAATAAATTTGCGAGAAAAATTATTATGAGATTTATTAACATCATCTATTTTTGTAGATTCACTTAATACAAAAGAATGTAGGTAAAAAATTATCACTCTCCCGTTATTTCGTAATAAATCTAATATTAATTTTTTTTTAAAAAAAAAGGAATAAAACTTTTCACCAAAAAAGAAAAACAATTTTATGGTAAAAGAATATATTGAACTAATTAAAATTTACTTAAATTTATGTTTGAGATAGTGGAGGCATATTTTGAACGTAAGGAGTATATGTCAAATTACACAATCTAAGAATTCCTTAACAAATTCATTTATGGCACGTTTGGTATCAATTATTGTAACTATCGGGAAGAAGGAATCTGTGCCTTTTTTCCATTGCAGCCTGTTTGGTTATCATCCGCTACAGTCGAAGGTCACCAAGGATGGATTCCCCATAAGTAATCTCTCACTTACACTTATACAGATGTTTTCCATCAAAATTTGGTTAAAAAACCAGTTTTACTTCTAGAAAATAGTAATTTATCCAAGTTTTTTTTTCAAATTTGCCTGTCCCTCTAACGATGAATCTCGTTTTTGTACATATCTTCCCCTCCTATCACTGGCATAGCTACCCCTCTCTTCACGGGGCTCACGTAGTTTGGCCTGTACATCTTCCCTAGAACCCCTCCATTATATCCATAAGATTTGCAAACCTGAACTGCATCTCCAAGTGAGCAAAAGCTTCACCCACCAATAACCGATAATTGTAGACTCTGTTTTCTTCCTCTGTAATTGGCCTCACCTTTATGTCCATTCCCAACAATCCTAAAACTGTCACTCTCATGCTATTTGCCTTGTCGATTCTCTCCATGATTACTTCTCGTTCTTCCTTGTTGGCTCTCCACATGGCTTCTCTGTCGGTGGGAACGGTGATTGGTTCACCATTCCACTAGACAGTGAGGGAGTCGACGATGTCATCCTAATGTGGTACTTTGTTCACTGTGATAACAAGGGTGTGGGTGTCGAACATGACAAAGAGGGCTTGGACCTATGTGAATCAGGGATATTTTAGCAATTGCCCAACACATTCCCTACTTTTTTTCCTTCACAAATATACATATCAAACACATTTTTTCATTTTTCTTTCATTTTCTTCCATCACATATCAAATATTTTCTTTTCATTTTTCCTTTCCTTTTTTCTTTTTCCTTTTCCTTTTCATCTTTCATTTCTTTTACTACATACCAAACATGCCTTAATTGAATAGCTGGAATCTATGTCAAATATGTTTCAATCAATATATCATTGAGGTCCATGGGAAGAATGAGAGGTGGCATCTCTTCTATTTAGCTAACACTTTTTTTTATTTATCTTTTTTTTTCATTTAAAATGATTTTACTTCATCAATGTTAATAAATGGCTGTACTTTTATTATATTGTTATCATAATATGTTTAATTATGTGCATATGTAATAAAATGTAATTAAAACCGTTATTTATGTAGTTATGGAGGAAAATTTGGAAAACCACTTAAATCCTATATATATTGATACTCTATCACAAATCAGAGATGAATTTTGGAAGGGTAATTCTATCTTTAATTAAAGACAAATTTGGGGACGAAAAATTCATCCCTGATGTAATACCCGTTAATTTCGGAATATAATTCGCTTAAGAGTATTTTAGAATTTTACAACGTTACTTTAGTTATTTATTTTGGTCATTTTTAATTTTCATATTTAATTGTTCTCTTTGAATATTGTTTATGAAAATTGAGTTAAATGACTGGACTAAATATTTGCACCATGTGGGATATATTCTAAGAATGGTGAAATTCATAGAAAAGTGATTTAATAATGGTCAATTAGTCCATTTATTGTAAATTGACTGGATGGGTTTGGATGTTGGGTTATGGATACCCATGGGTTATTCAATAACCCATTAGAAATATTTAATATAAAGCTTCAATAGTACCCCCTTCATTTTTCACGCAACCGAAGCAACCGAAGCAAAGCGTCTTCTCTCCTTTCTTCATCCTTTTCTCAAATCTTTTCCTTGATTTTCAGAGTTTTGGTTATTTGTTCAGTTCAAAAGCTTTGTAAGGATCAAAGGTAAGCTTTAATCTCATTATTTTCCTCAAATTTCAGTTTATCTAGAAGATCAGAGGAGGTTTTGTTCTTGAAGATTTTGATGATAATTCATGAATTTCAGTTGTTTTAGAAGTTATATTTGAGTTATAATCGGTTAAAAGAGTTGAAATTCTGGTTTTGAAACAAGAAAGGAAAGGATGAAATTGTTAGAAATTTCTGCAAAAACTTCTGCAAAAACCGAGTTACTGTAGCGACAAGAAATTTCAGGAAAATATGGAAATTTTTCTTCGAGTACTGTAGCAGTACTGTAGTGTCGGCAGTCAACAATATTGTAGCAGTCAACGTTACTGTAGCGAACCGTACTGTAGCAAACCGTACTGTAGCAGTCAGAAAATTTTACGTATTTTCGTGATTTTGTTTCCTTTCTTATGTTTCCTTGTAATATATTTTACTAGGAAATTTTCCTACACAAATTCTAGTGTGGAACAAGGTAAACTTGGACAAACATCAAGGTGAGTGAATAACCTTGCGAAGCTAATTTGATATTACTAGTCAAAGTACAATATAAGTCCCATTTACAATATTATTTGGATATTAATTGATCAATTTTTCATATGACAGTATATGATGATTGATATATTTTTTTTTACAGAAATTCAAAGGAATAAGAGTATGTATAAATGATTTTATTTCTTGGAAATTGTACTATGTGAGAAGTTCTCACTATCTTATTAATGAGTAAAGATCTACGGGATCTAATACATGAGTTTGAAAGGGTTAAAGTCCCATACTACTTAGTGCATAACGATGAAAAACTATACACGAGTTTGAAAGGGTTAGAGTCCCATATTACTCGGTGTAAATAGATAAAATTGTAAATACGAGTTTGAAAGGGTTAGAGTCCCATACTACTCGGTGTATATCTATGAGAACTTATTCACGAGTTTGAAAGGGTTAGAGTCCCATACTACTCGGTGTATATCTATGAGAACTTATTCACGAGTTTGAAAGGGTTAGAGTCTCATACTACTCAATGTATAAGACAATTAAATATATGAGTAAATGTGGTATTTGTACTTTTGATATTTTATATAGTACAGTTATTTACTTACTGAGTTTTTAAATAAACTCACGCTCCCTATGATTATCTTTTCAGATACAGGAAACAAAGAAGAAGAGTATCCGTTTGAAGAATAGAAGCCCCTTGGAATTATCCTCTATTTTTGTCTGGTGGGATACCAGTACTTATTGATGTGGATACTAAAAACGCTCTGTACTTACTATAGGTCTCCTAGGCTTGCGATGAGATAAAAACATCAGACTATGTATGTCTATATTTGGTTATCAGATGAATATAATTCTGTAGTGTGGAATGAATGATTAAGGTTGAATGTAAAACCTTACAGAATATATGTAAATAACGTATGTTTGAGAATTTTATCAAATGAGTAGTATCTTTTCACATGTTCAATTTTTGGGCTGTGACACCTGATTAGTCACGGAATAATTTTTCATCTTTAAAAATATTACTTTAATTAGAGATAGAATTGTGTGAGACAAAATTTCATTCCCAACTTTAAGACATAAATGTTTTCCGTCTCAAGTTATTTGAAATGGACAAATTAGAGATGAATTTTTTCATCTTTGATTCAATATTTCTTGTAGCAGAAAACATATAATCTAGTTCCTGAATAAATCTCACTTGAGATTTGTTGGCCAGGATCTGGTTCTGCTAGTTCTTGACACTTTTAATGGTCTGGAGTCTTCCCTTGTTTAATCAATTATTAAAAAGAAATTTAATATTCTACTTGACCTATTTAATCTACATCTAAGGAAGAATTGTTCTAAGGTATTTTTCAGAATAGCTTTAGTTTATTCAAAGATTTTTGCATCTGTGATCGATTCTAGAACCTTGCACAGAGAATTTGCTTTAACTAGACTTCATCTAATCACATAATAAAGTTCACTTACGCCCACGACAATACTTTTCTTTCCGTCTGCTAGGGTTTTTCTTCACTAGCAAGGAGCCCTTCGCCCACTCTCTTCTCTTCTCTTTTCTACTTTTCCTCCCCTCTCCTTTGTGAGAACTTTCCCTCTTTTCTTTGTAGATGTTTTCCTCTATAATATTCGTTGTTTTCGGATATTAGTTTAGGATCTTATTAGAAAGTATTTTGAAACCAAAAAATTTTCACTTTGATAGGGTTCAGGGACTAAAGTGAAAAGTGAAGGATTTTGGCATTTTAATGTAAAATGGGATATGATTAGAGGTGTCAAAGTGGGCCAGCCCGGCCCGTTCGGGCTGGCCCGCTGTCGGGTTGACAAAAAGTGGGCCGGGCCAACCCGGTCCACTTTTGAAAACGGGCTGATTTTTGAGGGCCCGGCCCACTTTTTGCGGGCTGGCGGGCTAAACGGGCCAGCCCGCCAGCCCACTTTTTTTTTATATTTTTTAATTTTTTTATTTTTTTTAATCAATCCAAGCCAATAAAATCATTTAAGGACAATACAACTAATTTAAAAACATCAAAAGTCTTACAATACAAAATAATTTATCAATATTCACTAAGATGTAATATTAAAAAGAAAAAAAATTGAAGGATCATACATCACTAATTATTCAATACTCATCATTTAACTAATATTGTTATACAAATACATACACATTTATGTAATCACATCATATATTCATATATAGTAAAGTAGGAAAATATAAATTTAAAAAAAAAAAGGATTAGGCGGGCCAACCCACGGGTTAGGCAGTTGGCCCACCTAACCCGCGGGTTAGATGGGCCGGGCCTAAAAAGCCTGGTAAAAACGGGCCTGAATTTTAGAAACCCAGCCCACCTAAAAAGTGGGCTAAACGGGCCCAACCCGGCGGGCTGGGCCCGTTTTGACAGCTCTAGATATGATGATGCATACCTTATGAGAGTGTAGTTGGGTGGCCAAATCAAGATTAGATTATTTTAAATGCTTTGTTGTCCTTAATCAAATTTTGTTTTTGCTAAAGGGACCAAAATGGAAAGAAAGGAGTGGGCCCTACACACACTTATATACCATCATCCCTTCCTTTTATTCATTTTTCTCCTTCTCTCCCATAAGCTTCCCTTCCCATCCTCGGCAGCCACACTCTCGCCCCCTTCAGTGACTTGTCTCAGATTCTACTCAAGATGAAAGTTATTGGAGCTTGGGAAGATTTGTAAGTGAGTTCCTTTCCCCTCCTCCTCCTTCTTCCTTTCTTCCAAGATGATAACCCTAGATAAGGAGATTGGGGGAAATTGTTGTAAATGTTTATATGGATTGATTCTTGTGAAATTGTTATTCTGAAAGGATTAATTGATAAGGAAACAACAAGGAATTTAAGGGATGCTTGTGTAAGAATGGATTCAAGACATTAAAAGGGAAATGGTGGAAGTTAGGGCTTATAATGAATTTTTATTGATTCAAGCTTGTAAGCATCGTTTTAATTGGGGAATTTGGTGCCAATCTAACTCTTTGTAATACCCCGATAATAAACAAGAACTATTTAAAAAAATTATTTGAAAATTTAATTACATATTTTTTTTAAAAAAAAAGGAAATTATGGAGAATTAAAAAAAATCTAGAGTTAAAGAGGACTCAAGTGAATTTTATTTTTAAACAATGTAGCTTCATGTAATTAAACCCAAACTAACTTTTGAATAGGGTACACTAAATGATTGCCTTCATTTACTTACCCGTGACTTCGACCCCTCCTTCCCTCAATTATTTTCCTCTCTTTCTTATCTCTTCCCTCAACTTTCCTCTCTTCTTCATATCATCCTTGGCTTCTCCCTTCATTGTTGCTGTGCATGCGGTTGCTCATCATTTCAGCCATCAAAAGGGAGGCTCATGGTTGTGTTTTTGTTTGACAGGTAGGAATAAAAATTTCTAATTCTCTCTTTTCTCCTCTTACTCTTATTATTTTAGGGGATGCACTTTTATGAATTTCTTGTTGTTTTATTGTATTTGAGACCTCCAAAGGCTATTCAATCCCTCTTCCCTATCTTGGTTAGTTTCATAATGAAAATAGAGGGATTATTTGAGAATTTTAGTGAAAAATACATGCTGAAAAATCGGTGGTACTGTTCACCTACGATTTTACTGTTCATCTAAGAATTTCTTCTCTTTTTGCTTCAATTTTGGGTAGAACCAACTAGATATACTATGAATTGAATTGAAACAAAATTAAGAAGCTGAAATAAGCAAGATTGAGAGAGAAAAAGAACATCACAGTAAACTGTAGGGACTACACTGAAAATATTGAAAAGTTTTCTGGAGTTGATTTAATTTCAAAAGAATATATATTCTTAATCTATAGCTCTAGATGAAGTGAAATATGAGTTTAAACCAAGTAAAGAGAATAAAGAAAATTTACCAAGGAGCTGTAAAAGGATAATATGACAATTTTAAATGCATATGGTTTTTTTTTTGTATTTTTGGATGACTAAATCAACTCCTAAATTCATGAAATTTTGTGAAGAGATTCTTTTTATTGTGACAATCTGATCTGGAAAGTTTCAAGTTCATTAAAATTATTTTGCTTGGTCAAATAAACATGAAAACAACACTTTGTTCAATACATAGCAAATCTGGGCAGGTTCGAAAACTAATTTGGTTTTAATATCTAAAGACCTCTTTTTAATCTAAAATTTTTATGGAACTTAGATAAGACATGATTCTAAGGACCTGAAAAATTTCACGGTGTTTGGACATGATTAGCTAAGTCTAAAATGCATAACACCGTATCTATTCAGAATTTAGACAGCTCTGACCTTTAGTCACTAATAAGGTCTTTAGTAGGGTCTAACGATAGAATTAAATTCTGAAATTTTTACCCTAGGATGTTAACATACTAATAAGGATTTTTACCAAATTTCATAATTTTTTGAGCTATAGTTTATTCCCAGAAATTTCTTAAAGATTAGTACTGATTTTAACCTCAAAACAGAACAAAGCTAAATGAATGATAGCCTATATTCTAATTAAGTGTTATCTCCTTGCTTGGCTTGATCTTTAGGCCTTTGATGAGTTCCTTGGCATTTATCCTCTGATTTGAAGTGTAGAATTTTAGCTTGGAATTGAGGTGAGAGATCTTACCTTACTTTGTTTGCCTATTTAATGTATATATTAAAAGTGTACTATAAATATATATATATATATATATATATATATGTGTGTGTGTGTGTGTGTGTGATATGAAATTAATACATTTATGTTATACGTTGAAATGTGCAAATGTGAGACTATTGTGAATTTTTCCTAAAATAGAATGCATATGGATGCCTATGGTTGTGTAATGTGATTGTGTTTGATCTCGAAAGAAATGGAAGTAGAGTTCATGGGATCCCATGGGATGAAATAAGGGTGGAATGAAATCACTATGGCCACGTGATGTTGAATATGATATTCGTCCTTTTAAGGACAGGGTGAAATAAGGTTGGATTACAGATTTATCCCTTTGAGGACATGGGTGAAATAAGGGAGGATGCGGCAGGGGCCGTGAGGCAACGGCCACTTATTGTGGACGGGACCCGAAAAATGTCTGGGAACTTGATTTGGAATTGTTTGAACTGTTTGAAATGTGATTTTGGCTTGATCTTAAATGTGTTGTTAATAATTGTGAGGTGATTTCATTGTGTGTATCTTGATAAATATATTGTACACCAAAATTTAGATGATTATACTGTTAGATCAATTATGTATATCTGTATGTATGTATATATATATATATATATATATATACCTATATTGTGTGTAAATGTGGTAGGATTCTCTCAAGTAGAAGCTGTCTTCAGTTTCAGGTATGGAGAACTTGCTAATCTGATGACGTTCACGCCAAGATTACTTTTTCATTTGTTTAGGATAAAGGTATAATGTTTAGAACTTATTCTAATGTATAAATCTAGAAAAAACTCTGTAATCGGGTAGGTTTGTTCAGCGACGTAATGTGTATAATTGTAACATGTATGGGAAACTTAGTTTAGCCATAATTTCTTATCATTTTGTGAGAAGAGAAATAGTTTTTTTTATTTCTTAAATTATGTATTTTAAATTAATTGTATTTAAAAGAATAATCAAAATAAGGTTTAGTATTATGCTTAAGAGAAAGATAGGCTTATGGAAGTAAGATGAAATTCACTTTCCGTTCCGGTCACATGCTCAGATTTTGGGACGTGACACTCTTGGTCATTAGGGACGAAACCCCATTGAAAGAATCAAGAAAATTAGTGGAGCTTTGAGATTTTTAGCCTCAAAATCGAGCTTCTTGTCGTGGTTTCAGGTCATGGCACCTGGGGCGCCAAGCCCAGTGCCTGAGGCACCACAAATTTGTTGTTGGCCAAGAGTTTGGGGGTTGGCACCTGGGGTGCCATGTGTGGCACCATCATCTGCACTGCATTTTGGCTTTGAGAAAGACATGGCACCTAGGTGCCATGGTCTAGGCTTGATGGTGTCCCTTGGATTCTGAGTCTTTAAGTTCTCTTTGATATCTCGTAGGTTTAGGCATCGTTCGAGACTTGGCTAGGACATCCTTTTAGAGGCTAGAAGTGCTTCAGGTTTAGGGAAGAGAGTCGCTCTCTTACCTTGGTTGTATGTTCAAGAATACATTTACAAGAAGTATAAAAGATTTTGAAACTCTTCAGGGTGTTTATAAAATGGACAGTATTGTCTGAAGGAATGTGATTATTTGGTGAAGGTGGTCAGGTATACGTCGATCTAATAGATGTGAGTGAGTTTTGACCATTGAATAATTATGTGTGTTAATTTATAATTCACCCATGATGAGTACACCTATGTGTACATGTGTTCCTGTATATATATATATATATTCATACCAGGTGATATAGGAATAACCTGAGTGATGTATGTATGCATATATGAGTTTGCCTTTCCTTTCAATTACTGCCAAGAGGGGAACTATGAATATACATATATTTATGGAAATGTCAATTACAGTTTCTTCTAAAAGCATATATGCATACACATAACATGTCATCTTTAATAGAATTTACCTACTAAAGTAATTGGGTATTGACGTATGCATATATATAAATACGTATACTGGCATAGAGATGCATTATGTAAATACGAATTGTAAGGATGGTAAACATCTTATGATAACTACATGAGCATATAGATGAGTGTGTGATTCCCAAAGATGAGGAAACCTTGTAAAATGTGAATACTTGTATACATGAACATGTAGGAATTATATGAGTCATGTGGGTATAGTTTTTATTACATTGAAATCTTATTGATGCTGAGGTAACATTTAAATGTGTTAGGTTGTAAATGACTGTTAGGATGAACAAACGACCTTGCTCATTCAGGTAACCATATCTACATGATTGATTGATGAGTAGTTAATCAAGAAGTATTGTATTATGTTTGCGTGCCAGGCTTACTATGTTGTTATGAACACTGGTGACCCCAATTGGTATTGAGCAAAGAGTCCTATGATATTATGTTGTTATGAATACAGGTGACCCTAATTGGCATTGAGGGATGAGCCCTATAACAAGTCGCGACATGGCTAAGCAACTATATTCCTCGAGAATGCCACACTCGAGATGCCGTCTTTGTGTAGGAAAGGTGAGGGAAATTACAAATATCTTGAAACGGCAGGCACGGAGGACATCTCTTTATCATTTTATTCCAAGACATCTCTTTATCATTTTATGAATGTCCTAGAACAGTGAGCACCAAGGAACATCTCTTTATCATTTTATTAATGTCCTGGAACAGTGGGCATAGGGGGACATCTCTTTATTATTTTATTAATGTCTTGGAACGATGAACACCAGGGGACGTCTCTTTATCATTTTATTAATGTCTTGGAACGATGGACAGTAAGAAAATTATAAATGTGTGTGTTATCTTTGGGCGCTTTTCTTGTGATATATATGTATATATATATATATATATATATGCACGTATGCCTATTAATAGTCTATTTCAAGATTAGATTGAGATGAGTTTGGTAATCCACTTATGAGGGATGTTTTGAATGGTGCTTGTGTATGTATGATAGGACTCTTTACTTGACTTGCAGGTTATGTGAGGTGAGTCCTTGGTCTTATGTTGGTGGATGGAGTCCTTCTTTTTGTCTCATCCTTGTAAACGGTACACAAGTCATATTTAAATTTATGACTGTTTTTCCCTTACTGAGTACTTTCATACTCATCCCTTCCTTTGTGTACCCCTTGCAGGTTCTGCATTTAAAGGCGAGTCTTCGTATGAGGAGTAGCGAAGTCTTCGGGTCTGTGTTTCTCTATCTTGGAAATGTCAGTACATCTCTAATTGGGTGTCTGAGTTGCTCTGTTGTTAGATAGAACACCTAGGAGATCTTGTGTTTGTTGTAAATGAACCCATATATATATATATATATATATATATATATATATATATATATTATTCATTTCACGTGCTAATGGCTGAGGTTAGGCTTACGGCGGTGGATTGAGTCCATCTTCGTGCTGAGCATGTTCCCAAATTGGGGCGTGACATCTTCTTTTGCTCAACGGAGGCTATGTTCTTGCAGACTTTCCCTCTTCTTGGGGAGGAGTTTTTTGTTAGATCCATGGCAAATGAAACATGCTAGGAGATGAGCCAAAAATAAAAGTCTAGCCGTCGTCGATTTCTATCTCATTCTTGTCGTCGTTGTCACTTTCCTTCTTCTTCCCACTGTCGACGCTTGACTCCTTCTTCCTAATGCTGTCCGACAACAAGTGAGGAGCTTCAGAAGGCTCTATCCGACGCATGCCTCCTCCCCGATGCTATCTTCTTCTCGTCGTTGATGCTTGCCACCTTACGGTATTGGTTGCATCCAAGTTCAAAGAATCTGAGGGCGTGGAGGAGCTGGACGAATCGGGTTTAGGCCAACACTGCCCCCATCTCCAGATTCAAAATTAAAAAAAAATAAATTGTTGGGCTTTACTATCACTTTGAATGAGTTTGTTGAGCATATGTGATAGCTTGTATGTTTTCTTTGGTTTTGTAATACCCGTTAATTTCAGAATATAATTCGCTTAAGAGTATTTTAGAATTCTACAACGTTACTTTAGTTATTTATTTTGGTCATTTTTAATTTTCATATTTAATTGTTCTCTTTGAATATTATTTATGAAAATTGAGTTAAATGACTGGACTAAATATTTGCACAATGAGGGATATATTCTAAGAATGGTGAAATTCATAGAAAAGTGGTTTCAGAATGGGCAATTAATCCATTTATTGTAAATTGACTGGATGGGTTTGGATGTTGGGTTATGGATACCCATGGGTTATTGAATAACCCATTAGAAATATTTAATATAAAGTTTCAATAGTACCCCCCTTATTTTCTTCTCACGATCGAAGCAGCTGAAGTGAATAGTGAATTCACTTTCTCTCGTTTCTTCACCCTCTTCTCAAATCCTTTCCTTGATCTTCAGAATTTCTGATTATTTGTTCAGTTCAAAAGCTTTGTAAGGATCAAAGGTAAGCTTTAATCCGATTATTTTCCTTAAATTTCAGTTTATATACAAGATCAGAGGAGGTTTTGTTCTTGAAGATTTTGATGATAATTCATGAATCTCAGTTGTTTTAGAAGTTATATTTGAGTTATAATCGGTTAAAAGAGTTGAGATTCTGGTTTTGAATCAAAAGAAAGGAAAGGATGGATTTTTTTGAAAGATTTTCTGCAAAATTCGAAGTACTGTAGCAACTGAAAATTTGAAATTTTTCTTCGAGTTACTGTAGCGACCAGAAATTTCGGGAAAAAAATCTGGAAAATTTTCTTCGGGTACTGTAGCAGTTACTGTAGTGTCGGCAGTCAACGGTACTGTATCAGTCAACGTTACTGTAGAGAACCGTTACTGTAGCAAACCGTTACTGTAACGAACCGACACTGTAGCGAACCGACACTGTAGCAAACCGTTACTGTAGCAAACCATACTGTAGCAACCCGTTACTGTAGCAGTCAGAAAATTTTACGTATTTTCGTGATTTTTGTTTCCTTTCTTATGATTCCTTGTAATATATTTTACTAGGAAATTTTCCTACACAAATTCTAGTGTGGAACAAGGTAAACTTGGACAAAAATCAAGGTGAGTGAATAACCTTGCTCAACTAATTTGATATTACTAGTCAAAGTACAATATAAGTCCCATTTACAACATTATTTGGATAATAAGCAATTAATTTTTCATATGGGAGTATATGATGATCAGTAGAAATAAGAGTATGAAGAAATTATTTATTTCATGACAATTGTACTATGTGATGAATTCTCACTATTTATTAATGAGTAAAGATCTACGGGATCTAATACACGAGTGTGAAAGGGTTAAAGTCCCATACTACTCGGTGTATATCTAAGAAATCTTATACACGAGTTTGAAAGGGTTAAAGTCCCATACTACTCAGTGCATATCTATGAAACCTATACACGAGTTGAAAGGGTTAAAGTCCCATACTACTCGGCGTATACCTATGAAATCTATACACGAGTTGAAAGGGTTAAAGTCCCATACTACTCGGTGTATACCTATAAGATCTTATTCATGAGTTTGAAAGGGTTAGAGTCCCATACTACTCGATGTATAAGACAATTAATTATATGAGTAAATGTGGTATTTGTACTTTTGATATTTTATATAGTACAGTTATTTACTTACTGAGTTTTTAAATAAACTCACACTCCCTATGATTATTTTTTTCAGATACAGAAAATAAAGAACAAGAGTATCCGTTTGAAGATTAGAAGTCCCTTGGGATTATTCTCTATTTCTGTCTGGTGGGATACCAGTACTTATTAATGTGGACCCTAGAAACGCTCTGTACTTTCTATAGGTCTCCTAGGCTTGCGATGAGATAGAAATATCAGACTATGTATGTCTATATTTGCTTATCAGATGAATATAATTCTGTAGTGTGGAATGAATGATTAAGGTTGAATGTAAAACCTTACAGAATATATGTATATAACGTATGTTTGAGAATTATATCAAATGAGTAGTATCTTTTCACATGCTCAATTTTTGGGATGTGACAGGTTTGATAGAAAACTAGCTCTAATATAAGATTAGGGGTGTGTTGCCTCTGTTTAGTCTTACTGCTATATATGCCTGGTACTAATTTTAGGATATTTTATCTTAAATCATGTATCATTCCTCCACAAGTTCAAGCTTGTAATACATTTGATAATCTATAGGTCTTGTCTATCTTATATAACCTTGGCTTGGTGTCATTTAATAAAATTGAAATTCATTTATCCAAAAAAAAATAGGCTTCATCTTATCATCTATCGAACCTAATTTTCTATTCTCACATTATAGTTCATTTTGTTTAAATATGTGAGTTAACCTTACTTTTGTTTAGTTTTCCATTATTTTTCATTATTTAGTGTTCTTAAACCTCGTGTTTTTGCTTTGCCATTACTTTTCCTAGTGATATAGGAACTAATCCATCTCAGTCCCAGTGGATTCGACTATGCTCACTTTGTCTATAATTTTTGTTTAGAGGGATTAGGATTTTTTTTTTTGTAAAAAACTTCAGCACCAATCCAGACCCCTTCTAAAACTCTTGAATAGAATAGACTAATCTTACGTTTTTTTAAATTACATAATTAATTTTTTTAAAATAAAAAATTAAACTTATTAAAAATTAATTATAAAATTAAAAAATATAAAATTAATCTAAGTCATAAGATAATTTTATCTAACAATTTAAATATGGTCTAGAGCGTACAGTTTCCTCATGGGGATCTGGATTCGTTCGACACCTATCAAATTTTGGCGTCGTTAGATCCTATTCTTGAATAACCGGGTCTGGACGCATAGGAGAACGACTTCAACCTGCCTCTAAGATAGACAAGACTTACTCGTAGCTTGAGAAAAGCGCCAAGCCGCAATGTGCATAAGATGTGTCTGTGTTAAAGTAAATAGAACAGAATAAGACAAAGGAGCTTTGGATGGGAAATATTTATTAGATTTTTGTAGTATTAAAAAATTCAATACTATTTTTATTCATATAATAAATAAATAATTTTCGCCCTAAATTTAGAATCAAACTTAATTATAATTTAAAATAAGATTTTGTAAAATTTATAAAAAATAAATAATATGATAAAATATAAATAAAAGTGATATTAAATGATTTAATACTACACGATTATGGAAAACAAATTCGTCTGTTGAGGTGGTAATTAGAATTCGGATTTCGGCGATTCATAAAACATTAATTAAAAAGTGGAAAGACAATTTTATTAGCGTCAGTCTGAGATAACGCGTCTCTGCGACTATCTCGCCACTATTAGCGCTACTCCTTCTTACGTGGATTTTAATCTTCATCTTCTTTCTCCTTCACGTGCCTCCCTGCTGCTTTCTCTGTATTTTTTTTTTAAACTATGGTGTTTAAATATTAAATTATAGATATTGAATAATTCAAATTAGAAGATAAAATTATAATAAATAATAAATTTTTTTTATTAAATTTTAATACAATTATATTTTTACAAATTTAAACTCATAATTTTTAATTAAGTTGAGACAATACATTACTAATTAAACTTGAGACTTCGGGTTAATCTTCATTCAAAACAACTAATTACTTTCATTCATTTATTTCAGGTGTCATTATTAGTTATATCATCATTACTTAATTACTCATTTGATTCAGAGCTATAACACTTTAGCCGGAAAGAAGGTTTTTTTTTTTGTCACAAACGACAAGTGTCAGAATGGATTATGGTAAACGGTTTTCCGGTCAGAACTAAGAAAGTTGCTTATGGTAATTAAATATTTGAATATTTCAGTAAAAATAAACTTACAAGTAACTAAAAACACTTTCAACTTCTCTATTTTTAATAACTAATTTAACAGACTCTATAGGAAAATGGATAAGGTGATCGACAACAAGCAATGTAAATGTACATAATGAATAAAAGAAGCTCTTTTCTTATAGAATTGATCGACATGTGAGACGCATAAGTGAGAGTCCATCTGAACAATTATGAGCCATAAGATTTGAATGATATTAATGATATCAGGTCAGTATTTGATCATTAGCAATGCCATTATGTTGTTTAATTATTAAAATATATTTAAATAATAATCTAACCACTGAGCTGATAAAAAAATTCAAGATCAAGTTATAGGCCAATTTATATTACATCTAAAATAAAATCTTGCAGGGTTTAACCAGATTCTATAGTCATTCCCATAAGTCTTCCAAAATGTGCTAAATTATATTGTGTCCTATACTGGTATTTAGAAGAAACAAATTAATAAGGCCTTTTAGCTTCGAACAACAACTGAATTAATTTTGTGTATTAGAGAAAGCAATTGAAAAGGCCTACAATTTAGGGTATGTTTGTTAGAGTTTCAGAGAAAAGAAGAAAGAGTGAGGCATTGTCCAAATTATCTTTTTCAAAATCACTAAGCTTTCATTTTATTAAAATATTTCGTTCCAATTCTCATTCATTTTTTCTTTCCTTATTTCCTTCTGCATATTAAAAGTATTGATATAACAACAATTAAGTAGGTTCACAAAGCCATCCTTTACTGAGTTAGTTTTCATTTGCAATTAATTATTACTATTTACATTACTAATATACATAATGCTTAAATATTTTTAGCTGCTTAGCATCAACAAATTGTTATCATTTTCCTGATTAAGTTGTCGTCCAAATATTCTTATATACTTATTAAATCTTAAGTACAAAGACATATATAGTATTCCAATTATTCTAGAATAACACCTAAAATAGTAGACCAGGTCTCAATTATACACAATTTCATCGTTGTCATTAATATTATTATTACAGAATCAAATAGTGTTTTTTTATTATGGAAAAATTCAAATGGTGTTGAAAAGTAACAGGAATTAATACTAAATCTAGCTGTAATCAATCAATGAATTGAAGAATTGTAACAAAATTTCAAAGAGGCAAGTGGCTTTCAAAAGTCATAAATCTCAATTTAAAATATCTTAATTTAAAAATACGTGTAAATAAATAAAAGGTCGGGTAAGTTGAGATAGTCACCTGGTGGGGAGTTCATCAACAGATAGAGTAAGAGCGATACGAAGAAAAATAGTGTTGGGGAGAACGTGGATGACATTATTGTAAACGACAATGAATAATTTGTGGGATAATGGACGCAATCGGATTTGGATACGTGTCGTTTCAAGCATATGCGAGTTCTGTTAGTAAAATTATAACAAAAGGGAAACAGGATGAGATGAGAGACACAGATCACATGGCCACGCCCGTCGGAAACATTACTAGATTCACATTCATGTGTTCCTATTCCCAATCAAATCCTAAACACCCCCCATGGGCTACCATTCTCTCATTGGAATGTTGGTCAGTGGTCACATCTTCTTCCATCGCTTCCCTCTTATCTTCTTCTTTTCGCCTCCCTTTCCTAAGTTTAATCACTAATTATTTCTTCATTACCAATCAATCATTACCTCCTTCGATCAAATTTCATCTTAAATATAAGAAATATTTAATGAATGCTTTGTTGAAATTCGAAAAATTTGAATGTGAGTCCAAACTAAAAAAGTTGGGTTTGGACTTTTTTTAAAGCCCGGCCTCAATTTTATATATATTAAATAAAGAATTAAATATTAATTTAAATAATAATATATTATGCATTTAATAATAGATACTTGACTTAAAGCATATAAATAATGGTTTTTATAGAAATTCTATAATTCACATTCCTTTATTTTTTAAAAATTATTAAATTTGTTATAAAATTAAATTAAAAATTGTTCTCATATCTTTCTAGTAAATATAAATTCTAGTTAGATGTAGAACAAAGAGAATTTTTTTAAAATATAAATGCATACAAATATTTTTAAAAATAAATAAAAGGGACTATTTTAATTTGAGTCTAATAAAAATAAGTTGAGTCAGACTCATTTTTTATGTAATGACCTAAAAAACCCAACTCTTTTTTTTTTTAGTGAACCCAACCCATGATCAGACCTAGTTAGAATCCGGCTAAAATGAATAAATCCAAATTTTAAGCATATTTAATTATTTTCGAATTTGGAAAAAAAAATCAATAATAATACTCTACCAGTATCAGATTGTTGAAGTAATCTGTGTCAAAAATGTCGTCGATTTGACGTATGCTATATTTGGAAACGCAAATTAAACTCAAATTTCAAACATGGAAGACATTGACAATAAATAGATGGATTGCATTATTGCCCCCAATTTGATCTCCCATTTATTTTTTCAACAAGAGAAAAAGAGAAAAGCGTACGAGATATTGATAGTGGCTTTGAGAGAAGTCACAAAAAAATAAGAGTACTCTGTCACTTTAAAATCAGCAACATGCATGAACCATACTATTAATTTTCAGGTTGACTTTTGAATCACTCACCCTTAATCAAATAATTTTAAGCGTAAACCATTTTTTTTAAAAAATTTTTGAAATTAACCGTAATATTTTAACTTACAAAATATAATTGAACTCCCTTAAATTTTAATGTGAATAGCAGAGTTTTGTCGTACAATCTATTGTGTATCTATAAGGTTCTTTTTTTTAGAGAAATATAAAATAATAATGTGTTCTTAAAGGCGTGCAAACACGACACACACATAGCGGACCACGTTACAGAGGGGACCCATGCCCTGGTTGGTACTCGCTTTCTTTTCTTTTCCCTCTTTCTCCCTTCCAATTTCCAACTTCCAATCCATCACAACACTCTCTCCTCTTCTTCTTCCTCTCATACTTCCACCAATTCAGCTATCATCACAACTCAAATCCCTTGAATCAATCATACTACTTTTCCTATGAAGAAGCTCTGTCCTAATCTGGATCGCGAGGATGGGCTCGAGACGGTGCTGGAGGTCCCAATCCCCGAAGATATTTTCCCCACCAAGCCCCCAACCACCACCACTAGAGCATGGCACAACATGAAATCCTGGATGAAACCCAACGCCGATTCTAGATCCTCCGCGTCCATGGCCGCGGTCTTCGGCGGCCGCAACACCGAGATCCAGCTGTTGCTTGGCGTCGTCGGAGCGCCGTTAATCCCTTTCCCTATCAGCTCTGACAACCACCCCATCGGCCGCGGCATTAAAGACCAACACATTGTCAGTAACTAGTTAGACATTGAAAATAGATCGTACTGAAAAATAACCCCTGATTTTGAAAATTTTGGCTGAATTTAAGTTGATCGCGTGTGCAGGAGGCGTCGATGGCGAAGTACATAGTGAAGCAGTACGTGGCGGCTGTGGGGGGAGAGCGGGCGCTGAATTCGATAGAGAGCATGTACGCGATGGGGCAAGTGAGAATGGGGACGTCGGAGTACAGCGCCGGTGAGGGGAGTGTGAACAGTAAGAAGATGGTGAAGGTGAAGAATGTGCAGACAAAGGGGGACATTGGAGGGTTCGTGGTGTGGCAGAAGAGGCCGGAGCTGTGGTGCTTGGAGCTGGTAGTTTCCGGTTACAAGATCAGCGCCGGCAGCGACGGAAAAGTGGCATGGAGGCAAACCCCTTGGCACCACTCCCATGCTTCTCGCGGCCCACCAAGGCCCCTCAGGCGTTTCCTACAGGTAAATTTCTACAAAGCAGTCAAATTATTAAAGTTCAGGTGGGCGTACAGTAACGTTTCTTAGGCATGGTCGTAGAGCATTCTTATGTCCCCATTGCCATTAGTAGGTCAAAGTTCATTCTTTATCCATTTTCTGCGTTATCTTCCACTGATTTTTATAGTTACTGCTTCCTTCGGTTTTTTTTTTTCCCCTTGGAATCCACTATTTTGACTGATAATATTCGTGTTGCGTGGCATTTCAAAACCGTCGGAGTTTTCATTAATTAGAACTAGTACGTGCATCTTTTATTTTATAACCTCCTTTATTCCTATAAATTCTCAAGTGTCTGAAATTTGAATTGGGTTTTCCATTTTTTCTGTTTTCATACTCTGCTCATTGGCGTGGCTTTCCAGTTTAGATAACAAGGACAAAATAAAGGGTTGGGGAAACAACTACACAAGGCCTGAAGGCCACAAGCAAAGAGCAAAAAGTAAAAACGTTTGGGAAAAAGTTGACGTACTTTCGTAATGTTCCCTTAGAAATTTGGCCTTGGCCTTGCCCCCATACAGAAGTTCTTTTCTATGATTTAATTACAAAAGTCAACAATTTAAAAGGGAAATGCGGATTAAATTTCTTTCTTTAAAGTGGCCAAAAGTCAACAAATCTTTACTTTTATATTTTGGCTCTTTAAGTCTAAGGATACCTTCCCCTGCCCAACGAGAGGGAGGGACAGCCTGTATACTTCCTCCTTTAAACTTTTAAACTTTAATGTTTTTATCTACAAAAAAAAAAAGAATTTGGGCCTTATTCATATACGTAGGCCCGTAATTGCCAGTAGGCCCAATGTCATTGGGCTTATACAGAGAGAGACGGCCAGTGCTTGCTATAAATTATACAGAGAATCTTCTTTCTTTTGAACAGGGACTTGATCCAAGGTCAATAGCCAATCTGTTCATCAACTCTATATGCATTGGCGAGAAGTGTGTGAACAACGAAGATTGTTTCATCTTAAAACTGGAAGCCGAACCCTCTGCATTACGAGCAAGAAGTAGCATCAATGTAGAGATAATAAGGCACACTATGTGGGGCTACTTCAGCCAAAGAACAGGCCTATTGGTACAACTAGAAGACTCCCACTTGCTCAGAATTAAATCCTCGGGGAATGACGGCATATACTGGGAAACCAGCATGGAATCTTTAATTCAAGACTATAGAAGCGTAGATGGCATAAACATTGCACATGCAGGGAAGAGTTATGTGTCCTTGTTCAGGTTCGGGGAAGGACCCGAAAGCCATTCCAGGACCAGAATGGAAGAGGTTTGGGAGATCGAAGAAGTGGATTTTAACATAAAGGGTTTGTCCATCGATTGCTTCCTGCCTCCTAGTGACCTGAAGAAAGTGGAAGAGAAAGAGGAAGTAGAGTGTGGAGTGGTTGAAAGCAATCCCAAATTGCCGTTCAAGATTCGTTCGGCTTCGTTCAGGATTAGTGCTTCTAAAGTAGCAGCAGTTAACGTGGACGATTCTTGTTCCAGTGAAAGCGACGAAGACCTGTAACTCTGTCTTCCCCCACTTTTTGTACATAGACCATCTTCCCACAGGAAGTTTTTTCTGACGAGCAGCAAATTTTAACTTAATTCCTTCTCTGATTTTTGTCTCCCATATGTAAGTGTAAGCTGTAAATTAATAAAATAAAATATTAGTAAAAATCTAATAAATAGACTAAAATGAATCTATCTTCGGCGTTTAATGCACTTTCCCCACTCCAAAACCCTCGTACGAAAAAGAAAAAATATATATAAAATTCTTTATATTTATACCATTAAGTTTTCCAATAGAAATATATACACTGTCAGCGCTCCATTGCTCCATGTCGGCGTAGATGACATATAAGTCGAAGAGATTTTCACGTCTATGTATACCCCCTATTTTTTTTTTAATCTCGCCGGTGTCCTTTGTTTTAAAAATCTTGGCAGATACTTCGTTATTTCCACAAGTTCGGAAATGTAATGTTCAATATTTCTGGTCATCGATTTAATAGTAGGTTCATTTGGTTTCTGCGCGACTGAACCAGGAATCCAAACAACAATAATTGTGTCTATTCTTTCATATCCTCCTCATCCGAATAAACAAAAATAAAGTTGCACTTTATTTAACATTCCTTCCGCAATTTTATTCTGAGGGTAAATTTGTTAATTGATTTTCTAATACCTATAATTGCCCCTACACTATAATATAAGAGAAGAAGAAAAAACCATCAAAATTCTCTGGAATAAGTAAGAAATAGTAATAATTTTATTTGTATGGGACATTCAACGAAAACAACTGCATGCGACCCGCTTGTTAGTAAATAATAATTATTACACTTAAGGGTAGTTTAGTCTTTTAATTTTATTTGTATATATTTACCATTTTTCCTTGTAACATTTTTGTATTGTAAACCCTAGCCATTGTAAGAATTCTCTCCTCTCCTTCTCCATTCTTTTTGCATTGCAATCTTCACATGGTATCAGAGCGCAATTTTTGATCTATCCACAGCTTTCGCAGATCTTTCAACAAATCACAGATTCGGGTTGGAGCAATCAGATTTGGTGCGTTGTTTTTATTTTTTTTTATTTTTGTCGGCAACCCATTTGCAGTTCGGATCGATTTTACATCGAGTTTGCAGATTTCAGATCGGGTTCTTGTTTGCAAAAATCTGGTTTGCAGATTTTTTTTGTTACTGTAACTGCGAGAAAGTTTCTCAGATCTAGCCCGATTTACTTAGTTTTGGTTAGAAAGAAACTATTTTTTGCATTTCTGGTAAGTCAGAGATTGTTTTTGATTGTTGTGGTGCGTTTTCAGGTTGCCGGAGTTACTGTTCTGGTTACCGGAGTTACTGTTCATCGTCTTCTCTGATTCTACAAATTTGGGTTACTGTAGCAACAGTCAACGTTACTGTAGCAGTCTGAAATTTGCTGAATTTACTGTTTATCAGAATTTTGAACACTATTTCAGTACGTTTACTGTTCATTCAGTATACATTTTGCCAGATAATTAAATTCTCGGTCTAATAACAGTAGCAATGGCTAGTGAAAAAGATGATTCTCTTCAATCTATTAGTGTGCAATTGAACGGACAGAATTATTCATATTGGAGTTATGTGTTGAAAAATTTTTTAAAAGGTAAGAGAATGTGGGGTTATGTTTCTGGAACCTTTGTTAAGCCGAAAGATGAAAAATGATGCACAATATATTGAACAGATGGAAATTTGGGATGCAAACAATTCGAAGATAATTACTTGGATCAATAACTCTGTTTTGCAATCAATAGGAGTACAACTAGCAAAATATGAAACAGTTAAAGAGGTCTGGGATCATTTGGAAAGGTTGTATATGCAGTCAAATTTTGCAAAGCAATATCAATTAGAGATTGATATTCGTGCTCTTAAACAGAACAACATGAGCATACAATAATTTTATTCTGCTATGACTAATCTTTGGGATCAACTAGCTCTTACTGAATCTGTTGAATTACGAGCCTTTGCACCATACATTGCTCGTAGAGAAGAACAACATCTGGTTCAATTTTTGATGGCTCTTCGGGATGATTTTGAAGGGCTTCGTGGAACCATATTGCACCGTAATCCTCTTCCAACAGTTGATTCAGTGGTTAATGAGTTGTTAGCTGAAGAGATTCATCTTAAATCTCACTCTGACAAAGGGACTATAGAGAAAGGAATTCTTCCTATTCCTCACCCATCTGTATTTGCAGTTCCTCCTAACAAAAACAAATCTCATGGAAAGGTTGGTTATGACGAATGTAGTTTTTGTAAGCAGAAGGGCCATTGGAAAGCTCAATGCCCGAAATTATTGAACAAATTGCACCATACACAACAGCCTAATCATTTGCAACAACGAGGCTTCAAACCTTCAACTTCAAATGTTGCAGCAGTTGTTCCTCCAACAGATTCTCTTGGTATTGGACATACACATTTTTCTGGCCCTACAATAGCTACCCTTGTTGAGTAATTTCAGAAGTTTCTTGCCACTCAACCACAAGCTATGTCTGCCTCCTCAAATATAGGTTTGCCTTCCTCTAGCTCATCAGGTATATCTTCATCCATATGGATTCTTGACTCTGGAGCCTCTCATCATATGTCATCTGATCTTCAATCCTTTGCATCTTTACATCTCACGTCATCTATATCTGTTATGACTGCTGATGGCACTCCTATGCCTTTAGCAGGCACTGGGTCTATTTACACTTCTTCTTTATCTCTTTCCAATGTTTACTACATTCCTAACCTTACGTTGAACCTTGTTTCTGTTAGTCAGTTGTGTGATTCTGGCTTCTCAGTTTTCTTTTCCTCCACTTCTTGTTATGTACAGGATCCGCAATCCAGGAGGCTCATTGGGACCGGTCGTAGGCAGGGGGACTTTATATTTTGGATAAGCTCAAAGTTTCAGATATTGCAGCTTCCAGTGTTGACCTGTCATCATTTAGTTTAGGTTCCTCATCTTCTAATTTTTACTTATGGTATTCTCGTCTCGGACATGTATCTTCTTCCCGCTTGAAATACTTAGCTTCTACCGGAGCTTTAGGAGAGTTGCAAACTCATGACATTTCTAATTGTTGTGGTTGTAAACTTGCTAAATTTTCTGCTTTACCTTTTTCCAAAAGTACTTCTGCTTCTGTTGCACCTTTTGACTTGGTTCATTCTGATGTTTGGGGTCCATCACCTCTTCCTACAAAAGGTGGATCTAGATATTATGTTTCTTTCATTGATGACTATACTCGTTATTGTTGGGTTTATCTTATGAAAAATCGTTCTGAATTTTTTAGTGTTTATCTTATGTTTCGTGCTTTTGTTAAAACTCAACATAATGCAGTTATTAAGTGTTTTCGATGTGATCTGGGGGGTGAATATACATCTAGTAAATTTTCTGAATTACTTGCCTTTGATGGAACTTTTCATCAAACTTCTTGTACTGACACTCCTCAGCAAAATGGCGTTGCTGAAAGGAAACATCGTCACATTGTTGAAACTGCTCGTTCCCTTCTTTTGTCTGCCTCAGTTCCCAGTGAGTTTTGGGGGGAAGCTATTCTTACTGCTGTCCATGTCATTAACAGAATTCCATCATCTGTTATTTCAGGTTTGTCCCCCTTTGAAAAACTATATGGCGATGCTCCTGACTATTCAACTTTAAGAGTTTTTGGTTCTACTTGTTTTGTTCTTCTTCCTAGTGTACAGCGTAATAAATTGTCTTCTCGTTCAGCAATCTGTGTTTTTCTAGGATATGGTGATGGTCAGAAAGGATATCGTTGTTATGATCCTGTCACTCAAAAACTTTATGTCTCACGTCATGTTGTGTTTCTTGAACGTATACCATTTTACTCCATTCCTTCTTATTCTCAGAGTCTTACAAAGTCTGATCTCACCCGTATTGATCCTTTTCACACAGATACAGATACCACACCTCCTCATGTGACGGATCATCTAAATAATTCTGATATTGAGTTTTGCAGGGTTGACACTGGTAGTTTTGCTGATCTTGATGTTCCTCTTGTTGATACTTCCCCTCTCCCTACTACTTCTCAAGAACTCTCTGTGACTGTGGATCCTCCTTCTCGTTACCCTCAACGTGATCGTAAGTCCACTAAATTACCAGATTTTGTTTATTCCACTTACTCTACTTCTTTTGCTTCTTTTTTGACCTCTATTCACAATTTATCTGAGCCCTCTTCCTATCAAGAGACTGTTCTTGACCCTCTTTGGCAGCAAGCTATGGCAGAAGAACTTTCTGCTTTGCAGAAGACAGATACTTGGGACATTGTTCCTCTTCCACAGGAAAAACGTGCAATTGGTTCTCATTGGGTATATAAGATCAAAACTAAGTCTGATGGGTCAATTGAACGATACAAAGCTCGTTTAGTTGCTAAGGATTTTTCCCAACAATATGGTATGGATTATGAAGAAACATTTGCTCCTGTTGCTAAAATGACTACCATCCGCACTCTTATTGCAGTTGCATCTGTTCTTCAGTGGCATATCTCTCAAATGGATGTTAAAAATGCCTTCTTAAATGGTGATCTTCAAGAAGAAGTTTACATGGTGCCTCCACCAGGTGTCTCTCATAATCCTAGTGAAGTTTGTAAACTAAAGAAAGCTCTATACGGCCTCAAACAAGCTCCTCGAGCTTGATTTGAAAAGTTTTCCATTGTGATTGCATCTCTTGGTTTTCATTCTAGTTCACATGACTCCGCCTTGTTTCTCAAAAGTACTTCCCATGGTCGTATCATACTCTCTTTATATGTTGATGACATGATTATTACTGGGGATGATATTGATGGGATTGCAGAGTTAAAATTGCAATTAGCTCGACAGTTTGAGATGAAAGATTTGGGCACTCTTTGATATTTTTTGGGGATTGAAGTGGCTTACTCTCCTAGAGGTTATCTTCTTTCCCAATCTAAGTACATCACTCTCATCCTTGAACAAGCTCGTCTCTCTGATACTCGAAAAACAGATACTCCTCTGGAGCTTAATGCCCGGTATACCTCTTCTGATGGCGTTCCCTTATCAGATCCTACTCTGTATCGTACAATTGTTGGCAGTCTGGTATATCTTACTATCACTAGACCTGATATTGCTTATGCAGTGCATGTTGTTAGTCAATTTGTCACTTCTCCTACTTCAGTTCATTGGGCAGCTGTTCTTCGCATTCTTCGTTATCTTAGAGGCACTCAATTTCAGAGTCTTCTCTTTCCTACATCTTCTTCCTTAGAATTACGTGCCTACTCAGATGCTGATTGGGGTGGTGATCCCACTGATCGTAAGTCAACCACAGGGTTTTGCATTTTTCTGGGAGATTCTCTCATTTCTTGGAAGAGTAAGAAACAAGACATTGTCTCTCGATCTTCTACAGAAGCTGAATATCGTGCCATGGCATCCACCACTGCAGAAATAGTTTGGTTACGCTGGTTACTTGCCGATATGGGTGTCTCTTTCTCTGGCCCAACCCCTATGTATTGTGATAACATGAGTGCTATACAAATTGCCCGCAACTCAGTTTTCCATGAACGCACCAAGCATATTGAGATTGATTGTCATTTTACTCGACATCACTTTGGACATGGCACCATCACTTTACCCTATGTCTCATCCTCCATGCAAATTGCTGACTTGTTCACAAAATCGCATTCCACTCAACGTTTTCATTTCTTGACTAGCAAACTCTCGATGATTTCTACTGATGCATCGTGAGTTTGAGGGGGAATGTTAGTAAATAATAATTATTACACTTAAGGGTAGTTTAGTCTTTTAATCTTATTTGTATATATTTACCATTTTCCCTTGTAACATTTTTGTATTGTAAACCCTAGCCATTCTAAGAATTCTCTCCTCTCCTTCTCCATTCTTTTTGCATTGCAATCTTCACACCGCTTACACACACACGTCAAACTTTACTAAGCTGATAAACACAAAGAGACACATATAAATCACAATTGCAGAATAGTAACGACGCAGCATCACCATCAGAGTTCCTTCCCTCATTGAAGAGGGAAGCAGGAGAATTAACCAGCGATCTCGATTGGCTTGACCTCAGGTTTCTTCTCTTCCTGCTTAGGCACAGTGACAGTGAGGACCCTATTCTCCATGGAAGCCCTGATCTGATCCATCAAGGAATTCCCAGGCAACCTGAACCTCCTCATGAACTTCCCAGTGCTTCTCTCAATCCGGTGCCACCTGTCCTCCTTCTGCTCCTGCTCTCTGCTTCTCTCCCCACTGATCTGCAGCACTCTGCCATCCTCCACCTCCACCTTGACCTCCTCCTTCTTCAACCCTGGAAGATCAGCCTTGAAGATGTGAGCCTCCGGGGTCTCCTTCCAGTCCACGCGAGTGGTGGCGATTGCGCTGGTTTCCCGAGCAGAGGAAGGCAGGTTGCTGGAGAAAGAGAAGACATCGAAGGGGTTCCAGAGTTCCAAAGAGAAAGGATCAAAGATGTTGCTTCGTCGATTCCCGAAGTTTATGAGGGACATTGTTGATGATGGGTTTCGATGAAAATGTGAACTGGAACTGGAAGAAAGGTTTGTTGTGAGCTCCCTGAAGATTACCGTTGGCGATCAGTGGGGAAGAGATTCGAGAGGTAAGGTTATATATCTAGAGGGGATGGAAAGAACTAAGAAGTTTCTCGGATTTTCTATTAAGGAATTTCTGGATAAACATTTTTGTGACATTTGTTGATGATGTGTCATTCGGCGCCAACCCAAATTATATGATGTGTCGTTGGCTTGAGACTATGGTATGACTAGTGGCAATTGGGGTCCATGGCGAAACCTCGTCCAGTTGTCCTTCATCGTCTCAATTTTGGGGATAATTGATGATAAACTTTAAAAAATAATTATTATAATTAATATTTGTTATATTATATGAATAATATATATATATATATATAATTAATTTTTTTCACAAATTATAGCTGTTAGTTTTTTTTTTGCAAGGAAGATTAAAATAACATTTATTTTTTTTGAAAGAGAAAATTGTAATATTTTAAATTAAAAAAGTTATGCAATTTAAACATCTCATTACAAAATAAATCAAAATACAAATGAATTCATTTATCTTAAATGTTTATGCAACCTATGCATTTGATTTTAAAATTTGATAAAACTTTTTTAATTTTATGTGGTATAATTCTTTTGCTATATATATATATATATATATATATATATATAGTCTGTAAGAACACCATTTGTTTACATGTGTTGAAAAATGTTAAATAAGCATTTATTATCTTTGATGGCGAATATTAGTATCTTTTGTCATTTTTCTCATTTTTACCAAAAATAAAATAAAATAATAGGTTGGACGTGTTCTGTGTTATATTTTAGCTTTTTTTCCCCTATTTATATAGACAAATAATTTAAGAGTTTTGCTTAAAAAAATTAATGAAGATCACGACAAGAAATTGTTGTAATAGTGAGGGAATTTATTTTTTACCTTCGCAATTTTGCAAAAGAATTGCAAGAGAATAAATTTGTCACGTCCCAAAATCTGAGCACGTGATCGGCACGGAAAGTGAATTTTATTTCACCTCCGTAAGCCTATTTTTCTCTTAAGCATCATACCATTCTTTTTCATGCAACCAAACCGAGTTCTCTATACGCACTACAATCATTCACATTACATCACTGAATGAACTTACCCGATTACAGAGATTTCTAGATTTATACAACTTAAAATAAAACTTAACTATTATACCTTTATCCTGAACAAATGAAAAGGTAATCATGGACTAAGGATCCATAACTTCTTGTACCGATATTTACCTTCAGCTATCAACTCTGAAAAAATGTTAATAAGAGGGGTATGAGCAAACCACATGCCCAGTGAGCAGACAACACAACACTATGACAAAAAATATCATGCATCATAATGATAATATAATTCATAATACTTCACAACAATATCCAAGTAAATCAAATACATTTCAGCATAATTCAAATAATTCACAACAGTAAACAGTGAAATCAATTTCACACATTTCCCGTACCAACCGGGTCATCCAGAATACCTCTGGATCGTTACCCGTAGCCCCCGCCGCATCCACCCTTATCGCTCCATGTATATTCTCCACCCTTATAGCTTCATGTAGATTTCTCCATTGGGTGCACCACCATGCCTTTCCTTTCTAGTCAAACACAATCACAATCACATCTAAGAACATCCTCAATCATAATCATGAGCCACATACACAACTCAGTCATTTACAATTCAAGTCACAACATAATCAATATGGTTCCAGCAACATAGCATGTATACAACATAATAACTCATAATATAGAACAATTGTTCAACAATAACATATTTCAACTATCCGTATATGAATGAACCCAACAATCAGAGTATGACACATTTCAACTCAGTTCATATGTCATTCACAATCCATCATATTACCTCCATTCATGAGAAAATAAGAAAATATAATTATATACATCACCAAGCAAGTTCCACAATTGTTTATGCCTCATTGTCCCACATCATCCACTTCAAACTTGGAAATACAACATATTTTCACTATGATGCAAAAAGTTAATAACAAAGATATTTAATCATAGCAAGTATTAATCCACTCACCTGGATTTCATGCTCTCGCCACTCCCACCTTGCACTTTGACCATTCCTATTGTAACCAGATAAAAATCATCAGGATTACGAAATAGAGAAATTTCCTACCACTACTCTCGACCTTCATCCACTTCTCAAATCATAACTCCTAACTGGTAATGAATATTCAGATGAAACTTATACCATTGGAAACTAGACTCAAAGAGCTTTTCAAAGATATTAAAAAAAAACTGATGCTACAGTAACGATCAACGGTCAACGCAGCTACAGTAACGTTGACCGAGTCAATACTACAGTAACGTTGACCGAGTCAACGCTACAGTAACGAGAAAATCTAAAAAAATTTTCTCGGTGAACAATAATTTCTGGGGAAAATTTTCGATGTTCTTCGTGTTATTCATTCAAAAATCCTAAAATCATATCTAAAACGACATTTCTTTTGATTATTCCATGGGTTTTCATCCTTAATGTCTAAGGAGTGTTTTAACACCAAAACCCCCAATTTCTACCAACAATCCAAGCTCAAATCTCAAATTTTCATCAAGAACACTAACTTTTTTCAAATATCCAAATTCTACGAATTTCTCCTAATTTTCTCCAAATTTCTTGTTCTAATAACATCATAAACCACCTAGGAATGTTTTAGATTAACATCCACACTTAAATTCATCCATTAAAATATTCTACAAAAATTTTACAAAATGATAACCAAGGATTTGGTCTTGTAATAAGAGGAAGAAGAAAAAAAAATCAACTTACCAATCATCCTAACTTTCATAGCTTCCTTCCCCGTGCAAAAATTGCATGAATGGTTGATAAAGAATTTTTCTTGGATGTAATCGAGAGAGAAAGTGAGGAGCTACGGGAGAAATGAGAGAAATGAGAGAAAGAAAAGAAAATGTATACGCGTGGGCCCCATCAATTTCTTTTTCGATAAAATCGCTCATAGCCACCTTAGCTTATAAGATTTGTTCACTTTAATCCCTCTCGATGTCTCAAATATCACTTTAACCTCGAATCCATCATATTTTTGGTACCGGACTCATAATTCATTCTCATAAGCTCTATTCTTCTTCTCGGGTTCCTACTTGGTCATTTATCAAAAGTATTCCATATTTTCTTTTCTTTTCACTTTAGCCCTTGAGAATTTGTAAAAATTTTCCAAATTAAAAATTAAAATTTCTATTTCCAAATTTCCTTCACTAAGTCAAAAGAACATTTCTCATGTAATTAAATTTTTCAATAAACTTCAAATAGATTTTAAATATTCATGTAAATTCTTGGGATATTACAAAATCTCTTGCCAATTCTAAGCGCGGGCATAACAACCTCAAAAGACTTCTTAGGAATACTGAAATTTAAAAGAGGAAATTGAGAAAAAAAAAAACAAACAATTTCGCAAAAGCATAGAGTAAAAGTAATTCCCTCGCCAATTGTAGTGAAAGGACGCAGGAGAGGAGTTCCCATCAATTCTAGCAAGGTTTGTTTAAAAAGAAAAATGTTTAAGTTTTAGGGTTTAATTATTTTTGTTAATTAGTGTTACTTATCTTTGAACTTATTGGTCCATCCCTTGAAGCCAAATAAAAAATGGAGTAGAAAAAATTGACAATGTCTAAGAATGAGAATGTAGTTGGGAGAATCAAAGAAAGCTAAGAAAGATGAGGAAAATAATATGGCATGATTGGCAGATATAATAGTAACAAAAAAATTACAAATGGAAAACATATCAGCTGTAGACAAATAGCTTATTGACAAGTGGCAGCCAAGGGAAACAAAGCATTCCAACCGAACAAGCACACCTACTACGCAAGGTGCATCAGCTTCGAAGAACATAGTATAAATTTCTTTTATAGTATTTTTTATTACTTAATATGAATTTCAAGAGACTTTGCAAATCTGAAAATATTTCTTGTTTTCATTTTCAATTTTTATTTTTTGAAATGTATTTTTTGAAACATTGAAAATATTTTTTTTGTGTTTTCAAATTTAGATTTATTTTAAAAAATATTTTTAAAAAAATATTTTCAATTAACTCAACCAAACGTATTTTTAAGTTTATTTTTTATTTTTAATAAAAATAAAAAAAAATGTTCAAACCAAACATGTACTTAATAACTTATCTTATCGCTGGTATCCATCAACAGTGCTGACTCCTCATTGTGCTGACTCCTCATTGTTCTCCACTATCTGACTCGTCCCACGCCCTGAGTCACACATAGGGACAAGGGGACAAGAAGACATTTACGAAACCAACATCTGTCGGGATTAAGACATTCATTTTTTTTCTTATTATTATATTATTTATTTCACTGTGTATGAACTTGTTGAATTTGATTAATTGTGCTTTATTTGATAATTTTATAATAATAAAATGGATTTTTTTCAGTTGTTCTATTGTGTATTTGGTTTTCTGACTTATATACGTTTTAAAGTTTTGGAAAAGGGAAAATCAAAAAAAATATTGGAGAGCAGTTAAACATTTTGTGACAGAATTGTGACGGTGAGGGATTAGCTACGAAAATGGCGATGGTTTAGCGACAATAAATAGTGAGCTTTAGTAACAAATAGTATTGTAACCCGTGCGATACACGGATAAATTATAATTTTAAAAATTTTTATAACTTATAAAAAATAATAATAATTACAATTATTTTATATGAAACTTATAAGTTATAACATATATTTTTTAAACGTAAATTTTTTGAATTGATTTATCAATTCTATAATTAAATTTATTTGACCTACTCAAACTTTGATTTGAATTGATTTATTTATTTAATAGAATAAATTTAAATAAATAAAATAGATAAATTTGTTAATTTGTGGATTATTTTTTATTTGTTATAAATTATTTGTTACATAGATTGGTAATTAATTGAATATTGATTTTATCTTTTCTTCTGAATGCGTTTTTTTTTGTTTCAATCAGATCCAAAGAAGAAAAACACTGAATGTTACTGCTACGTTTGGATTGGATCTACAGGCCTCAGATTTCATCTTTAAAGAATCTGATTTTTATCTTTTTCTTTAGTCAAGGGATTATGATTTAAAGATTCATATCTTAAACTTTGATTTCTATTAAATTAAGAACTATTTTGGAAAGAAATCAAAGTAAAGTCAAATAAAGTAACTTTTTTAATTCACATATCAATTTTATAATCAAATTTATTTTATATACTAAAAAAATCTTTTAAAACACTACGGTGGTTAAATAATAAAGGTAATTATTTTTAAATTTCAATTCAAATCATTTAAATCAATTCAAATCAAATAATTAATATTATATGATGTCATTAATTTATCAAATTTATTAATTTACCTAATTTGTTTATTCATTCAAATCAATTCAAATCAAATGCAATAACGAAATTCACTAATTATTAATTTCACTAATTAATAATTATGATAATATATTATGATAAAAATATATTCTGCTATTCACTTTAACAATAACTCACATAATATATTAAATACATTGGGACCCACATAATATGATAATAATATAATAATTTACAAATTTGTGAAACTTACGAGACTTATGAGTTATGATATATACTTTTTAAATGTAAATATTTAGATATAAATTTTGATTATTTGTACAAATATAAATTATAATTTTTAATATAAAATTTTTGATAACAAACGACTTTATTATATTATGATATAAATAAGTTATCAAATGGAATAAAATAAATAGATGTATGTGTAATAAATAAAAATTTTTAATTTAAAATTTTTTGTAAAAAAATAATAATCAAATTAAAAATGTTCATATGGAATATAGGATACTCAATTGTAAAGAAATTTCATATGTATGATCAAGAATTAATGCCAAAATGCTTTAATCCTTGTACATGTATATTTCAACAATTTATTATGTATATATATATATATATATATATGTCAATTCAAATCAAATAATAAAGGTAATTATTTTTTAATTTCAATTCAAATCAAATAATTCATTTAATGTGATGTCATTAATTACCCTACAACGGCCAAATAATAAAGGTAATTATTTTTTTAATTTCAATTCAAATCATTTTAATCAGTTCAAATCAAATAATTAATATTATATGATGTCATTAATTTACCTAAAAAAATTATAACACGTGTATCAGTTTTTAATTCAAAGTTTTTCACTATCTCATAGTTCAGACAATGTAACTACAAAACATATTTTCACAGATACTGTGTGTAATATAGTATAGTACGAGATTCAAATGTATATGAGATCAATTTTATAGGAAGAATCTACTCTGAAATACAGATAGAAAAAATATTAAGACCTGATGAAGATGAAAATTTACATATCTTGAAAAGTTCAAAGGGATTGTCTTGGCGATAGACACCACTCTTCTTACTATTGCTAACAGGAAAGCACCTACATTTGAGATATATGGGAAAATGAGTTTGAATTTTGGGATAAGAACAACTATGATTTTGATGAAGAAAGAGGTGAGTCTTTGAGAATAATGAAACTCATGCAAATGTGGAAAAAAAATTAATAAAGTAAGGATACATGTTAAAAATTGAAGTTTTACAGAACGTGTAAGAGAAGTAATAATAGACTTACAATACAAACCAAATGAACTTAATGTTTTTGATATTCTTCTTGTAGGAAAATTTGCACCTCTTAGAGGAAATAAATTGTTGCAGTAATAGGCATGAAGATTGAGCGAATAGTCTGCCAGAGCTATGGAGGAACACGGTGCATGGGAAATAGTACTAGTTCATTAGACCATGATTTTTGTAACACCCTGACTGTAATACCCAAGAAAAATAAAATATAAATATTTGTTTACAAACTACTGTTACTATTTCAGTATACGGTACTATTCACCCGTACAATACTATTTACGTATACGATACTGTTCATTATACAATCGAAATGTCAAGTACTAGATGTGGTTTGGTCATAAGAGAAAACTAGAAAGAAGTTTGTAGGAGAAAATGACGTTTTATGTGTAAAAATACCCTCAGGGACTAAAGTGAAAGGACTGAATTGAAAAGAAACTTAAAGGTTTAAGGTGAAAGGATATTTTTCCCTTTTAAGTTTCCAATGTGTACAGTGCATTATTAGAAATGTCATTTTCATAAATAGTAAATTGAATATTTTATTAGTGCATAGTGTCAAATAGTACCCTTGACTTTTGCTATAAATAGGCCCTTCCATTTCACTTCTAAACTCACACCTTCAACTTCTCTTCTTCTCTCCTTAAGTTTCTCTTGCTCCGACGCTAGACTTCTGAGATTTTGGGCCTTTCCGTTTTTGCTTAGGTAAGGATACTATGCCCTTTCTATGTCTTTCAAATTTTAGAAGTTAATTTCTTAAGTATGCTCTGTGGTTGCGGCCTTGGCTGATCTTCCACATCAGAAAAACTGTCCTTAGCTGTTTATTTGTTATTTTGATTCTCTGATTACCGAAATAGAATGTAAACTGTGAAGAATACATGTCTAGGAAAGTTCTGGCTAAGGAAAGACCTGGTTTTTAAGTGTGTCTAGTGTGACCCTCCACTCTTTCCTGGGAACTTACCTGGTGTACTCTTTTACAGATTGTATTCTCTATTTCTGGTATGAATAGTGATCGTACGTATGAATAGTGACCGTACATATGAATAGTGACCGTACGTATGAATAGTGACTGTATGAATAGTAACCGTATATATGAACAGTAACCGTACATATGAACAGTATCTGTACGAAAACAATCCTGACGTATTTTCTCTAATCTTTCATGAAAATCTCCGTAGCAGAACACTGAAATTCACCTGAGCACTCTTGTCTGTAATGACTTAGAGAAGCGATATTCGTACGGAATCCAGGTGAGTGAAACGACCCCGTGTTAATAGAGTTTTAGCATTACTGGTGATAAAAAGTATGTCGTAGGACACTCCCAAGATTCATAGGGGGAAATTGGATTCAGAATGACGAATCTAAATGAGATAATTAATCCATAAGTATGGATAAAATGAAATAAGTATCTTATGATGATGTGAAATTTGAATGTTTTCAAAAATGGATTAATTGTTATCTTGATATGTGGTTTATAAATCCATAATATAGTTATATACTATACCTGTTATATGGATGAATATTATATTGAGCTTCTGATTATGATATGAAATGCTATTGATTGTGATTGAGCGGGACAGTACCCCCTCTCACGGCAAGGCGGAAAACCCGGTTGACAGGGTGTCTTGACCAATGAGTGTGGAGACAACGATTCCCTCAGTAGGGATATAGCCCGGATTGGTGATAAATCCGTGAGGCGCCCTAGCTAAGAGGATGAGGTTGTGCGTCATGGCGGAAATATACATAATTGGTGAGCCGGCCTGTGTGCGCTCTCCGGGATATATTGCCATTGACGAGTACTAGTAACGTTTGTTGAATTGGATGAATTTTTATCTTGTATGTAAGAGGATGATATTGTGCGTCATGGCGGAAATATACATAATTGGTGAGCCGGCCTGTGTGCGCTCTCCGGGATATATTGCCATTGACGAGTACTAGTAACATTTGTTGAATTGGATGAATTTTTATCTTGTATGTAAGAGGATGATGTTGTGCGTCATGGCGGAAATATACATAATTGGTGAGCCGGCCTGTGTGCGCTCTCCGGGATATATTGCCATTGACGAGTACTAGTAACGTTTGTTGAATTGGATAAATTTTTATCTTCTGTCTATTGGTTGAGTATGAGCCTTTGGATATGCTTGCATGACTGGTAATGTATTTGAATTTTATTAATGCGAGGCCGATTCGCTCATTGAGTTTAAAAGCTCACATTATTTGTACAACCTTTTTGTTCAGATCAGGTTGCCATCGAAGAATATCTGCTAGAGGAGTAGATCACTTTGTACCTCCCCGTTGTCGGGTAGACCTCTCTTCTGTTATAGATTATGTTGCTCTGTAATCGTCTAGGACATCTAGTTCAGGGATTCGACATTTGGCTTGTATGTCAGTATAATAATGTATTTTAGATTGATAATCTATGATTACATGCAAATCATCTTTATGATTTTCAGATAAGAAAATTTGATATATTTATCGGAAGGCTTACAGTGATGAGAGATTCATCATTGTGCCGGTCATGTGCCCAGAAAACGGGTCGTGACACTGACTTTTTATTTCCTTTAAAAATAATAATTTTTCTCTAAATCGGTTCACTGGATAATTTTCTGAATAATTTTCTTTCAAATAATTATAGATTTCACTATTCACGAATTTTACTATTCATGTAAATAGTAACCTTGTAGAAAATTTACAAGATTCTCATTAATTATATCTGAGCTTGACAACAACAACAACAACATAGCCTTATTCCACTAAGTAATTTACAAAAATAATTTACATATTATTTGTTATTATCTTTACATATTTGTATCATAAACTACTATAAAATATATTTTTACACTTCAATCTCATCATTAATATCATCAAGCCTTCCATTTTGCCTTTTTTCTTGAAATGATCAATTTTCTAAAAGTGAGATATAAAATATCTCAGTAGCTAGTAAATATATGAGGAGATCATTTCAGCCATAAAAGCATAACATCACACTGATAATAATTAAATCTCTCTTGTTCACTACTGTAGAACAAGATTTACAATAGAAATTCAGAAAAAAAAAATTGATTATACACATAGATATCATAAATTATAAATAATCATACTTTTAAGAAAGACTAACCACTGGATATGATTCTCAACCTCTTAAACTTACTTACTCCTTTTTGCTCTGTATTTCTTAGTCCTCTCTCTTGATATGATTCTCAACGCACATACACATATATATAATTGAAAAAAAAACAATGCATAATTTTTTAATATCTCTTTTTTTTTACTACTCATACCTCCAATCAAACATCACTTTCTCTCTTTTATTTTTTTCTTTTTTTTTTGTCTTTGTCTATTCATCTTCCATTCCCTCATCATCTCTTCTCTTTCTCCCCTTCCACCCCCACGTGCACTCACAACACATTTATATATATATATATTAATTATTCTTTAACTTTCTTTTGTAAAACCCACATCTCCTTTCCCTTTTTTTTTTCTTTTTTCCTCTTTCCTCCACCGCACACCTCACACACATCACTTTCTTATTTTTTTCTTTTGGTTAAAAATGATCAAAACCCTCAAATCTTTTTATTCTATTCAAATAGGTCCCTACTTAATGATAAAATTCTATTTATATCTCTAAAAAATTTCTTAATAACTATTTTATCTCTATTTACTTGTTCATTTATTTATTTAGCCTCATTTTTTAAGGTAATTAAATTTAGGATATCACAATATTCTTCTTCGATTCAGAAAAATAGTGGCAGAAAAATAGTGTCAGTCCATTGTATCATGATATTCTTCTTTGATATATATATATATATATATATATATATATATATATATATACAGACGGAAAAAAATTGAAGAAACGTACCTAAAGGAGAAAAAAGTCTAGAGTTTTAAGAAGTCATATCACCAGGTATCGGTTGGGTTCCAATCTATAGAAGAAGGTGATCAAATGGCGAAAGATAAGCAGCGAGAGCTTAGTTGGGAGATAGAGCGTTGTCGAGTTGTACAAGTGAATTCAAATAATAAAAATAGACATGCATGATAGAGAACATAACTCTGTAGTTTATCACTTTTGAAGATAGGTATATAGTAATTAATTATTTGATTATTTGTATATAATAAATGCTAATTTATCAAAGACAATACATTATATTTCAATAAAAAATTTACCTAATTTATCAATTATATAGCAATTATATAGTAATTATATCAATTATATAGTAATTTACCTTAATTTTTTAAATTCATTTAATGTGATTACATATCAATTATATATCAATTATATAGTAATTTATTCTAATTTTTTTAAATTTATTTAATGTGATGTGATTAATTTACCTAATTTATTCATTTAAATTTATTCTACTATATATCATTTAATGATTTACCGATAATTAATGCCTTAAAGTAAAATTATTTTAATCTATTATATAGATTAGCAAAGAAATATCCACAAAATAGCAACGGAGTGGCGGTGGACAGTCGGTTGCTAATTGGTTGTTAATTAGCTTCGAGGATTGATCCCTTTTTTTTTTTTTTTCTTTTTTCCGTCTCTTGACATCCTTACGGCAACGGATTATTTGTTATAGACCTGTAGCTACAGAATTTGGCATCTGATCAATTCTATTATTGTTTCATTGCAAAATAGAGACCGGCTATCAATGATAAAAATATTCGTTGTCAATTGATCTAAATTTCATCGTTGGAGCATTCAGCGACGAGATACCTACAAATTCGTCTGTCACTTTATCTTCAATTTTTTTTTTTGTAGTCGATGTTATGTCTTACAAATTTAAAAGTTAAAAAGAGTTATGGTTAATTATTAAAATAAAGAAGATAAATTTAAAATCTCTTTGAATATTAACAAAAGAAAATATAAACTTATTTGAGAAAATGAATAAACAGTTTAAACTTTAAAGCATAAGTGAAATGAAATCATAACAGATGAACAACAATCCGTTATAGACAATTGACAAGATGCAGAGTGGAAGGTTTCAGAAGAGTGATAGCCATCGTAAACAATAAAGCATTGTGCCAACAAGACATGGTGACGTGGCTGTACCAGATTACAAAATAAATAATTATCTCCATTATTCCCGAACCATCTCCTACGTTCTCTTTTCACTATTTCCGTTTCCATAACTCTCCAGACTCCTCTCCCTCAAATTCTTCTCTCCATCATTCTCCTGAACCCTCACGAAGAAATTCCCGATCCCCCAAATTACCATTATCTCCTCCTCCCTCCTCCTATAAATAACTCTCTGATTGTTTTTTTCATCCACAAGTAGCTCAATCAATCTCGAACAGCAGTCAAAATCCTCATTGCCTCAATTGCTTGTTCTGACTTAAGTTTCTGCAATCAACGATGTCGCTGATTCCAAGCTTCTTCGGCACCGGACGGAGGACCAACGTCTTCGACCCGTTCTCCCTCGACGTCTGGGACCCGTTCCAGGACTTCCCCTCCGCCGTCGTCTCCGCCCCCCGTTCCGACTTCGCCAACGAGACCACTGCCATCGCCAACACCCGCATTGACTGGAGGGAGACCCCGGAGGCGCACGTCTTCAAGGCCGACCTGCCCGGGCTGAGGAAGGAGGAGGTGAAGGTGGAGATAGACGAAGGGGGGGTGCTGCAGATCAGCGGCGAGAGGACCAAGGAGAAGGAGGACAAGAACGACACGTGGCACCGGGTGGAGAGGAGCAGCGGGCGGTTCCTGAGGCGGTTCAGGCTGCCGGAGAACGCCAAGGTGGACCAGGTGAAGGCCGCCATGGAGAACGGCGTCCTTACCGTGACCGTGCCCAAGGAGGGAATGAAGAGGCCCGACGTCAAGGCCGTTCAGATCACCGGCTAAACTAGACCCGGGTCCTTCATGTTTCCTACTACTCTATTTACACTAGATAGTATGTACTATAAGCGTGACCTTTCCTTGTGTGGGGATCGATGAAATAAAAATGTACTGAGTTTGAGTTTGTGTGTGGACTGAAAACTATGATGGAATTGGAGTCTGTATTATAATCTCGTCTGCAAGTTTTATGAGTTTATGAAAATTTTAATTTCCTTTTCCTTTCTACATCTCAGTATTTGACCACTACGTTTCCTGACTTGTTCTTCAACCTGCCCCATCAGCCTTCTGTTATTTGAACGGAACAGAGCAAGTGGAAACCAAGGGGCTAGATGCTTCAACAGAGTAAACTCCACACATTGGAGAAACCTAAACGAAACCCCGAAAAAAAAAAAAAGAAAATTAAGGTTCCAGAAAGAATAGTAACTCTTTTTAGTCCTTGTATAATTGAATATCGTGATTCATTTTTTGTAATTTTAAAATATCTTATATTTAATTCGTGATATTAAATTTTTTATTAATGTGGCTAATTAGCTGCGCCCAATCTTCTAATTTGGAGCCAAATAATGTTTTTTCTCTTTTTGCTTTCATTGATTCGTCATTGTAATTCAAAACCTCATTGATGTTCCAACAAGTTATATATATTATGATGCTTCGAACATTAGTGCAATGTAATGAGCGCAGGTTCTCTGTCTTTGTTTTTTCTGCTTGATAACAGTTTTTTCTGTTCGAAGTTTTAGCAACAAAATTTAAAGAAGTGTTGCTAAAAGAAGTATTGTACTTTGCCATTAGAAGACCATGGCAGAGAACTGGGCCCTAATGTAATGACGGCAGCAATTTTCTTCGGGATATGTGGCACTTGTGAATTCATATATCATTAAAAATTCATAATTATATCAAACGTGTCCTGAGTTAATTTTTTTTAAAATGAATCGGAGAATCAATGAAGCTGTGAATTGGAATGACGAATCAGTGAAAGAAAAAAAAAATGGTGAAGGAAGAGGGTGAATTTCACCCCAAGATTTTTCCTTCATGAGCTCCCTTCATGGAAAAAAAAAAAGAAGTAAAAAAAAATAACCATTTATTTTTTTTAATGATCCAATGGCTATAGAGTCACTTCAGCACATCAGATCCATGTCCGAAATCTTGAAGGTGGAGCTCTTTTAAAACGTGTGGCACGCATGGATGGTTGAGATTACTTTACGTTAGAAGAATGTTATTTGCCTCCCCGTTAGAAGATTCGGGCTTTAATTATTACATATAAACTTATCTTAAATTTAGCCAAGCGAGAAAATCTTAATAATTGAATTTCACTCTAATTTGATCTGTGTTACTTTAAAGAAGTAACGCAGATCAAGACAATCTTTCTTTTTGTGTTGGGAGGGTATAATGGGCCTTGATTTTCCTCATAGATGATGAGCCCGTCAAAAACAGAACTCAAAACGGAGTTGTTGGGAAATTGTTCACTATCGTAATGGGGCTGGGCCTTGTATTGTGTGTGATACATTAGGCCTAATATAGAGGAAGATGGGTTTCCTTAGGTCTCATAGTTATTATGTTATGGATATATAGATGATAGGGTCCAAGAGAATCAAGTTGTGGAGCACACAATGTTAAGTACTATCTATGATTAGAAGCTGCGTGTTGTTTCAACTTTGTGAGTAGCACTCTCAATTTGGCCCCTGATTAGCAGATCGGTATGAAATTATTTATAAATAAATAATTTTAAGTCTATAAAAATAAATTTATTTAAAAATGATTTAAGCTCGTATGTTGTGGGTCAGCCCACTTAAACTTTTTATTTTTTTTTTATTTTTTTATAAAAAAATATATTATTTAATATAAATAATTTTACTTTATCATATTTTTATATTTTATAACTTTATATTTAATAAATATAATATTTTTTGACATTATAACTTTTGTAATTTTTTAAAAAATGCATATACAATATTTAAATTTAAATATAATATAGATAATTTAAAAAAATAAAAAATTGAAGTTATTGATTATTTAAAAATTTTAAAAAGTAATATTTTTCATGTATAAATTATATTTTAACAAAAAATTATTTTTTTTAATATTTTTTAAAATTCTATTATTTAAATATTAAAAAAAGTGACTAACGACAATCCATTTATGACCATGGGCCAAAATAAGTGGTTTTGATCTTAATAAAAATATCTACAAATATCTTTAACCCGTAACAAGACTATCTAATCTAATCCGTTTAATAGTACTATTTGTAAGGTGCGAATGATTAGTAAGTTGAAAGTGCATGCCAGGCTAAAGTGGAGGCATGCCACGATACACGCCATTGATTCACCAAAACCAGCTAAATTTGTCTCCATCTCTCCATGATTGATTCCACATTATATCATAATTACACAATGTAATCACAAACTTACACCATTTTACTTTTTTATTTTGTAATGAATTATTTTTTATAAACCGTTAAACTAAAAAAAAAAAAAAAGAAAGTTACTGGATCTGGAATCAGGATTGTGACCCTGCTTATTAGCAATTTTATAGTAAGTTATAAACAGACAAGTATATCATTGGTGGTTTTATTTCTAGGTGGGTATGATCACATCACAACTAAGTAAAAGGTAACGTGGGAGTAATGAGATGCAAAAGAAATTGACAACTAATTCGGGAGATACAATCTAGCTACCGACCCAACGTGAACGCCTCAATTGTTAGATTCAATTTTTATGACATTTAGTATATTATATCATATATTTTTAATTAATTGTCCATTAAAAACGTTAACACTTTCACCATATAAAAAGTGTAATTTTAATTTTAATATAACAATAGAGTGATTCTATTTTTAAAAAAATCATAATAATGTAATTTTAATTTCAACTACAAAATATAAATGATGAAATGGAATAGAATTTTTAATTATAATTTGGTAATTTAGGGTGAAGCCCAACGCTAAGAGGTCCAAATCCAACCCATGCGTTGGTATTTCTGAAACTTTCATTTGTTATGACACTTCAATTTTTAAAATGTAGACAGCATTATATTCATATTAATCATACATGCTTCTTGTGAAAGATTTCAATAATGTTAGCATGAAACCGATTAACATAATTATATAGTGATTTTAGTCGCTGTGATGAAAATGAAGGGATGTGGGACTGAATTGTATTATTATTATTATTATTATTATTATAATTATTAGGAAAGTGGTAGTCGTACAAGAGGGTACGTGGATCCGAAGGGACCCCGGAAGAAACGTGATTGACGGCATGAGATATGGGCCAGAAATAAAGCAAGCATGAGCCCATCCACCCAAAATATCAAAGTATCATCGAAATACCAAAATAAAATATCATCCATCCCACATCATGACTGTCACATCTCTCTTCCCTTCCATGTTACTTAATTACTACAATTATTTTCCTCCCTTTGCTTCTTATCTTCCTACCAGTTCCAGCGTGCTGGAGGTTCCGATTCTGATTTCTATGATAATATTATGCTTCCAAGCTAGACCAGGAAGCTTGCGATCCTTCAAGATTGTATTGTACAAAAACTTCAGATGTTTGAAATCATGTAAACAGTCAGACAAGCATTGAATAGATTCTAGAAGTGGTATGGAGAGCTTGAATGCAAGTGGGGTCTAAAGCCAAAGTGCGATTGCAATCAATAATGGACACTACAATTTGACGTATTCAGATTCTGAAACTTTCTTATGATTATTCAAGAAAATAGAGCAGGAAAAAACCAAAATACTAAAACAACGTAGAAAATACGAGTGAGAGAGAATGGAATATTAACATAGAAACTGGAACAGGAGCCTCCAGCACGTTGAAGGTGATCCGCATTCCTTCTTACCAAAATCACATACAACCCTCACCATCCTATGTTGAGATTCTCTGCATTTGAAGTGCGAATTACACTCTACGATTTAATTTTAAATATTAATTTTACACATATTAAATATTTCAAATAGTGTCACGTCATTTGGTTTATTTGCACATAATCGATCGAAAGACAAGAACAATTAACTCATCCACGTCCTACTTCTCTTTTGATCCATCTTTTGAATTTGCATGTCGATGCTACATGAAGTTGATTAGAGATAGTGCAACGATAGAGGATGGCATTGGCGACTGCTTTGATGGTCAAGGGCCAAAGCTGTCAAGTAATGCATTTGAAGTGTAAATTACACTATACTGTTTAATCTAAAATGTTAATTTTATACAGATTAAATGTTTCAAATAGTGCCACGTCATTTAGTTTATTTGTGCATAATCGGGCAAGACACAAAAACAAGTAACTCATCCACGTCCTACTTTGACCTATTTTTTGAATTTGTATGTCGGTGCTAAATGAAGTTGATTAGAGATAATGCAACAATAGATGATGGTACTAACGACTGCTCTAGTGGTCAGATGCCAAAGCTGTCAAGTAATGCCATAACAAAGATCGCATAGACCATATTCTTGGCATTCAAATTTGTTGTGAGTTCAGGTACAATGAGAGTCCATAAGCAAATGTCATAGAGTGCTTCGTTGTCATCGACCATACACTCATCAACATTCTCTACCACTAATGACCACAAAGCATGACATTGTAAACAGAGAAAGTAAGCATCATTCAATTTGGGTATTCCTCTCTAATCTTTGAAAAGGGAAGAGTTCCCATTTTGCCATTCTCCGCCACACTATCTCTAATCAAAGTCATCTTTCTTAGGTAGCACTAATATGCGAATACAAAAAATGGGTCAAAAGAGAAGCAACAAATGGTTGAGTCACTTGATTCTTGCATTTCGCCTTAGTTATGTCCAAATAAACCAAGTGACGTAGTATTATTTGGAACATTCAATATGTGCAAAACCAACAATTTAGATTAAATTGTTGAGTGTAGTTCGCTCTTCAAATGCAAAGGATCTCAATGCCACCAACCCACCCCTAATCTCTAGAAAAAAGAAAAAGAATAAAAAATTAAAAAATTATATTTTAAATTATAATAAATTATATTTTAAATTATAATTATTTTAATTTAATCTTTAAAAATTTAAACATTCTAGTTTTGATTTTTGAAGATTTTTTTTATAAATTTTATTTATTTTTTTGTCAATGTCACTAAATTAAAACAAATATAATCTCTTAAAAATTAAGATATTTAAATTTTTTTGAGATCAAATTAAAATAAATATAATGTTTTAGAATTAAATCATAAATTACTGTTTATTTTCGTACAATAATATGTTGAAACATAATGTATGGGCAAGCATACCTTCACGCCCCACCCAATGGCTGATAAAACAGTTTAATTTTGGCTTGCTGTAGGCTGTAGTCCTAATATTATTAGGGTCAGGTTGAATTAGTCTATTCATATAGAGTAGTGGAATATAAAAAATAACTATCAACAATATTTTTATAAAAATATAATAAAACATAGAAGCTGTAAATATAAAAATAAATAAATAAATAAAACACGTAAAGTCACCAAAGTCAAAAAAATAAAAATTAAAAGACCCGAACTCATTTTAAATATAGGTCAAACATTCTTTCTAGCTTAGCAGCTCATTTTTATTGGGGTATAAGGTTGAGTTGAGCCAAATTTATTTTTTTGAAAAACCCGTTTTTGGTAGAAAAATTGAATTTTTTTATTTAAAGAAATATTAGTTATTATGACTAAATAATATAAAAAATAAATAAGTTACTAATTATTTTTAAATTAAAATTAAAATATAATTATCTCAAAACTTAACATATTAAATGTCTAAAATAATACATCTTTTATGTTAAACAAAATATTACATATTTAGTTATTCAAATAAAATCTAATTTCATTTTCATGCAAAATATGAAAGTTAAATGACCTTATAAGTAATTGAAACCCAATTATAAAATTAAGTCAAATGGTATTTTACAACTGATATAATATTCAAATGTATATTCTTTTTAATCTTAAAAATTAATCAGCCTTGCACTATTTTAAAAGCTAAATCAGTATATTTTGACAACTCAAGCAAAAAACAACTCCGTAAAACATGTTATAATAATAAAGCAAATAAAAGAATTGACTCCAGCAGGAAAAGAAACAGATAACAAATAAGATAAACTGTAACGTAATAGATTGCGATGGAATGAGAAGGTTCCTTGGATGCTGATGCTGAAATGCCAGCTATGTATGAATGAATGTCTTTCCTCTTTTTCTTGCCACAACCTCATCCAACCGCGTGACCCAACAAGGATCCCAACTGCTTAATCATTAACACATTCCTCTCCAACAAGGCAACTATCATAAATTTAAATTAATTATTAAAATCAAATGCTTCTCAAGAAATTAATCGTCACACGTATTTCCAAAAAATAAAAAGTTTGAAATTTGAAGTGCATGATGAAGAACGACCGTACAACCCCACCCTCATGCAGACACCATCCCTATTCCCTAATCATCCGTATTCTACAATTACTTTTTTTTTAATTAATAATTTTTAAATAATTTATTTAAAATTAATTCTATCCAAATTTTAAATTTATTCAACTATTTTTTGAAATTGAACAGTCTTCTCTGCCTCGCTGCTTTATAGCTGTACTCCACTCTCATTACCCCCTTCTACTTCTACACTACTCCCTAGATTCATAACGCCTCCTTTTCGTATTCAGACAAAATTACAATCTTACCCTTATTCTCAATCCCAAAAAAAAATTAAAAAGTAATTTTCATATAATTACTTTTATACATTTTATCCAAATTATATAATCAACGAAAAACATTAAAAAATTATAATATAACGTCAAGTTTTTAAAAAATATTGACATATCTGATTTTTAATTAAAAGTTTAATAATTTTATCTAAAATTAATTACCGCAGTTATAGACATGATTAAGTGAAGGACTAATAACATGCCGACTTAAACTTAATTACACTGACCCCGTATACACTTGTCTAGGCTAATTAGCAAAATGATTATTAAGGTTGCATTCTGCATTTAAAAATTAAATGACAACACTCCAGTAGAAACATGTCACATGATCAAAACTTTAGAAAAATTAAAACAAACTACAAGTGGAAAAAGAGAAATAAAATTTTGACCAAGTCAAAATCACAAACGCAAGGCCAATTTTAAATCAGACTACAACTTTGGTAACTAAAGTTAAAACTGTTGGGTTGATAGCCTTTTATGTCATGTGTCTATCGAAAGGTTGTTGTGATATTTCAAATCGTAACCTACTATATATAATAAAAAAAAGGACTTTATGTTGGTGGTATACGTTCCAAAAGAAAAATTACAAAATTCAAAGATGAGTGCGCTCGTTAGGGTTTGCCTCTTTTAAGAAAAAAAGCGGGAGATGCAGTCGCAAGTAACCGCTATGAGGGGCCCACACTCTGGCTGGGACCCACTTCCCCTACCAGTTTAGCAATTTCACCTTTCAATTCTCTTATCTGTTCTTAACCTTTAACTGTGTTTCTCCCCTCATTCTCTAACTTTGATTAACATCATTAAGTAACAAGCAAGAGACAAGAGCCATAGAATATGAGGAAAAGGTTATATATATTTATTAAATAGTATAGGTTATTACATAACATACTATTATCACAATTTACCATCCTTATGGGTAAATCTTTAATCACTGCCACTACTCGCTTTGACACTTTTGCCAATCCCCTTTTACCATTCTTCTTCCAACACCCCCCATAGCACATGGAAGAAACCAATAAGCTTACCTTATTACACCCAAAACAAAACCCTCAACCCTCCTATTTTTTCACTGGTTCATCTTCAAACAGAGATCCCAGAAGCTGCAATCTTCCCCCAAAAAAACCGGATGCTTTATTGCATCTAAACTACCCAAACATACTTCAATTGGAGTTTCTTCCCCTATCCAAATATTTTAAAAACTAAAAAAAAGTAAAGTAAAAATACCATTTATCCTACACAACCTACTACCCATTTACTAATTTCTTGTCTTTCCTTGGAGAAAATTGAATCTTCTTCATGTAACAAGCCAGAAGTCAGTATATCCATTCTTGAGGTAGGCGTAGTTCATGACTAACTGCCTCCTCTGCCCGTACACTTAATCTCTGCTGCTGCATGAGTAAAGCATTTCTCCGGGCTACCAATGAGTCTGCACAAAACATAATCCATCAGTAACAAATTTCTACAGAGAACTAAACTTGCTCTGAAAATGTTTTAAAATTGTATTACTTACCATACTGTGTGGCAAACGCACCAGAGAAGCCTGTTTTGTTTGCTGCATTCAAGTCATCAATCTTCAGATTCAGAGCATGAACCTTTGACGGAAGCAGGACAGGTTGTGAACCTGACCGAAAGAAAACGCATTGCATGTTAGAAACAAACTCAAAATCCACAACCAAAAATAGAAAGAACCACAAGAATAATCAAGTGATTACTTGTTTTCTTGCGTGTCTCCGGTGGATTCCCATACTGGCGAGGTAAGAAAACCCCTGTTCCACCACATCCCCTCCTAACACCAGATCCGCCGTGCACGGCGGCTCTTGCTCCAGATCCATTATGCTGCACTTGGTGATTAGGAGGCTGAACTTCCAGGGGTGACCAAGCAGATTGGGAAACAGACATAGGGCGCCCACATTTTCCACTCTCATATACAAGATTACGCCCTGTTCTGTTCTGCATCTTTTGCTGTTGATGTGCCAGCCAATCGGCTTTCGCTTGTCTTCCCCAAACTGAAGCACACTGTTGCTGCCTCACCGGCTGAGGCTGAACCTACACAACCAGGAAACCCATAAGCCATAACTAAAAAGGAAGTGTAACTGTACAATTTCACATAACTACAGTTCCGTTTGCTTACCTGAATAAAACTCTGGTTCGAGTACAGGGATGTGGATGGATTCTTCGGAACTGCAGGTCGAGGAGGGCAGAGAAACGCGCCGTTTTGAAAATCAAACTTGGGCGCTTCGCCGTTCATTTTCATCCTCGCAACTTGCCCAGCGGCGGCGTAAATGACATCCCAATCGACGTCGTTCTTGGCTGGAAATGGAGTCGTTGGTGGCGACGGAAACTGGGAAGGTATATTAGGGCTTCCGTCGCCGGAGGCGGCGAAGCGACCCGACCAGCTTCCGATTCCAGTCAGCGTCGACTGAGGCGAGAGGGCTAGGCCCCAGCTTTTCTGACCCTGAAGCGAAAAGACCCGACTCGAGTCGAATGAGTTCCCAAAAGGTGTAAACGAAAATGATATTAGAAATTTCGAAGAAATCCCAAAACTCTTACCTCAGTTTTGTCGCTAGCGCGGCAAGTGGGGACAGTGAGCTTCGGAGTTTCGAAAAGGGACGATTGACTCAGCCGGCGAGTCAAGAAGGCAAAGAAGTCGTCGTCGACGTCGCTGCTGCTCTCGGTCTCCATCGAACCCGCCACCGACTCCACCGGCGAGCCCAGAGACGAGGACGAGGAGGAGACCCCGAACGAGTTAAACTCGTAGGGAAACTCCGAAGGGAAGCCGAAAGCGGCATCTAAACCCGCGTTCACACCATTCTTGTCGTTCTCCTTGTCCCCGAGGATGTCGCCATCGGTGAGGAACTGCGACGGAAGCCATAACTCTGCATCATTCACAGCTCTCGCCATGCTGGTATGGCACTTGCCACCGTTACCTGGGTGAGATGGAGAAGTCGCAAATTGGAGCAGAGTAATGATGTCCCAGCTGAGCAAGCTGGGTTTTGCAGGCCCCAAGAGGAAAAAGAGACCGAGAGAGAGAGAGAGAGAGAGAGAAGAGGTGGAGAGATGGATGGAGTATAGAATGTTGAAGACAGGCTGCTTTTATTAAGGTTCAAGGGTCCCTCTGAGACAGTTCAAAATAGGGGAGAGAGAGAAAGTGAGATGTGGAAGTGATGGGCCCAGTGGTTGCAAACATTTGTCTTTGCAGTTGTGTATAGCCCACCTGCCATTTGTCTATTCCACCCCCCTTCTTTAATTTAATTCGGCCTCCGCATGATATCCTATTATGTTTGTCATGTATCCTAGTATCCATTTGGGATTTTTACAGCTTCCACTCCTTAATGTTCTTCATTTTTTTCCAAAATCTAATTTTTAAATTTTAAGTTTGTTTGCTACTGGAGGGAATCAGTCTTGTTCACTTAACCTCTCTTCCACCCTCACTCCCATTTGTCTCTACTTTTAATAATTCTACAGTTTGGCCATATCCACTTTAAATTTTAATTTAGCTTCTCACTCTTGTTTTGAATTACTCCTGTTATTTTTCGTAGCAGTGATTAGATCTGCTGCTTATGCTGACTTTGATTTATTACATCTGTTGGGATCGTTATGTAATTTTAACACTTTAAACAATGCTCAATTTTAATATAACATAAAAGTATATTGCAAGATAGGATATTAGGCTAATACTATTAACTTATAATTATATTTGACAAAAATAATTGAAAAGTTAGTTAAAAATTTATAAATTAATTTTTAGTTAAAAATTGTTAAACTATCTTATTAAATTAGAAGTATTTAATAAATGTAGCTATTAAATTAGCTGATAGATGTAAAATGATATAAAAATGATATATACTTTATAATATCACAATAATACTAATAAACATATCATTTTTAATTAAATTAGTTTAAATTATTATATATATATAATTAAAAATATATTTTTTATTATATTTTATCTTTTATTTTATTTTATATATAATATAATAAAATATATTATCTTCGAAGAAGACGGACGACGACAAAGAAAAGAAAAGAGAAGGACGAACTACGACGGAGAAGAGTACGAAGAAGGACGGACCACGATGGAGAAGAGCATGAGGAATGATGGACGATGGCGGAGAAGAGCACAAGAAGGACATATGAAGACAAAGAAGAGCACAGAGAAGGACAAATGACGACGGAGTAGAGCATGGAGAAGGATGGACAACGATTAGAGAAGACGAGACGAACAAGGAACGAATTTGGGAATTTGGGGCATGCATAAAGAATTTTCATAAAATAACAAGGGTAAAAAGAAAATAAAAATATAAAAACTATAAGAGCATTTTCAGTGATAAACCTCATTAGAGTTCTTATTATGGGCCTCATAATACCATATCATCTTAAGTAATTTTTCACAGCTTTAAACAACTATTTACTCCAATGATAAACTTATTTAAGAACCTACAAATGGATCTCACAAACAACTCTCTACCACTTTAATAAGGAACAAAATCCTTTATTACATTTAATTTAAAATTTACTTTTTGATTATTTTATTATTACTTTTTGTATAAAAAAATAATAAAATAATCAACTCACAATAAATGTTAGTAGAGAGTTGATTGTGAAATATATTTGTGAGTTATTAAAAGGTTTACCACTGCAGTAGAAAGTTGCTTAAAGTGTTAAGGAGTTACTTAAGATGATGTGACAATGTAAGACCCACAATAAGAACTCAAGTAAAGTTCATCATTGTATATGCATTTATATAAAAAGTGTTCTTACGTGTGGTAACTAACGTGGTGAACTCAGTGGTAAATTAGAATAAAAATTAGTTCTTAAATTTAAAAACCACAATTGGAAATGCTAAACTACTTAAAGTAACGTTTCAGAATAAGTTATAAATTATTGAAATAATCTCGTTTATCAAATACTTTTAACATACTTATAAGTTAGTCAAATAAACTATAAGCTAATTTTTTGATATTGCCACAGCTTATAGTTCTGTTCAACAAAATTAGCTTATAATCTAGTTGATAGCTTATAAACTAGTTTTTAGTTTATAACTTATAGCTGATAATTGATAACTTATAAGATAGCTTATTAAATTATAAATGTTTGGTAAAAATAGTAGTTGAAAAGTGTAAAATGACATATAGTTTTTAATTCCAAAATAATATAAATAAATATATCATTTTTGTTTTTAATTAAATTAATTTAAATTATTAATATATACATATATAATTCATTAAAAATATATATATTTGTATATTTTATTATATTTTATATATAAATAATATATTTTTACATATATAATATATTTATATATTTTATTATATATAATAAAATATTTTTACATATTTTATTATATTTATATATATTATATATATTTATATCTGAAGGTATAATAAATATGAAATAAGGGTATAATGGGTATTTTTATAAAATAACAAGAGTAAAAAAAAAGTACAAAAGTTATACGTTACTTAAAGTAATTTATTAAAATAAATTATAATGTACTAAAATAAGCTCGCTTATTGAACACTTTTGACAAATTTATAAATTAATCAAATAATTAAATTATAAATTAATTCGTAAGTTATAAGCTAAATTATCGAACACGAACTATATGTGTTGATAGTTGATACCACGTCATTGTATCTACAAATGAACTTTCAGCTGTAATTCGCAGCTACGTTCATCTTCTTAAATTGTTATAATGATTCGTGATGATGGGTTGAACAGTATAATCCTACATTTATGAGCCTTATTTGCTTGCTTAGACTAGTGTAGAATGATCATAAGAACGAGGGATATGCATGATTAGAAAAAATAATATGTAATTCTTCCAATCTCATATGGTCCCTTTCCCTCTCCTCTAACCAAATTCTTATTTACACACTTCAATTTATATATGATATCATGCTTTATATACTTCCCAGAAAATTATTTGGAAAATATTTCATAATTAAGTCATTCATCATTTGGGAAAATTTCGGTTCACGTGAATTTCCTCTTCCCATCTCGTCTGCTACAACTTGATACACACCCCATTGATGATTGACCTCAAATCAAAGGCTCAAAAATCATCAAATTTATATATTTTTTTAGTTTTTTTAATTCTTATCCCAACGCTTGTGTTATAAAATTATAATTCATTAATCTAAAAAGAGTGATGCAAGTACGATGCTCCGTGAATCCATGAATCCCAGAATTTGGATTTTCTTTTTGGTAGAATGATTTGGACCTTATTTTAAAATACAAATGTTTATTGTGAAAAGTTTAATATATTAGGAAACAACTCGTGACTACTTTCTTAAAATATAAGTTTTAAAACATGGCGTGAATATATACGGATATCCTCTTCGAATGAATATCATTTTACTCTATATTTTAAATACAGCATCAATAATCAAACCTTGAAATTAAACAATATATCATCATGTTTGGAATGTTATCATGAGTGATGTAATGCATAGAGTAATAGATAATATAGTAAGAATTTGTTTAAATTATCTTCTTGAAAAACACTCAACTTTCTTTTTAAAAAAAATAAAGATATTTTAATAAAATACACTCAAATTTTTTATTAAAAAAAGGATATTTTAATAGAATACATCATTTTTTACTTTCATTCTCTTTTTTTTCCTTTTTTCATACCAAATATATCAATAATTAATGGTTTAATCCAGTGAAATCACGGTCAATCAAATCAATGAATGTATGTTAATGTACAAATAAAAAGTTTAAGTACCAAAAAAAATCAATGAATGTGAAAATGACAATGATGAGAAAGAGTTGAGAAAAATTTCTACAAGCAATGTTAATGAACCCTAAAACTCTGGATCACCTACAAGCCTAATGTTGAAGTCAGATAATAAAATTAGAGCTAAATATGAGTATAAATAAAAATGTTGTTAGACCTGTCAAAATAGACCAGCCTGTATAATTTTTTTTTTAATATTTGCATAGCAATGAGAAAAGAAAATCTAGAAGAGTGGATCGTCAATTGCTGCACACTGGTAGCTGCTCGTACTATTGCCACATCGTCGCTCGTCTACAAGCTAGCGCGGACCTAAGTCTCGACTTGAAACGTCACTCAATTGCTCACAAGTTTAATAAGGAAAGTGATTTGGGAAGGTCGAAAGTGTCAAACCATCGAAGCCTCAAAAGGATTTAGGATTTGGTAATGGGAACTATTGTCTGTCACAAACTCACATGTGTCATTGATTTGAGATTGAGAAGGTTGGTCACCGAAAGGGATTTGAATTTGGGAGGTACTCTGAGTGTGACTATGTGAGTGAGTAAAGAGTAAAGTAGAGTAACTAAGTAATGTAAATAATAATAATAATAATAATAATAATAAAAGGTTACCCGAGCCAGACTAGATAGACCTTACTTTTTTTGGGCTTGTTAAAAGTGGGATAAATGGGTCCAAACTGACAAGTTGACCATGTTTTGATAAGTCTAAATGTTGTAGAGTGTGCATTGTGAATAGTGTCTATGGTTGTCGGTTTAGAGATGGAAATGTCACCGATTCCTTAGGAGGTTCAAAGTGGAAGTGCTGCATGAATGACAATGAGTGCGATATTTCTAAAAGAGGAGAGTTAGCTATTAATTTTTTTAGTGTGCAAGTGATATCTAAAAATTTGATTGAAGAAAGTGTCACTGTATTTGTTTTATTGTCGTCAAAAATAGCTGATAGCTGATAGCAATGAGAAAAAAAAAATCTAGAAGAGGGGATTGTCAGTTGCTGCCCACTGGTAGTTGCTGGCACTGTTGCCACATCGTCGTTCGTCCATATGCTAGCGCCGACCTAGGTCTCGACTCACAAGTTTAATAAGGAAAGTGATTTAGGAAGGTCGAAAGGGTCGAACCATCGAAGCCTCAAAGGGATTTGGGAATGGGAACTATTGTCTGTCACAAACTCACGTGTGTCATTGATTTGAGATTGAGAAGGTTGGTCACTGGAAGGGATTTGAATTTGGCAGGTACTTAGAGTGTGACTGTGTGAGTGAGCAAAGAGTAAAGTAGAGTAACTAAGTAAAGTAGTGTAAATAATTAAAAAAAAAAAGGTTACCCGAGTCAGACTAAATAGACCCTACCTTTTTTGGGCTTGTTAAAAGTGGGTTAAATGGGTCTAAACTGATAAGTTGACCATGTTTTTATAAGTCTAAGTGTTATAGAGTGTGCAATTGTGAATAGTGTCTATGGTTGTCGGTTTAGAGATGGAAATGTCACCGATTCCTTAGGAGCTTCAAAGTGGAAGTGCTGCATGAATGACAATGAGTGCGATATTTCTGAAAGAGGAGAGTTAGCTATTAATTTTTTTAGTGTGCAAGTGATATCTAAAAATTTGATTGAAGAAAGTGTCACTGTATTTGTTTTATTGCAAAAGTTTAGTGAGGAGTTTAGTCATAGTCAAATTATGTCATTTGAGTATCTATTTTATTGTAGTTTAAGAAAATAGAGATGCACTCTGATTATTATCACTGAAAAATGCAAAATTTGAGTCCAAAATTTGAGACAAATTTTTGTTTTTGTCGTCAAACCTATTGTTAGTTTTTCTCAAATATCGTCTCTAGACTTTTATTTTAAAAAATTAGAATTAAAATATGAGAAATATTGTCTGCAATTTTGTCCCATATCTAAGATAAAAAATTCCGTCACAAATTTGAAAAAAAAAATTTTTTTCGTCTCAACAAATTAGCAATGTATATTTTAGAGATGACAAAATTTCTATATCAAATTCCCAATTATGTGTAATGTACTATAATTTTCGACCTAGTAGTAAGCACTTAATGTTACCCATTAATCTAAGAGCTAAGATTTTGACATGGAAATGTCACCAATTACTTAGCAAGAGATAGCTACTAATTTATTAGTCTGTAAGTGACATCTAAAATACTTCATTCAAGATTGCTAGCCAAGGTGTGACAATAATTGTCTCATGATGAAAATCCAATGAAGGGCTTAATCATAGTCTAATTATGGCACTCAGGTGTCTGTTTTATTGTGGGTTATTGATATAAAGGTGCACCCTAGCTTATAGCTATGACTTTTTGCATAATGGTATGCACTTAATCTTAAAAATAGGTGTAAGCACTAACGTTTGGACATAGAAATGTCACCAATTATTTTGCAGGAGGATCAAGGGGGAAACACTAAGTGAAGGGCAATGCTTGTGAATAGGGGTGAATTGGGTTAATAAAAATTTTCTTTAAAACTTGTTGGAAGTTTAAGAAGTTTCTAAATCAAAGCCAAACACAAATGGAAGTATAAAACAGAGCAATGTCAAGATGAAAGAAGATAAAGTGCAAGAAACCAAAAATAAAGCTTTTAATTAAATTGAAGAGATAGGGAAAAGAGAAATGAACACATATATTTATACTGGTTCAGCTTAAATCAAGCCTACATCTAGTTCTCAATATCATTTCTTGAGTATTCTACTATCAACCACAAGTTTAAGCAATATAGGTACTTGTGAACCACTACAATAGAGATATTTGCTTTCTCAAGGGTTCTCTTCCCCTCACAGTAGGATTACTCTCAATCACAGTCTCAAGGAACCCTTTATTGATTAATACAAATGTGGGATTGAGAAGAAAAGGTTAACTGTCTAAAATAGAGTAAGTATACAAGTGAAAAGCACTTTAGAAGCAAATGATTGGCAAGTGATTTGACTTAGCAAGATTAAGAGGTAAATAGGATGTGTGTTTTTTATTTGACATCCTCTAACGTCAATATATAAGGCTTAAAAGATTAGAGATCCATTAGAAGAAGATCCATGATAATATCAGTTGAAATATTCATAAAATAGCCATTGTATCTAATGTCTTCACGCCGGCAGTCGACTGATTGACCCTCAACAGTCGACTGATGCTCTTTAATGAGACGATAGTCGACTGATGAGTATACGTTAGTCGATTAATGAGTCTCTGTCTCAAGGTTGAAAGTTCTTCTAGAAGTGATCAGCCAACTGATACCAAGTGATTAGTTGACTAATAGATACTGAAGGTATTCTTGAAATGAGACAGTAACTGATTAGTCGACTGATAGTTTGATGTTAGTCGACTGATGAGCTTCTGTCTAAAGTTTAAAATTCTCTAGAAGTGATCAGTCGACTGATGCCAAGTGATCAGTCGACTGATGCCAAGTGATCAGTCGACTAATGACTACTGGAGTCATTTTTGAAATTGAGATAGTGGCTGATCAGTCAACTAATAAGAGTTAATTAGTCGACTGATGGATATTGATCCTTTGCTGAATATTAGAAAGAGAGTGATCAGTCGACCATTGTAACAAAATTAGTCGACTAATGGCTCCTAGTTAAGTTTTTCAAAAATTTTGCAAATGGTAAGGATCAATAACCATTTTCCAACTTTTAAAACGAGTTTTTCAAAATAGTTTCACTTGCCATTCAAGAGGTTTTACAATATTTTCTAAAGGAGACAAAAAGAAAAGAATCTTCATTTGAGCTTTTGAGAAATTCTTTTTGTCTTGTGATATTTCCATGAAATTATAGACAATAACGCACAAGATAAATATAATTTAAATTTGTTTATTAATAATCAAAATTTAAGAAAGTCTTTGAATGTAATGGGGTAAACAATCTCCCTTTTTTTATGATGACAAACAAGTTTCAATTAATTTTAAATTAAAGGTACAAGAAGGGAAAGACTCCCCCTAAAATATGTATCCTTTTTCAGCAAAGCAATATGTAGGAGTATCATTAGAGATAAGTAACAAGTTAAGATCAACTAAGCAACAACAGAATTATATATATAAGAAATTTAATGTTAGTTCAAAGTTCAACCGATAACTTAAAGTATGAGACATAAAAACAATTAGATCTTCTCCTTCTTTTTCATGAACCAAAAAAAGGGGTCTTCATTCTCAATCTCTAATGCAACTCAATCCCTATGTCGGAGAGCATGAACTAACTTTGTTAGATCATAAATTACCTCAGTCTGAGATGCAGAAAAGGTTTCCAGATGAGAGATTCTAGCACCAAGAGTCTCCATGTCATCTCTCATTTCAGCCATTATACCCATCATAGTAATGGAGTTGTCAAGCAACTCATTCAGCAATTGGGTTTACTCCCCGGTTTGGAATCCATGAGTAGATGGTTCGGGAGGCATCTCGTCTTCTTCACCTATGTCTTCATCCTCCTCAATATCCACTTCAGCTTCTCTTTATTTCCTTTCTCTTACTCTCTGGACAGTTTTGTTTGGTTCTCCCCTTACCCTTCTTCCTTAAGATAAACTAACCTCATTCTCCTAAAGGAATTTTCATGAATAACAGAGGATTTTGTTTCTTGTCCAAAATGAGCATTGATGTTGGCATCCTTAAGAATTCGAGTAATGATACCTGCCTAGGGAAGGAAAGACTTCCTTCGGTTGAGGATTCCATTATTTCATGATAAAATGAGGAAGATTAAATGGTCTCCTTTGCATTATACAGGCCATAACAAAGTATTCAGACTCAGAAGGATTGGCATAACTCCCAGACTTATTGAAAATGATGTGAGATATAACATAGAGAAAAATCTGTCATTTGCATTCATCTCACTAACCCTAACATCCTGACCTTTCCAATCATCTATCCTCAGAATAGTATTGAATGTATCTTGTTTGTTGCAGAAAATAGGAGAAAAGGAAGTAGGCAGTTCATTAAAGCATAAGTCACTAGGGTTAGGAGCTGGAAGGCCCAAATTTCCAGCTAGGGACCCCTCAGTGATCTCCACATTCAAATCCCAAACAGTTGAAGTGATTTTCCCAAGCTTATGACTGTATCCTAGATTAGTGTAGAAGGTTTTGATAACTTCTTCACCCATATACTTCTATGGACAACCAATAAATTCAAAGTTCTGAAGGAAGAAGTAATTCTAGTAAATGTGTCTACTAGGGATTACCTTATGTTTTTTGAAGCTTTCATGAAATTTTTGCATTTGACTAGGGTTCAGGAGATTCCTCATTGGACGTTTTGAGACATCCTTCGTACGAAGACGTTTGGAGGAAGAAGCCATTGAAGAATGAGAGTAGAGAAGTTTTGAAGTCACAGAGATAGAAGGTTGAACCAACCTTAACCAGTCAAAATGCTTTGAGGGGTCCTGAAGTCTTCAAATCTTAAGCTTGTAGTCAGAGAAAACCCTTGGATTCGGACAGCTGTTGCCGTCGACAAGAGAAAACGAGAAAGACAGTGGATATGTTGGAAAATGAAGCCCTGAAACCCTAATTTTCCTTTTATATGCCTTCAACTAAATGACCCATCAGTCGACTGTCTGGGTAGGATAAGTCGACTAATCGCTTCAAACTTAGGAATTTTTGAATCAGATTTTAATTAGTCAACTGTTGATGGGGAATTAGTCAACTAATAGCTCTCAGGTTCCTTTTGAAAAAAAAAAGTTCCAGTGTCTAGCGTTGAACTAGCGTTCAGTAATCAAACCAACGCTCAGCACCTAAACCATCACCTGGCGCTTAGTCAAGAATATAAGTGGCCAAGATTGTGTCAGTCGACTAATGTACTGTGATTAGTCGACTGATGACTTCTGTATTTTGAATAAAATTTTAGCACATGGTCATTAGTCGACTGATGGAATTATTTTAGTCGACTGATGACTTCTAAACTTTAAAAAAAATTTGGCAAAGAGTAATTAGTCGACTGATTTACTTAGTTTTGAAAAATATTATCCGTTGAGTAGTTAGTCGACTAATGAGCTGATGATAGTCGACTGATTCATTGCAGAACCTCTCATTTTGATGACTTTAGCAGCAGATTGAGGAGATGAGTGCCTTAAAGGATATTTTGGGGATTTAAACCTGCAAGACACTTTTAGTGTACACTTTAATGCCTAAATTAGTAATGGAGGTCAATCAAGGGAACTAGAATTAAAAAAAAATTGAATGCAATGGAAAACAATAATTTAAAGTTCATTTGGATTTTTCATTCCAAGTTCTCTCCTTATAAAACTGAATCTATCATCAGCTAGAGGCTTTGTAAAGATGTCAACCAATTGAAAATACGTTTGCACAAATTCAAGTGAAATATCTTTCTTTTGAGCATGATCTCTAATTTCAATGTGCTTAGTTCTAAAGTGCTGTATAGGATTTTTGGACAGACATATAGCCCTTGTATTGTCATATCTAATAGATATATTTTCAAGTGAAATATCAATATCCTTTAGTTGTTACTTCATCCACAAAACTTGAGCACAAAAACTTCCAGCTGCAATATATTCAGCTTCAGTTGTGGATAGAGCAACACTATTTTGCTTTTTACTAAACTAAGAAACAAGAAAATTTCTAAAGAATTGGCAAGTTCCACTTGTACTCTTTCTATCAGTTTTGTTACCTGTAAAATCAGCATCCAAGTAGCCGATTAAAACATTTGAGGATCCTTTATGATACTATAAACCCATTTTAGATGTGTCAACCAAGTATCTAAAAATTCTTTTCACAACTTTAAAATGAGATTCCTTGGGGCAAGTTTGAAAGCGTGCATATATGCATACACTAAACATAATATCTGGTCTACTAGCTATTAAATACAAAGAGAGCCGATCATACGTCTATATTTTGTTATGTCGTAGGGCATACCTTCTTCATCCTTGTCCAAATATGTTGAGGTGGTCATAGGGGTGGAAATAAGTTTAGCATTCTCCATTCCAAATTTTTTGAGCAGCTCTTTGGCATATTTAGTTTGGCTCACAAATATGCCATGTTCCATTTGTTTGATTTGGAGCCCAAGAAAGAAGTTGAGTTCTTCCATCATTAACATTTCAAATTACCTTGCATAATCTTAGCAAACTCCTTGCATAAGCTTTCATTAGTAGCACTAAAAATTATGTCATCAACAAAAATTTGAACAATAATTAAATCAAAATTTTTCTTTTGAAAAAGAGAGTTGTATCAACCTTTTCTCTAGAAAAACCATTTTTCAAGAGAAATAAACTCAATCTCTCATACAAAGCTCTAGGAGCTTATTTGAGACCATAAAGAGCCCTTTTCAATTTATAAACATGATTAGGCTTATCATAGTTTTCAAAATCAGGAGGCTACTCAACAAAAATTTCTTCTATGATATAACCATTAAGGAAAGCACTTTTAACATCCATTTGAAAAAGTTTAAAATCATTTATGCATGTAAATGTCAACATAATTCTAATGGCTTCAAGCCTAGCTACGGGTGCAAAAGTCTCATCATAATCGATGCATTTTTCTTGATTATAACTTTTTACAACAAGTCTAACTTTATTTCTAATCATTATTCCATTTTGATCAAGTTTGTTTCTAAAAACCCATTTTGTGTCAATTATTGCATAATCATTGGGTCTAGGAACTAAGTCCCAAACTTAACTTCTTTCAAATTTATTTAGTTCTTCTTGCATAACTAAGACCCAATTTTCATCAATAATTGCATCATTAATATTTTTTGGTTCAACTTGAAAAAGGAAGGCTAAGTGGTTACAAATATTTCTAATAGAGTTTTGAGTTGTTACCCTTTGAGATGTGTCACCAATGATGAGTTCCTTAAGATGGCTTTTTGCATACCTCCAATCTTTTGGAAGTTCATTGATTTTGCTTGGGGGCCCCTCTTCTTGAGGATTAGGTTCTTCTTGAAGATTCTCTTCTTCTTGTGGTAAGTTGGCATTCTCCTTACTGTCAATATCTTCCTTTTGGGGCAACTCCTTGTTCTTTCTCTACTACATCATTTAAGGATAAGTCCTTGAAAAGATCTATTACTATATTTTGATCATCATTATCCTTAAGAGAGGGGTTAGTTTCTTTGAAGGTAACATATATAGATTCTTCAACAGTAAGAGTTCTTTTATTGTAAACTCTATATGCTTTACTAGTGTTTGAGTAACCAATAAAAATAACTTCACTAGCTTTGACATCAAATTTTTCCAAGTTTTCTTTTTCATTGTTCAAGAGAAAACATTTGCAACCAAATACATGGAGATGTGAAATATTGAACTTTCTTCCTCTATACAGCTCATATGGGATTCTATTTAAAATTGGCCTAATTAGGGCCCTATTCATTATGCAACAAGTGGTATTAACTGCATCCACCCAAAAGTATTGAGGAAGTTTCCCTTTATTGAGCATAGTTCTTGCTATCTCTTCTAGAGTTCTATTTTTCCTTTCAATAACATCATTTTGTTGAGGGCTTCTAGGAGATAAAAAGTTATGTTCACTTCCATTTTCATCATAAAATTCCATGAATTCATAATTATCAAATTCTCCACCATGGTTACTTCTAATTCTCACAATAATCAAGTTTTGTTCATTTTGGACAAATTTAGCAAGTTTTAAGAAGGATTTGAAGGCTTGATCTTTTTAAGTAAGAAAATGTGTCCATGTAAACCTTCAGTAATCATCTACAATAACTAGCACATAAGAGTTACCTCCAAGGCTTTTTGTTCTAGATGGTCCTATAAGGTCCATGTAGAGTAGTTGCAAAGGTTTAGTTGTAGAAACAATATTTTTAGTTTTAAAAGAACTTTTAACTTGCTTCCCTATTTGACAATCATCACAAAATTTGTCTTTTTCAAATTTGATATTGGGTAAGCCAATTACTAGTTCTTTTGAGACTAGGTTATATAAAAGGCTCATGCTAACATGAGCTAATCTCCTATGCCCAAGCCAACTTTCATCACTAACACTAATTAAACAAGTAGAGTCTATAGAAGGATCTTCATAAGATTTATGACATAAACATTATTGATCCTTTGGCCAATAAGCTTAATTTGCTTATCATTGATATTTTCAACTATGCAATGAGTTGAATAAAAAATAACTCTCTTGCCTTTGTCATATAGTTGACTAATGCTAAGCAAATTATGATTAAGGCCTTCAACATACAAGATATTTTCAATAGTAGTTGAGGAGTTTTTACCAACTTTACCTATACCTTTGATTAGACCTTTGTCATTACCTCCAAATGTCACTTTCCCTCCTTTTGGAGCTAAGGAGATGAATTTGGATTGATCACCAGTCATATGCTAGGAGCAACCACAATTCAAATACCACTTCCCACTCCTAGCTTTGAGGCATACCTACAACACAAGGTTAAGATTTCACTTTAGGTACCCAAACTTGTTTGGGTCTTTCTTTGTTAGAGATTCCTTTTGGTACTTACTTATTCATGTTACCATTTGGAGTAGGAGTTGTGTCCTTTTAATCCACAATGGAAACAAGTAGTAAAGGGATTATTTGACATAATTACATGAACAAAGAAGTTCTTGTAGTATTTTTGACTGAATTTGGGTTTATACCCCAATTCCGCTTTGTCGAAGGCACGTCTTTAATTGCTAAGCAATATGTTCAAATTGTCTCTTTCTTAAGTAAATTTTTCAAAGGTGAATTTTAAATCCTCAATTTGTTTCTCAAGATCAATACATTTACAATAAGAGCAATCTTCTTTTGGAGAAGTAGACAATGATTTTAAGCTTGTATTTTCATCATGTAAAAAGGAGTTTTGTTTTTCCAAAGTCAGATTTTCTTCCTTGAGTATGGTGAGATCATTTTTCAGATTTAAAATTTCACTCTTAAGTAAGGAAATCTTTTGTTCTGAAATATTCAGCTTTTTCGTAAGCTTTAAGGATTCATTGTGTAATTCTTCAAAAGCTTCTTGTAATTCATCAAAAGAATGAGAATGTTCAAGAAGTGTTACCTCTTCATTGTCTCTTGCCATAAGATAAAGATTTGTTTCTTCATTCTCTTGTTCATCGGATTCATTTTCTTCCCGTATTGAAGAAACATAGGCCTACTTTTTGCTTTTGTTGTACCCTTTCTTTTCTTCTTGCTTTTTCATGTATTGAGGGCAATCCCACTTGATGTGTCCAATCTTTTTGCATTTATAGCAAATGGGGTCTTCCTTGTTGTTTTCTCTATCTTTTCTCCATCTTCTAGTGTTCTTATTTCTCACAAATTTGCTAAATTTTTTGACAAAGAGGCCAAGATCTTCATCATTCATTGTCACCTTCCACTTTCTTGGAGGAAGTTGACTTTAAGGAGATGGTTTTCTTTTTCTTGGTTTCTTCCTCTTGTCTCATTTCCAAAATCTAAGATTCATAATTTTGGAGATTTTCAAACAGAGCTGTAAGAGAATTCATAGACTCTCCTCTAACTTCCATGATGGCTATCCTCTTTGCTTCCCACTCTAAAGTGAGACACCTTAAAATCTTGGTGGTTTGGGATTTTTCTGCATAGGTCACACCAAAAACTCTCAAGTGGTTAGTAATGTGAGTAAATCTCAATTACATTTCACTAATGCTCTCACCATTTTTCATTTTGAAATTTTCATATTCATTGGTAAGAGTGCTTATTTTTTATTCCTTGACTCCTAGAGTTCCTTCATGTGCAATTTCAAGTGTATCACATATTTCTTTAGCATTTGCACAACTAAAGACTCTAAAGTACTCATCTTGGCTTAAAGCACTGATAATGATCATTTTGGCTTTAGCTTTTGAATGCACAAGTTTCTTATCAGTTTCATTCCATTCACTTTTAGGTATTGGAACATTATTCCAATTGACTACCTTCATAGGTATATAGGGATCATTTTTCACAATATCCCATAAGTCAAGGTCTACTACATCAAAGAATAATCTCATCTTAGACTTCCAATAAGTATAATGATTTCCATTGAAACCAGGGGATTTTGTAAAGTAGTTTCCTTAAGGTAAATTGCAATCACCAAGACCAGCCATAATCAACTCTTAGACTGTGAAGTCTTTGATCAAGAGTCCAAGCTCTAATACTGTCACGACCCATTTTCTAGGCACATGACCGGCACAATGATGAATATCCCATCACTGTAAGCCTTTCGATAAATTCTTCCCACAAGTAAAATCGTTAGTCATTATCTCTATATTCTCAAAATACCATTCCTTAATAAATACAAAGAAAATACATCAGATTTTCTTAATTAAAAATAATAGATCCTCAGTACGAAATACATTATCATACTGAAATACAAGCCAAATACCAAACCCCTGACCTAGATGTCCTAGACGGTTACAGAGCAACATACTGTATAACAAAAAAAGGGCCTACCCGACAGCGGGAAGGTCCAACGTGATCTACTCCTCTAGCGGATGTACTTCGGCGGCAACCTGATCTGAACAAAAAGTTTGTACAAACAGTGTGAGCTTTTAAACTCAGTGAGCAAATCGGCCTTGCGTTAATAAAATTCAAATACATCACCAGTCATGCAAGCATATCCGAAGGCTCAAGCTCAACCAATAGACATAGTTAGAAATTACATACAAGAAAAATTCATCCAATTCAACAAACGATACTAGTACTCGTCAATGGCAATATATCCCGGAGAGCGCACACAGGCCGGCTCACCAATTTTGTATTTTTTCGCCATGACGCACAACCTCATCCTCTTAGCTAGGGCGCCTCACGGATTTATCACCAATCCGGGCTATATCCCTACTGAGGGAATCGTTGTCTCCACACTCATTGGTCAAGACACCCTTTAACCCGGGTTTTCCGCCTTGCCGTGAGAGGGGGTACTGTACCGCTCAATCACGATCAATAGTACAACAGTTCATATCATAATCAGAAGCACAATATAATACTCATCCATATAACAGGTATAGTATATAACTATATGATTCAAATTTCATATCATCATGAGATACTTGCTTTGTCTTATCCATACTTTTGGATTAATTATCTCATTATATTCGTCATTCTGAATCCAATTTCTCCCTATGAATCTTGGGAGTGTCCTACGACATACTTTTTATCACCAGTAATGCTAAAACTCTATTAAAACAGGGTCGTTTCACTCACCTGGATTCCGTACGAGTATCACTTCTCTAAATCGTTACGGACAAGAGTACGCAGGTGAATTTCAGTGTTCCGCTACAGAGATTTTCATGAAAGATTACAGAAAGTACGTTAAGATCATTTTCGTACAGATACTGTTCATACGTACGGGTACTATTCATACGGTCACTATTCATATGTACGGTACTATTCATACGGTCACTATTCATACGTACGGGTACTATTCATACCGGAAATACAGAATACAATCTGTAAAAGAGTACACCAGGTAAGTTCCCAGGAAAGAGTGGAGGGTCACACTGGACACACTTAAAAACCAGGTCTTTCCTTAGCTAGAACTTTCCTAGACATGTATTCTCCACAGATTATATTCTATTTCGGTAATCAGAGAATCAAAATAACAGCTAACGACAGTTTTTCTGATGTGGAAGATCGGCCAAAGCCGCAACCACAGAGCATACTTAAGAAAATAACTTCTAAAATTTGAAAGACATAGAAAGGGCATAGTATCCTTACCTAAGCAAAAACGGAAAGGCCCAAAATCTCAGAAGCCTAGCGTCGGAGCAAGAGAAACTTAAGGAGGGAAGAAGAGAAGTTGAAGGTGTGAGTTTAGAAGTGAAATGGAAGGGCCTATTTATAGCAAAAGTCAAGGGTACTATTTGATACTATGCGCTAATAAAATATTTAATTTACTATTCATGAAAATGACATTTCTAATAATGCAGTTACTGTGCACCTTACGAAAATTTAATATTAGAAACTTTAAAGGGAAAACTATCATTTCACCTTAAACCTTTAAGTTTCTTTTCAATTCAGTCCTTTCAATTTAGTCCCTGAGGGTATTTTTACACATAAAACGTCATTTTCTCCTACAAACTTCTTTCTAGTTTTCTCTTATAACCAAACCACATCTAGTATTTGACATTTTGATTGTATAAATGAACAGTACCATATACGTAAATAGTAACAGTAGTTTGAAAACACGCATTTATATTTTATTTTTCATGGGTATTACAAATACTAATTGATATAAATGGCTAGTTCCCAAGAGGGGGTGAATTTAAAAAGTTTCTAAATTAAAGCCAAACACAAATGAAAGTATAAAACAGAGCAATGTCAAGATGAATGGAGATAGAGTGCAAAAAACCAAAAATAAAGGTTTTAATCAAATTGAAGAGATAGGGAAGAAAGAAATGAACACAGATATTTATACTAGTTCAGCTTAAATCAAGCCTATATCCAGTCCTCAAGATCACTTCTTGAGTATTCTACTATCAACCACAAGTTTAAGCAATATGGGTACTTGTAAACCACTACAACAAAGATCTTTGTTTTCTCAAGGGTGTCTCTCCCCCTCACAGTAGGATTACTCTCAATCACAACCTCAAGGAACCCTTCCTTGATTAATATAAATGTAGGATTGAGAAGAAAAGGTTAACTCTTTAAAACAGAGTAAGTATACAAGTGAAAAGTACTCTAGAAGTAAATGATTGGCAAGTGATTTGACTTAGCAAGATTCAGAGGTAAATAGGATACATGTTTTTTATTTGACAACCTCTGAAGTCAATATATAAGGCCTAAAAGATTAGAGATCTATTGGAAGAAGATCCATGATGATATCAGCTGAAATCTTCACAAAATAGTCGTTGTATATGATGTCATCATGCTGATAATCGACTGATTGACCCTCGACAGTTGACTGATACTCTTTAATGAGACGATAGTCGACTGATGAGTATACGTTAGTAGACTGATGAGTCTCTGTCTCGAGGTTGAAAGTTCTTCCATAAGTGATCAGTCAACTGATGCCAAGTGATCAGTCGACTAATGGCTACTAAAGGTTTTCTTGAAATGAGACAGTAATTGATTAGTTGACTGATGGTTTGAAGTTCGTCGACTGATGAGTCTCTATCTAAAAGTTTAAAATTCTCTAGAAGTGATCAGTCGACTGATGCCAAGTGATCAGTTGACTAATGACTACTAGAATTATTTTTGAAATTAAGACAGTAGCTAATTAGTCGACTAATGAGAGCTAATTAGTCGACTAATGGATATTGATCCTTTGCTGAATCTTAGACAGAGAGTGATCAGTCGACTATTGTAACGAGATCAGTCGATAGATGGCTCCTGGTTAAGTTTTTCAAAAATTTTGCAAATGCTAAGGATCAAACCATTTTCTAACTTTTAAAACGAGTTTTTCAAAATAATTTCACTTGTCATTCAAGAGTTCTTACAATATTTTCTAAAGGAGACAAAAAGAAAAGAATCTTCACTTAAGCTTTTGAAAAATTCTTTTTGTCTTGTAATATTTCTCTGAAATTATAGACAATAACGCACAAGAGAAATATAATTTAAATTTGTTTGTTAATAATCAAAATTTTAGAAAATCTCTGAATGCAAAGGGGTCAACAAGCATAACCTGCTCAATCCAGATAAACTCAACCAAACTCGATTTAAAATGTCAAATGTGGTCGAGGGGGATATGGGTGATTGGGTTAAGTTGGGCTAGCTTTTAAAGGGGAAGTCAATTTAGTCGAGTAATTCGAGTTAACCCAAGTAGATTCGACTAAACCTAACTTGATCTACAAATTTTTTTTTAAAAAAATTATCCTTGTTTACTCTTGATTTCTATGGCCATTTGTACTTGACATTGTATACATCGTTTCACATTAGCCACTCGTTTGTTAGTGCCTTAAATAGAATGCAATTATAGATATATCGTATACTACTAGTTTCCAAGTAATTATATCATTAATTAAGTTATTGTGAATTTCATGTTTTTAAGTTGTTAAGCACTTTTTGTAATAATTTGTTAATTTTATTGCACTGTGCACTTAAGTTTTTTTTTTTCTAAAATCCAAACAAAAAACATAGGACTGGGATATTAACTAATTTAATTTGAAATAAATGATTATATTGGTTGTGTGTGTGTGTAGCATGGATATATGATTATATCCATAGTAATTAGCAATTGACATATTAATGTTGTGAAATCCCCATTTCAATTATAAGCAAACACATATTGCAAAATAAAATTCTCATTTCATGTCCATTGTCTTTTTTTTTTTAATTGTATCTTTCAGACCCCACTCAACCTGACTAACTCGAATATAATCCAACCCAACCAAAAACTTGCCGATTAATCGGTTGATTGATCAGGTTCGATCCCAATTTTTCTCCATCCAAATTATGATTGGTCAAGTTATTATCCAATGCAATCCAACCTATGCTCACCCCTACCTGCAACCTCCCAAAAAGTGGAGAGTTAGCTATTACTTTATTAGTTTGTGAGTAACAACTAAAATACTTCACTTAAAATTGTTAACCAAGGTGTGACAACAATTATACTATGATATAAGTCTAGTAAGGAGTTGAATCATGATCAAATGATGACACTTGAGTATCTATTTTAATGAGGATTAATGAAATAGAGTTGTGCTATAACTAATGACTTTTGGCCTAATGGTAAACAATTGATCATAGTAGTTACTAAGAGCAAGGGTCATTGATTCAATTCTTAACATGAAATAAGTTCTTCCAAATGCAGCTTTAATAGGTTGAGTAATTAGTTCTACATATAATGATTCATCACAAATTATAAGATATTATGACTTTTAAATGGATGTATTAAAACACAACATTAAGTAATTTAATATATGTATATAAAACTACTAACTCATTAAATTAAATTTTAAATTTATTTGAGATTACATTTTTTTAATATGATATATATATATATATATATATATATATATATATATATATATATATAATAGCTTATCTCAAAATTAAAAGATGACCAAAATATTTCAAAAGATAATATTTCTTTTTTATTTAAAATATAATTTATTAGAAAATGTGTTTCTTATATTTCAATACTATTCATTTTATATTAAAAACTGTTAATTCAGTTTATTTGTTAGTCCTATAAAATTAATTAAAAAAATTTCGCGTCTAATTTTTATATGTAGTTGTTAAAAATTAAGTACTATAAATCAATTTTAAAAATTTCTCAATAATTTGTTACAATAATCTTGCAATCAGTTAAATTTTAAAAATAAATATTTTATAGTGGTCAAAATATATCTTGAAAACTTGATATATTATATAGAAAATAAAAATATTTTAGCTAAAATAAAACTGAGTTCAGCTTATTATTCATTTGAAAAAGATGAGTGTAACATATTATTTATATTTTAAAAGGTATATATGTAATTTCTTAGAACAAACAAAAATGATCATGCAATTTTTTTATTTTCTTTAAAATGAGAGTAATTGCTATGTTAATTTCAAAATTAATATAATAAAATTACGTGCAATGTAGACTAAAGTTTCTTTTACTGTCCAGATCAATTCAATTTTGGTTGAGTTGGCCAATTTTGTTAATTTTAATTTTTTTAAAAAAAAACAACAAGTTGAATTAGTAAGTTTATTAAATTTTAAAATCTCTCACACACAGATTGATATAAAAATTAAAAGGATTACTAAATTTGTTTGGTATGTGCACGGGAAAGGAAAGCATTACTGTTCTCCCCTCCTAAGTTTGGTACGTGCTTTGTACAATGACTGGAATTCTATGATTGATTTCCACTATCTCATTTAATGGTACGACAAACTTCCTTCATTAGATTGATGGAAACCGCAAAAGAAAAGGGAGACTGAAGGTTGAAAGACGGATTTGTCCTAGTTCACTGGTTTGTCTTCTATGCTGAGTTTCACTGGTTCGTGTATAGTCAGTCGAGGATAGGATCAAAGATCGAGAAGCGAGATGCGTTCCTGAATCCAAATTGGTTCGTTGAAATTTATTGTAGAGAGAGCAATAGAGGGAGACACCAGCCTCTTCATTTGTCTTTGTCTCACCGGATCTCCATCTGTCTTTATTTCAAGTCTCTGTCTCTGTGCGAAGACAAAGATGCTAAGAGAAGATGACAGGGAGAACCACATCGGTGATACATTGGAGGAAGTAGTTGAGATTAGATTGCATTGAGGATGGTGATGGAGACAAAGGAAGGAAAAGGAATAAAAGGAATGGAGGGAAGGGGGAGTTTCAGAATCTCTCCCTACCCGAAAACCCGTAAGACAGGAAATGAAAATAGGAGGAAAGAGAGAGAAATTTAGCCAGAAAATTTGTTGAAAGGGGAGAAAGAATTGGAATTGAATTGTTAATTGAAGAAATGGTCTAATTTTTTTTTTTCCAAATAATCAAAAAGATGATTTAGTAAAATTACCTAACATATAACATACTTTCCCTTATTCTTTTCCATTTCATACTAAACACACTCTTTTCTCTTTTTCCTTTGCTTTCTCCTTCCCTTTTCCTTCCCATATTTGCTTTCCTTTCCTTTCCATTCCTTTTCTGTGCACCAAACACACTATTATTTAATATATAAAATGGGAGTGCAAAAGTTTTTTAATATACACTACTTTATTTTTTTTAAGTAAACAACTTTTTTTTGGTGAATAAGGAAGATGATATTAAGATAGAGAGGTACAACTAGTTGTCCTAATACCCTCGTTAGGGAATGCCATAGTACATACAATGAAAAAAAGTAATGACATTAACAAAGAGCACAAAAGAACATTTAGAGCAAAACATAGAACATAGATTAACAATTTAGGAGATCCTTTAGGTAAGCTTGCTAGACATGGATAGGCGCAACACATAAAGTTCTGAGAGGGAAGAGCCTCTTTCTTACTTCCTTAACTAGATAATCAGCACATAATTTTTGCTCCTTGGGGATCTTGTAGATTTTGAGATCTTCAAAAGTGAATAAAAGGTGCCTACAATTGGATATTAGTGTGGAGAGAGGGTGAAATTCATTTCTATCACTATTTATGAGTGTAAATTTTTCCTAACTGCCACCTTACAATCTCAAGTTTCTTTATGCTGATGAATCTTGCAATTTATAGGCCTAAATATAAAAACCATGCTTTAGCCATTTCAATTGTTACTATACCTATGAACTTGGAGAAACCTATAGCCCATTATCCTATATCAAACCTTACTACTCCACCTGCTGCTAGAAGGCTCCTTTTAGCTAATCCATCTACATTTAGTTTTCTTCATCCTAGTGGTCGTTTAAGCCATGCTGATTTGTTATTTTGAGAACTCTGAGTTGAAGGATTTTTTTTTTTTTGCTATTGGGGATTGGAAGAGTGGACCAGAATTACGAGCTCTAAAGATAATTGACTCTTTGACTATATGGTTGGGAGGAAAGATGTTTTTGAAAAAAAAATGTTTTTGGTAAGCCAAAAGGTTCTTATAGAGTAAACAAAGATAATTTGCCAAGGAATTCTAGTGTTGCTTTGTGTAGTGTTTTTATTGCTCTTTTCAAGCCACTCTTCATAGTTTATGTTTAAGAAGTCTTTGAGGAAGGGGTAGAGTGATTCCCATATTGGTTTAGTTTGGTTGTAGTCTCTTAAAGCATGTAGGTGAGTTTTTGGTTCTACTTGACAGAGGGGACAGAGGTTATGGTTTGTATAGGAAGCCTTGTGGAGAATTTTAGCTATTGGTAGACTTTTTGTGTGGGCTTGCCAAAGAAAGAATTTGTGCATGATATCATGTAGAAATATTACAAACTAGTGGTGGATTGTTATATATTTGTAATATTGGAGTATAATTAAATTCATAGATCAGACAAAATATAATGTTTGTAAAGTAATTTAATTGATGTTCTTTTTATTTGAAGAGAAGTGTCTTTTATTTGAATAGGTATACTTTTTATTTGAAAGTTGAATTTTAAATTTATTTTAAAATTCAATAAGACATAAATTAAATAGATACATATATTCGAAATTTAATAGACATGACTATTATAAATATAATATATATGATTATTGGAAATTGATCAACTAACATAACTATTGAAAATAGAATAAATATGACTGTTATAAATAGAAAAGACACGCCTGTTAAAATTGAACAGACATAATTGTTCAGACTCTATATATATCCTATTAAAGTTTTACTGTGGGTATCTTGATTCCAAGAGAGCTTTGATATATCTAGAAAGAGTTTGCATGTGATTTTCCAATATACAAATATAAACTCTTTAAAGATAGTGTTTGTCACACCTCAACCATTATTATTTTTCAATATTTCTAACAGGCAAAAGTAGAGAAGCATGGAAGCAGGGAAGCGTTTAGGCAGAAGAAATAAGAAAGAAGAAGCTTGCAGCATGACTTGTTATTTTGGTGAATCGCTTACACAATAAAGGTGGGAAACAACAAAAGGGGAGGGGCACGTGTCGTAGGCTAGACGACGTGATGAAAACACCATTGGAGAACTAGGATTTTGTGCAAATGAAATCGAAAAAAAAAAGGGACTGAAGCCAAAATGCATCATTTCACATAAGTGAAACGGTGCATTTTGGGATGTGAAACGGTAGATTTTGAGAGTTATAAGCACAAAAATGTGAGAAATACATGACAAGCTCAAAACAATAAAATGACAAAAGATTGAACGATTGAGAAATAAATTATAAAGTATAATTAGTACTTTAGTGAAACGGTGCATTTTGAGAGTTGAAAGCATAAAAATGTAAGGAACACATGGCATGTTCAGAATAATGCGATGACAAAAAATTGAATAGCTGAGAAACAAACTACGAAGTATAGGTAGTACCTTCAACTATAAAAGAGTTGAATGCGTATCCACTGGAGTCTATAATGATGAGTATAATTTTCCTTCTCTCTCGTTCTTTTCCTTTTATAAAATTCTCTAAAAACTTGAATGAGAAACTAGGGACAATTAAATACTAATGGCAAATAAATAAATAGGAAGCAGATAAAAGCAATTAATGCTCATGCGTTGAATGGGTAGGATGCCACGTAACCTTGCTTAAAAATGATGCGCAGCGTGCAATTAGAAGGGCATATTCCTTTTATTTATCCATAAACCAATGACTTATTTTCATTTATTTTATTCATTACATTTTTTTTACATTTTTCTTTACTCTGTATATATATATATATGTAAATAAATAAGAAGTAAAAGAAGGGCATATTGCAAGACACACATAATATATATTAAATGGTGTCATGAGATTGATCATTGTTTTCTCCGAGTTCGTAGTTTTTTCTTTTGGAGACTCAATTCACATTGGTTCGAGATTATACGTTTGACATCTAGTAATCATGCTAAGTATGGCTTTTTATCTTGATTCTGAGCTTGGCTACATTCATGAATTATTAGAGACTAATTCGTTTAAAATTATCTACCTTATTAGAAATGGTAATGCCTCTATCCACTTTTTTAGCCGTTTTAATTAAGGATATATATATCCGAATATTCCTTAAGAACAATAACAACTTTTAAATTATACATATTTTTAGAAAAATAAACTAGTGAACTGCGACTCTAACCAATCGGACAACGATATTTATACTTTAAAAAATCTACTTCAAGAGATTCAGCTGCCTCTTTAGCTAATTGTACCTTTGTGCTGTTTGTTAGGAGCTAATCTTTATGTTCCATACTGTCTGTTGTATACATATATATATATATATATATATATATACACAGATAGGAAAGGTTGATGTGAGTTGGAGAGTGGCCCCTATAGGTTGTGAGCTTTATTTAGGCAACAGGGTGGGATTAAGGAAAGAAGCAGACACAATCATGAGGTCATTTGACCCATAAGTAATGCATTATTGCTGCTGATTAGGCACAGTGAGAGGGTCAAATTAAAATCTCAAAAGTATGAAGATATTGTATGTGCCTTTGCTGACATGCAAAGCTACATAATAATCCTATCTTCATTGCTTTGCTTATTCATAAATAAAAGGTTCTCCCCACCCATACTTCATATTCATACCACTTTATTATAACGCATGCTATCCAACATCCCCATTTCTCGCCGCAAAGCTGTGTGTGTGGCTCTAACTGCTTCTATTTTCTTTTTCTTTTTTTCCTTCGCCTTCTCGAGTCCTGAGCTTAGCTCTATTTTTTAGTTTTTGATCTACACCATTCTTACCCAAACATCACACAAATGCTTCTTTATCAAATCAAGTCAAAAGAAGGTGTCATTCCTCGCTCTTTAGTCCACACTATCAAACACCTTAGTGGATTGCTGAATGTTGACCTCACACAAGACACTAATGGTTAAGTTAATCACATATATCTTTTTTTTTTTAAAAGTTTTTTTTCTTATTTTTTATCATGGGCATTTCTCCAAAAAACTTTACAACTTGTATAGATTGTATTATCTTTTATAACAATTTTTTTTCTAAAGTTTTAAACATATACTAACGATGCTTTCGGTGAGATATGCTGATAAATTTATTGCAATCCTTAGAAAACATAAATTTATTAAACTGAACAATTGGAGTGCTCATTTGGGTTAGTTGCTTGCTTATCAAAATTAATCTATATTGATCTTGATCACCAAACGTGTAGGTCAACTAGTAAGGGATTGTCATATCTTAACTAGAGGTTTCAAATTCGAGATCTTAAAAATAAAGTTACGTTAAAATTTGATAGGGAGAGCTTTTATACTCATTGTAGTCTTACCTGACTCAAATTTAGATTAGTCGATATTTTTAATTTGATGTTCAAACACTAGATGATTGTTTATAAAAAAAAAAAATTAACCCATCTTACACAAAATGAGTTGGATTAGTAGATTGATTGAGGGTCATTTTATTCTAATTCATCATTAGTTATTTGAATTGTACGTTGAGAGAGATTTCAATCTATATTAATCCAAACCAATATGCTTAAACTGCCTTTTATTTATTTTTTCCTTTTTTTTATGTGATACATATATCAAGTTGAATAATTAGATTCAGAATCTTATTAAATTATGAACATATTTCATTTTTAATATTTTAAATTAAACTCATATTTTGAAAGTTATTTTAATAATATAAAAATATTGATAATATGATAATTTTTTATTGTTTAAAAAAACCTACCTACTAACACAATCCGAACCAATATGCTTAGGTACAGGTTAAGGTGGTTGATCTAATTGAAGTGATAAAAATTTTAAAATATAATTTAATTCAACCCACCGTGATTTCGATTAATTTGAATTAAAAAAGAACTCAGTCATAGCTCAAAAGTAAATTTATAAGTTAAAGTTTATTTAATTAATTTATAAATTTATTTAACCAAAATAAATATATTTAGTAAATAAATTTATTTGAGTAATTTATAAATTATTTTGAAACTCTATTTTAAATAGTTTATAGGTTATAACTTTTATATTTTTCAATCCTTCTATTTTTATTATTTTATTAAAATTTTTATTCTATCATGTTATATATATTATCTTTATTGATCGTTCTCACTTTTATCTCTATCAGTCAATCATTTTCTTTGTCGTTTGTCATTGTCATCTCCATCTTATTGCTTCAATTTTCTTTATATATATATAATTATAATTTAAATTAATTTAATAAAAAAATAAAAATAATATATATTTTGTATTATTTTGAGATTACAAAATATTATATAAGTATATCTTTTTATATCTATTAACTAATTCAATTACTATTTTTATTAAATACTTATAATTTAATAAACTAACTTAATAACTTATAATTTTTAGTTAATTTAACAGTTAAAAAAATTAATTTTTCAACTTTTAACTAATTTATCATTATTTTTACAATTTTAATTTCTTTTACTGTGGCTCGAATTGTGAGGGGTTGACATGTGTATATATATATATATTAATTATAGAAAGATATTATTAAAAAAAAATATAAAGAATCTTGGGAAAAGGAAAGGGTGAAGTTAGATGAGAGATGGCAATAATTGTAGAGGAGCATCAGGAAAAACCCGTGAGTTGGTGGGTGAGTGAGGAAACAGCGATAATCTGTGCGATAAATGGGGAGATGAAATGTCGATGTGTCAGTGGGACGTGGCACTGTCCTCTGAGCCACACCACCTTCTCAGGCCTCCGGATTTCAAACCCACCATCCATTCCCCTTAATTCCATTCCCGCCAAAACTCTCACCTTTTTCTTTATCACATTATTAAAAATAGAAATTAAAAATAATAAATAAAAAGTGCCAGTTTCGGCCACAACACGAAATTTCGTGCCTCTCTCTCTCTCTCTCTCTCTCTCTCTCTGCCTCTGCTTCTCAAAATGGCGGGAACTTATCACAGAATTTTATTTAGTGGTCCATTTGAGAATTTTATTTACACAGTAGTGGTACATACATCTATGCAATTGCAATGCTTATGTTAATAATAATAATAATAATATGAAGATATTAAGGAGAAATGGCGGGTAAAGTTGAAATTTGAGAAATGGCGCCTAAAAAGAAGAGAGAGGTGGGTGGGTGGGGTGTCAGCAACAGCAATCGCTGTCAAGAAATCTGCAAATACAACTGTGAAAGGACAAGATTGTATATTTTTTGTTGGTATTTTGAAAGTGGCATTTGTTGCTTAGTTTTGATATGTGGATTTGGAGGCAGAAAAAGAGAAGGAAGGAAGGAGAGGGGGAAATGAGGGGGGTTTTTGTTTGTGTGTGTCTTTTTGTTTTAGTGTTTTCAAATGTGGCACTGTGACTACGATATTTGAAGTTAACGGTCAGAATTTTGCCTGGCAGCTGTTCCCCATTATCAACGATACCTGCGATTTGTCCCTTCCAACTCCCAACTTCGGATGCCTTTCCTTTCTCCACTCTCCTCGTCTCCCCCACCAAATATATCAATGCTATTCATTTCCCTGTATAACTTATATTCAATTTTTTAGTTTTAAATCTTATCTTTATTTTTTAATATTTTAAATAACTACTTTTGTTTCCGTGCGATGCATGACACTACTTATTGAATAATATTTATTAATATGTAATATATATATATATATATATATGTGTAAATGGACATGTACACAGAGATGGAGTAGAAAACGGAGATGATTATATTATTTAATAATTTAGTGATAAGTTTTATTAGGCATAATAATGACAAAGTCAATGGACACAACTAATAAGAGTTGACAAAATGTAAGCATAATAATACCAAAATAATTACAAAACAATCAAATATAAAGGTTTTTTTAATTTGTGAAAATATTTTTATTTTTATTTTTATTTTTTTTAAATATATTTTTTTAAATACTGAAAGTATTTTTTTAGTGTTTTTAGATTTGAGGTTATTTTAAGAACTATTTTCAATAAAATATTTTTAGTTAACTCAACTAAATATATTTTCAAATTCATTTTTTATTTTTAATAAAAATAAAAATAAAAAATATTAAAACCAAACAAGTGTTGACCCCTATTTTGGTTAAATAACTGCATCCACATATGATTGCTCAAGTTTTTCTTTTTTACTAGTTTTATGGGGTTTTGTTATTGAAAATTCAAGAGTCATCATGGTTGATAATTTGAGTTTTTCTTGATCATTGATTGATAATCATCTCTTTGAAGCTGTGATCTAGGGTTTTTTTTTTTTTTCTAATTGATCATACTCATTGCCACATACGACGGGATAGTTGAAGTTTGGTAGATATAATAAAAGTTAAAAGATGAAGTGGTTAAAAGCAATATAAAATAGTGAAAATTAAAATGATAAATTGGTTCAAATGTGCGAAAACACATACTAATTATAATTTTTAAAATAATCTTTCTATCAAATCAATTATTTATTCTTTTTACAATATAGCAATTTAATAGTCAATAAAATTGTGATTTTATATTTTTGATATGACAATGAAATTCTTAAGTAATTTTAATGAACATAATTGTACAAAAAAATAATTTTAATAACAAGAAAAAATTATATAGGAGTGAAGTATAATGTTTGAAAGTAAAGAGGTGTTAGGTGTTATTTAATCAAATCTTAAAAACACATAGTTTTTCCTAAAATAAATGTTTATTTTTAAAATTTTGGTTGAGGTATATAACTTGAAAATTAAGAATTAACACAAAATAAGAGAATTGAAAGTTAGAGTAAAAATATAATTCGCATAATAATGAGCTAATGTTTGAGTATTTTAACTTTTTTTAAAATAATTTTTACGTATTTCACATGTTAACTTTACTATATTACCTGATGTATAAGTACTCAAACATATTACCTTTAAAATATAACAGTTCAAGACTCACATATTTATTTACTACCTCTCTTTATATATATATATATATATATATATATATATATATATATATATATATATATATATATACACACGCACACATATACATGTTAACACACTTAATATACATCTCATGTATGTATATAGTTGCTTTGTTGGAATCCGCTGCCAACCTTGAAGAAAAGGAGACTTTCGTAGCATTATGCAACATTACGCAAGCATTGAATGAAATTGGTTAAGCATTCCAACGTAAGCTAATTTAAGCAAATATAAATACAATTCAATATACATTAAGCATCGTAAATCAAGAAGGCCAACGGTTTTATAAATATTTTTTATTTAATATTTTATAATAATATCTAACAATTTGTCACTTATTATTATAAAATAGTGCACAATAATATATACATTTTGGGTAGAAGTAGATTATTATGCATAATATAAATAATTAAATTTTTCTTGAACCTATACTTAGCAAAAATATATTTTCTGATCTAAAGTTATAGTGGTATTAACCTTGAACTATGATTGCTTAAGGGAGACAAAACATATATCATGTGTATAACAACCCAAGTGCAAATCATAAGTCATAGCTGGCATGGTTATACAGCCTTGTACAGTATCCTATTTTTTTAATGTGTTTTGAGAATGCGCTGTATATATTCTTATATCGGAGCGGCCTCACTCCGTCACATTTAAGTAGATGAATTTTATTAAGTTTGTTTCTACAATTTAGACAGCACCCTCCTCTTGTAGAGCTATAGATTTCGTTAAGAGTTTTTGAAAATTCAACCTCACAAATTCACTGCAAGAAAATACACTGACACCAAAATGATGAATTTAAGAATTTGAACTCTTATAAAATGTGAATCCAAACAAGAAACTATTTGATTCATTGAACCAAGTTTTTAAGATCTCTAATCACAAAGTAGGGTATTCTCATAAACTACTTTTAACATATGAGTTTGATATTTATCTCCCTTGATGTCTCTAGATTCTTTGATTATAACTATAGTTTTAGAAAATCTCATAATTCAAATAATTTAGGTAAGACGATATTCATCACAATATGTGATTTCAAATTATTATAGGTGAGTATACAATCACATAATATATATATATATATTTATTTATTTATTTATTCTTCCACCACATAACAATTTTCTCTATGAGCACACAATCAATAAGGAACTTTCTCAAATTTAATTTTGTGATCAAAATTCTCAATATCATTGTACCTTATTGTACAATAGGAGTGTTCACATATAATAGCATAAGAAATATGCTTCAAAATTTATCTATGACATATATCATCATCACACATTTTTGAATAAGATGGTATTCTCAATTCATAAATTAATACACACCAAAAGCCACAATATATATATATATATATATATATATATGTAGCCACATATTCACAATAAAATTAGTTCCAAAATGATTTGTGTAATTCACAACATTATAGCAATAAAACATTACTGTCTAATTGGTGAATTTATTTTTTGATATTAATAAAATTATGTGTTCCTACTATTGATGGGTATTGTGCCTTTTCACAATAATTTTGCAAATTTTTTTTTGTTCATTCAAAAAATATAATATTTTTGTGGCACTATAAAAATATTACATATGTGAAATTACAGTTTATATATAAGAGTGAATTTTTACAAAATTCACAATTTCCTTTTTGTTTGCAAACATGTCATCAAATATTTCATAACAAGATATTTTTCACAAATTAAAGTACTTTTCACAACGCACAATTTTTCATACAATAGTAGAATTAAAACAAAATTCTACTAACAAATTATTTTTTTAATTCTCTTAACCGTTGGCCAAAAATTGAGATGTAAAATTAAAAACAAATTCTCAAAGTGAAACTTCATATTTCACATAATTTTAGAAAACTCATAATAATATGACTATAAAACTTTATTGTAGAATTTCAAAGAATTCCACAAATGCAATTTTAAACATTAAAATGTTGAATACTTGTTCACAATAAGATTTAAGAAAACATTTTCATAATATCAATAGTTATATCAATAGAAATTTATTAGATATACTCAATACTCAAATATTAAACCCATAAAATTTCTATTAAGCCACAACAATATTAACTATTGACCATAAAACATTTTAATCAAAATTTATATATTTTTATACAATATACTTACATCCCCTACTTGTTGTTATGAAAATATTATCCAAAAATATTTTTCTTCTTGCCCCTACTATTAATAAATATTCTAAAAAAAGAGAAAGATTAAAATAGTGACACATACCTCATGATGTAGGAAGAAGAAATCACCATTATATAAATTTGCTTCATGAGCAAAAATTGATCACTATAAGATTAAAACTCATAGTTTCCACATAATGCAAATACTATTTCTCGTATAACATTTGCCCTTATATATATATACACACACACAATATACTTTAAAAGAATTTTTCCAAACCAAGTAAAAGAACTTGCAAAAATAATATAGATATACAAGACAATATATAGTCGAAGCTAAAATCTTGTAGTAACATACTTCATAATAGGTATCTCATATAATGAAATTTTTTTTCTCATAAATAAATTCCCTTTTTGTGAGCAACATCAAAATAATAATAATAATAATAATAATAATAATAATAATAATAATAATAATAATGTTTATAAGCCCACAAATTGAGAATCACAAGAATTTCCTCTACAGAAAAAATTTATAATTGAAAAAATTTCATAAAAAACTATATTTCAATCCGTTGAAAAACTTTTTGGCTACTCATAAATAACCATTAGATGCAAAAATGATTAATAAGATGATTAGTCATTTACTAGCCAACATTTAAAAAATAAAATAAAAAAGTTTCTAACATGCAAACCACTAAAGGCCCCATATGCCAAGGGAAATATATACAGGAAATCAAATTTTTGTCACCTTAAATAAGGAGTCAAAAATATATCATATATTTGAAATTCAAAGCTCATAAAAATATTACGACTTATTGTAAAAAGATAAATATTCTACCAAAAATATTTATGCAATTTATTGTGAAATAAATTCACAACTCCAAATGGAAAAACTATAAAAATATTTTGATTGATTTACTCAAATTGTGTATCACAAAATTTATTTTTAAAGAAATTTCACAATTGAGAAAATCCCATTAAAAAATAATTTTCAAAACCTTTCTTCACTATTTTTATTTTTTATTTGTTGCTTTCGAGGGATTTAACATGAAAAAATTACCTTAAAATTGTTAACTTAAAAATATGAACTAACACAAGATAAGAAAATTGAAAGTTAGAGTAAAAATATAATTCGTGTAGTACTGGACTGAAGTTTGAGTATCTTAACTTTATTTAAGGTAATTTTTATGTCTTCCACACGCTAATATATAAATACAATATGTTGTACCTTCCTTGCTAGTACCTGGAATGCGCATTGTAATTTTTTTTTTAGTTTATTAATGTTAGATTCGATTGTGAAAGTACATTTGATAATTTAATAAATATTAATTATAGTAATTAAATATTAATTATCATTACTGTTATATCACATATATATCTTAACATTAAATTTTACGATATTTAAAATATCATCAAATGGTCCTTTAATCATAACACTACTTAGAATTGATGTCTAATAATGATCTAGAACAACCTCTATATAATAAAGTACCTTATATTTCACCAAAAAACAAAGTACCTTATATGATACGAGAGCTTACGGATGAAGAAGCATAGTTAGAATGAAAGACGTATATGGATTTGTGATATGCTATGTTATGGAAGTTCAAACTTGAAAAGACTATACCAATAAGGGTCTTATTAGGGTTTGACGTTGAGCTGGAAAATTTGATTTGATCTTGAAATTGTGATATGTGAGATTGTAATAAAAGTTAAAGCACATGACACTTATACCAGTCATGATTGGAGAGTGGTGGGAGAAGGTGAGGGCGAGATTTGAGTAATTCTTAATATTCTCACTTTCCACACATAACTCTAAAATGGGATGAGCAAGAATTGGAAGTTAAGGAAGGTGTAATTAATGTAATAAGGAATAGGCAGAAATTTCAAAAAATAAAGAGAGGGTAGGGTCCAACCCTCACATGCCATACAGCGATACACCACACCAAAACAAAGCTTAATATATATATATATATATGTATAACTTTGGATCCATTTCATTAATATTATGGGTACAACTTTCCCAGATTTTCCATTTCTTTCTTCATTGTGAGTTGTGATCCACAGAATAGATTCCCAATGGGCAGAAAAAGATGATGAGCCTCCTTAGTCCATATATTCTCATTATGCTAGCTGTTTCTTCTGATTATCAAAGAAGCAAAGTCTGAAAGTCACACCTTTTGCCTTCAATTAATTCAAATTGGAGCATTGAAGATTGGTCCCACTTTGAACATCAATGCATGGGATTCCATTGGGATTAGATGTTTAAAAAAAAAAAGTTTCTTTCTTTCTCCTTTTTATTTTTTGGTTTTTGGATAAATTTGTTGTATAGATAGGTTGTAGCACGCAAGGGGTCACGTGATGGCACCTTAAAATAGCAAAGTCAATGGTCAAGGGGTTATAGGGAACAGTGCTCTTTAGGTTAGGCATTGCAGACTTACAGTTTCTATTCTGGCTGATTCATCTTTTTGTCAAATGGAATATTACAATTAATTACATAACAAAAACTAGGGTTTGTTTAGCACAGTTATACTCTTTCCCCAATCTGAATTTCCTCAAAGTCTTGGAGGATATTGTTTCTTTCAGGATCAGATCTGAACTGTTTCTCTAGATCATCAAACGGTCTAGATTAATTTTATATTTTTTGTGTATTTTTTAAAAAAGTATATAATTAATTTTTACAAAATAAAAAAATAAGATTGGACTTATTAAAAACTAATCATGTAATTTTTAAAAAAATGTAAAAAAAACACAAAATTAATTTAAACTATTGAATGATCTATACCAACGGTCCAGATCTGATCTTGGAGGGAACAGTGCCCTTTAGGACCTTGAGGAAATCTAGATTACTCTTTCCTAAGGTTGAAAGTTTTATGACTCAATTATCTTAAAATTTATGTCTATAATAATATTTTTTAGAATAAATTATTAATTTAATTCTTGAAATATTATAGTTTTGTTTCAAGAATAAATTGTTAATTTAGACCTTAAAATATTACAATATTTTTAATTTAATCCTTGAAAAATTAAGTCAATGTGGAATTTTAGTTTCTAAAATATTGTGTTTGTTTCAATTTGATTTTTTTTTTTGCTAAAGTGACTTTTAACAACAATAATTTTAAGTTGGCAAAGTAAACTTTTGCAACTTAGTAGTGAAAATGACCAAATTGAAACAATGTAATTTTTTAGAGACTGAATTGAGATATTGATCTGTCAAGGACTAAATTGATGAAATTATAATCTTTTAGAGACTGAATGAACAATTTATTATTGTTTTAATTTTGTTACTGACAGATAAAATGTCTCAATTTAGTCCTTAAAATATTATATTTGTTTTAATTTAGTCATTTTTGTTACTAAATCCAAAAATTTATTATTTTCAAATCTCAACCTTTTCTTGTTACGCACAAAACTAAGATAAAGACAATCTTTTAAAAATTAAATTAAGATGTTTGATCTTTTAGGACCAAATTAATAATTTACTCTAATTTTTTACAAAGGTTTTGAAAAATATATAATGCTTGAATTATGTGTGGCATTGTTCCAAAAATACTTGATAAGAAAGAAACATAAGAAAACCAATATTGCGAGTTTGACACCATTTAACCGAATTCCTTATTCTTACTTGGAATTTGGGAATTACAAGAAGACCCAGTGTTTTGTTTTGGACCCCAAAAGAAAGAAAGGGTGAAGGCTTAGATTAAGAGGACAAAGAAAAAGTTTAAAGCGATGAGGAATATGGAATTAATGCTCACGGGTTTGAGGCCAATTACTCTCATGGTCCTAATCTCATTATTGAACAAGAATCAGAAGCAGACAAATTCCCCCCTCCACATTAGTTTTTTTCATCTACCATCACAAGTCTTAATTTATTTGTGTCATGTAATTAAAATTACAGCTACCTATATTAAATGGAAACTGCAAGTCTTCAAATTGGATGAAAAGATATATAGAAACAGAACCACATGCATGCAGATTTAATTTAAGCAAGAAGCAACAGACAAATCCGCCGCATAATAATACACAATGGCTGGCTCTATATGCTGCACATACTTCCAGATCCAGCCCTCCCTCTTTCACCCATATTGTCTGTCAAGAAGTATTGAGTAAAAAAAATTATTAAATTAATCTTCAAAATAATGTTTAAATTTTAAAGATTAATAAAATCTTGGGTTTGTGTGTTCATCTCCACTTTCTAAATTCTCTCCCTTCTTGAAATTTGTAGCCAAGTGGCTTGTCCAGTATACCAGAGATACAAATATGCTTTACACTTGCCTTATGAGAATTGTGTACGTCAAAGAGTATTGGTCTCCAAAGAGATGCACTAGGAGTAAGAGGCTTTAAGTTCATTTTATGTTGCGCACAGGTATCTTCGCACGAAAGCCGTCCAATTGATGTGGACCTCATACGGATTGGTAGGGTTCATGCTAATTGAACAACTCTCTTGCACTAAATAAAAAACCTGTAATTGTTTTATGTTAATGATAAAAGGGTTTGTCGACGTCTTGGTAGGATAAGGATTTGTTGCTGAGCATTTGGCTGCTTTTTACTTTTAGCAACGGTTTTTACTGTTGCAAAAAGTTATGGCAGTAGTTTTTGTTGCCAAAACTTTCAGCAATGGTAAAAACCGCTGCTGAAAGTGAAAAGCAGCATCATCAGCTGTTTTGATCAGCAGCGGTTTTGATCGATCCGTTTTGGTATAGCTCTTTTAGACATTTTTTTGCCAATAGTCTTCACAAGGCATTGTCTCACTTTGCTTAGTAATAAAAAAGACTAAGTTAAGAATAATGTAATTTTTCATAAACTAAATTAAAATACTAGATCTTTCAAGAATTAAATTGAAAAAATTATAACATTCCAAAGATTAATGAGTAATTTTCTATTAAAACAAAAAAAGCAAACGAGTTCTGCGGGTTGAGAATAACAGTGTTGGATCTAGTGTGTGTGGATGCATTGGATTTGGACCACCATATATCTGTATTTGTCCAAGTTACGGACAGAGTTTATGATTCGATGAGGTTTGTAAGAGATGTGAAGATTGGGAGTAGCCGAGATATTTAGGAAAAGGACAATGATTGGTGTAAGAATAATGGAGATTGGAGAGAAGGGGATGGGGCTATTTAGTATTTAGTATTCAGTATTTAGGTGTCAACTTTATTTGTCGTCCTGCATGTTCAGTTTGTGGTACAGTAATGGCCACCAAGCACTGAACAGTATGCTGGACTTGCCTCCCCTTTTTTCACCCATTCCTCCTGCGTCTTACTTACCTAGTATATACTATATATATTCTTAGAGTCTCACGCTTAGGACCATATTGGAACTAGGGCTTAATATTTGAAATCCAATTGAAATTAAGATTAAATGTTAATGAGACGTGTCAGTGTTGATTTGTTTTATGAAAGATTTATGTCAATATTTCTGTCTATTATTTTGACAAAGCTAGTGCCAAATGTTAGGAATATAAATGATATTTTTGTCTTCTTTTAAATAAAATCTTATCAATCAATGCTAATTGATTTTAAGTGATTTGATACTTGTTCTTTTTAAGTAAGACTTCTAATTCTAGTATTATGAATGAAAATAATTGACACACGAAAAAAAAATTATATTTGTATGCTCTAACTTAACTTAAACTAAATTAGTTAGAGTATAATGAATTTTCTAAATTTGGTGGTTAAAAAAGAAAGAAAAACTTATCAATTATTCTTTTCCGTGAATAAAAGTGCATATAGGATTGCTTGAAAAGAGGATTTAATTCAAACAAAATTTGAAGATTGCTTGTTTGTAATAAAATAATGGGAAAATAATACTTTATATCTTTAACGTTTACCTCGATTTTTATTCTGCTCCTAACATTTTTTTTTACGTTAAATATATCTCTTATGTTTCAATTTTGTTCAAATATGCTCTTTTTTAAACACCGTTAAATAAACTAACGGAATGTTGATTGGGTGCCACGTGGTAAAAAAATATCTGCCATGTGACAGCCAGTCCACTTGACAATCCCCGTAGACTGCCACGTGAAATTTTTAAAAATTTTTTTAAAAAAATTAAAAAATTTAGAAATTTTTTTAAAAGAGTTTCTGTTCATTCATTTTGGTCATTTGTCAAAATTTTTCTCTTATCCAATTTTTGATATAAACTCATTTTCTACTTCTTTTAGTTCCCTAGTTTAAGAATCTATTTTTTCTTTGTCAAAATATCCCCTATAAACTTTTTAGTTTGTTCACTTTAATCCCTATTCTTCACTTTCGTGCTTTTTTCTCACTGTTTGGTCCTTTAAATCAATTCATAATTTCATTTTTAGTAATAATATGATTAAATATATTATTTCTACCCAAGAACAATACAAAAAATAAATTAAAATTCAAGTTTCAAAATTTACCTTTTATGAGAGGGAGAAATATGCAATCTTTGAAATTTTGAATTTTAACTCATTTCTTATATTGTTCTTGGATAGAAATGATATATTTAATCATATTATAACTAAAAATAAAATTATGAATTGATTTGGAGGACCAAACCGTGAGAAAAAAGCATGAAAGTGAAGAATAGAGATTAAAGTAAACAAACTAAAAAGTTTACAATGGATGATTTTGACAAAGAAAAAATATATTTTTAAATTAGAGACTTAGACGAAGTAGAAAATGAGTTTATCTAAAAAATTGGACAAGAGTAAAATTTTCACAAAGGACCAAAGTGAATAAACAGAAACTTTTTAAAAAAAAAATTTTAAAAATTCCATGTGGACTAACTCCCAGGTGACAGATGCTTTTTTATCACATGGCCTAGTCAGCATTCTATTAGTTTCTTTAACAATATTAAAAAAATAGACATATTTAAACAAAATTAAAACATAAGGAACATATTTAATATAAAAAAAATATTAAAGACATAAATAAAAATTAAGATAAATATTAGAGGCATAAAATACCCTTTTACCTAAAATAATTTAAGTAGTTATAAATAATACCAAATAGATTCAAACAATGAACAAAGCACTTCCTTTGTCTCATCTGTAATTTCCACAAATTCAAATTATTGACAAGTTTTCGGTTAAAATTATTACAGAGCATCGAGCTGACAATGCTATGTCTGTCCCTATTCTAAAGGCAAGCTCTATTCATTGTTTGCTCGACAAAAGATAGAAGTTAATGTATATTGTAATATTTATTTGATTGTTGAATAAACTTGATATTTCTCTTACTCTTGTTAATTAATTACCATTTTCTTTATTAAATAAGATATTGCGTAATTTAATGAGCACGGTATAATTAATAAAAAGCCTTTTCATAATAGAATAATCTATAATTTGTATTATTAATCTGAGTCTACCTATATATGCATATTAATAAATTCCATTTAATTGTCAATGTAATATAATCATGTACCTAGATTTGATAAAATAAAATGAGACCATTATAACTTAAAATGTGCCGTCAAAAGAAGTTTTGAGTCACATTAGTAAATTTCAAATTTGGTAATTAAAATATTATAATGTCTTAATTTAAGTCTATAAAAAATTAAACGTTTTAATTTAATGTCTAAAAAATTTTGTTTGTCTCAATTTAACTTTTAATTTGTCAAAATAATTTTTAACAATAAAAATTTTAAAATTTAACAATGATAAATTTTATAATATATTAAAAAAAATAAATTAAGACAAATATGTTCTTTTTATGACAATATTACGATAACTGAAAAATCTTTCATAACTAAATCAATAATTTAGTTCAAGGTGATAATGTTTTGAGTCTTTTGACAAGCCCTGGTCTTTACTTAACACCCAACAACAGCATAACTTTAAAAAAAGAACATAAATCTATGAAATTAGAATATAATAAAACCTAGTTAGGGATGAAAATGTTGCATTGTTCCGCGGGAAATAGAGGGTGTGTCGGGTAGCTTTGTTATAGAAGATTCCACTAAGGAATCTATCAGTGCTTTGACCATCTCCATGTCTCCATTACCCTCATTTTTTTTTTTCGGTCGAACCATTACCCTCATTTTACAAAAACAAATCTTAATAGAGACAATCTTTGTTTGCCAAAAATACGGCAATCACATTGCCATCCATTACATACATACTTCATGTTCATTCACTCTCTGTCTTCTAACTACGCTTCCTCCTAAAAAAGTTGCTGCTTATTTTAAAAAGTAGATCCAAATTTTATTAAACAAATAAATAATATTAAAGTAAGATCCAAAATGGTGAAAACCCCCAAGACAGCTAGGGATGTACTCCACCACACGCACAACAAAGCACACGATACTATCTCTGGCATGTGGGAATGCACAAATAATTGTGGTTTTAAAAAACTTGATATATTAAACATAGGTGAACTAAGCTATATAGATAAAGATATTACAGTCAGCTTAATCAATTTATCTTTAACAATTTGAGGATATCGAAAAGCTTCTCGTAGGGTGTAAAACATAAATGTAGAGCATGCCAGCATTTAGGCAAACACGCCTCTTAGAAAGCGAGGATGCATTTAATAGTACGCCAAAGTGTTCATGAACGAAGATCTAGTTTGCTGAGGGAATGGCCAAGATACATGAATGTAATTAATCATGCAAATTACCTGAAAAAATTTTATCTCATCAGATGCTGGGAATCTTACTGTTTAGGAGGGAATTGTAATGGCTTCTTTTGATAATTACCTTCAAGGCAAAAATACTCCACATTAACATTCTATTCTTTTATTGAATTTCACTACTATCTCTCGTTTTGAATATAAACTAGCTAAGAATAACAGCGAGTAATATAGAATCACATGTATCACATAATAAGTGAGTACTTGCAGAAGAAAAGAAAGAAATATCTGCATTTATTTATATGTGTTAGAAGTTTCTTTGTCCAGGCGGAATAGTACAATAACGGTCCGAAGCCTGTTTACAATATTACAGTTGTAACACGTTGCTATAAATGCATACACAAGGTTCAAATGAATTGACAACCACTGTACAAATATGGGCATGAATGTCTTATATCTACACAATTTAATGCGCATAGCCAACCCCATCAGAAGCCAAATACTTGGAAGGGGGACTATAGACACATTGGAAGCTATGATTCCTTGCAGTACTATATACATAAGTAATATGCAGTAACATGATCAACAGACAGCTGCACAAAAGGTTCGTGTTGATTCGTCCTCTTTTTACAAAGATATCTGTTGGGCCATTCAAGAAAAAGAAATTATTTCACAATGGTAATTTCCAGTCAGTTAAGTAACTCTAGGAACATGAACATCTCACGATACAGTTGAGAGTGCGTTTGACACAGCTCACAAATATATGTCTTGAGATATTTTTCTTCATGATTCCATTTTCAACTACTTTGGTGCTCACGCACACACAAGTACATACACAGGAATGTGCCTTATTTAATCAAGCTTCAACTTTTATTATCTCTAAACTCTAAAGTTTATATATATATATATATATTATAACTAAAAAAAATGTGACGGAGAATAAGGAGTAGTAAATATAAAGGATTTTGATGACCAGAAATGAAAGAGAGTGAGTTTGAAAACAATAATAGTAATTATCAGTTGAGTTTGTGAGATGGAGCCCAAATAGCGAATATCTGTCTAGTAGTATATATTCCTTTAGTTCAATCTCTAATATATCAAGAAAAAGGTAAAATTATGCGTATGGAACTCAATCCTGCTGAAATAACGAAAAGCTAGAAGAAAAAGAATGTCAGAAACGGAACGACATAAATTGCATTTGTAAATCATATTATCATGTAAATTGTAAATTTTTAATAAGTTGTGCTCTTGTCACATTGTTAGGAAAGCCTACTAAAGGAGACTATAAAAAACCTATGCAGGTACATAAAGAATAGATATGAATTTGGCAAAAATAGTGCATAATATCCACCTTTCTGCTAATTGAAGACTATTATTTCCTCCATTAATAATTTTAATACCTTCAAGAACAAAGGAGCTATAGCCCACTGGGTGCATCTACTCTTCATACACCTCTTATAGTTGCCTGAGATTAAATCTCACGGGACCATGAGCAACAACCATTGTTGTCAAATGGAATAATTAATAACTTAACAGGTTACATTTATTGTGGATTTATCACTTATTGATCCAAGGCAAAACTGTAAACTTGAGTACTCTAAACTGATCTTAAATTCTTAGCCATCTAAGACCAGTTTGCATTGTTCCCTACTCCCCACTCTCCATTAGGTTATCCAAATGGAAAAAGAAGAATGAATGAAAAGATAGAAATGAAAGATTAATCAAAACTATACATTGGGAATTTATGAAGTAGATTATGGTAAGAATAAAGAGGATGAGCTTGTTGGAAGACAAGAGAGGTATACAGTAAACTGCGGTAGCTTACCAAGAGAAGATCCTCATCTGTACCAAAGGCTTTGCGAGCCTCTTCTAGGGACTTTGAAGAGATCCTCTTATATTTCCTGCATAATTTTGTGGGAAATTTGAACTTGTAAATTTGCAAAGATGACCAATCAACACTTGCCTAGGAGTAAAATCACAAAAACAACTAGTAAATAGTTCATCAGGACAAATCCAGACAAAAGTATATCGAGCAATCATGAATGCACCCAATATGATAGCATCTTGGACTGTGAATTTCCAATTCTTTAAAGAACACTGTCTTGACATTCTTAAAAACAAACATTGGTTTATACATAATTGCATGAGAACTAAATACTATTAAAAGTAATTATTCATCTATTTCACGGCAAGTAATTATAGTTTTGAAGCAGTTGTGGTCCAAATAAGATCAAAGCTTGTGATCCAAAGATAATGGTAAGGATTAAGACCATGACAAACTGTTTCATGCAGAAAATTTCTGATATGACACTAAGTGAAGATACAAAATCAATTTCTAATTAGTTGAGAGAAGGAAAGGAGAGTACTTAGAACTGGCAGGATCTCTAATCTCAAACATATCTGCTCCAACATCATAGCCACATATCAACATATAGTGACCTGTCCATTACAAATGTCAGCTTAGGACTAGAATAATTCCAGAATACTTGAACGAATGCCAATAAAGTATGAAATTGAATTTGTAATGAGGACAAAGAATAAATTTCAGGTCTTAGCAATATCACCTCCTATTTATGATTTGCAATTAAGTGCAGTCAGAGTTTAGAACTTAAAAGATAAATAGCAACTAGCCCTGGCAATTTTGAGATGATGCACTTAGCATAGGTACAGCACAGTGTAATACAACTACGCACTAGCTGCCCCCGCCTATTCTAGCGGGCATTGACAACCAATAATTTCATTCACCTAAATTTAAATTAGGTTTATTCAAAATCCACACCAAAGCATGGTGAATGACTTAAAAAACTGAAAGGACGTAGAGTATATTCAATTTTTAGATAATTAACTCAGTTAGGGTTCAAATGTGAAAAGTATCATTTTTCTTTTGCTCATGAGTTGGATGAAATTTTCCACCTTCAGCTGTCTGATCCTTCAGCCATAGTTGGATTTCCATGATCCATAGATAGAAGCTGCTTCGGTTCAGAGGATAGAACCACCGTAGTAATTTGAAGGGAATTTAAAGCTTTATAAATTGTGTATAGCCAAACTCAGTTACAAGTGTTTTTAGTTTGACGAATGTCATTCAGGAAGCAACAAGTCTCCCGTGCAGAAAACTAAGCTGGATTTATTTTACCATGTCAACTCACATCCATAAAAGTAAAAACTGAGGTTTATTTATTTATTTATTTTTTTTGGGGGGGGGGGATTAAATAAAATTTTGAAATTGAGTTATTTACAATTCAAAATACAACAATTTAGGCTTTGTAACTTGCATATGATAGAAGGGTTTTACAAAAGCCAAGAACTATCATATAATGCTTGAGTGTTCTTGTCAAATAAGAGAAAATTAATGAGGGGGCAAAATATAAATTAAATTTAACTCATCTTCATGAATGAAGCTCAGAAAAAATCTCTGTAAAATGCTCATTGACCACCCCATTTCAGGATTGAAATTTGAATATATTTGTACAAATTCCTAATCTACTGTATAAAAGGTCATCTAGAATGGCTTTAAGCATGCTATAGGGATTTGCAAACTAAGCTCCACATAAACAAGATGCCAACACTTCTCACATCCTTACTTTTATGCTCTGAAGATTTCCATCAGGTCCCAATGATTTTACTTGGACAGTTACATGATAGTAACTTCCATCTTAGAACAAGCATTAGAATTCATAAGAAATAAGTTAAGATTGCTATATTAATGCTTACCTGTGTAGCCAGAGTTGTTGCCAACATGATCATCTTCCTCCCAAACAAGACTGAAATAGAGGGGGGAAAAAAGCTCTTCAGAAAAAGAAGAATTCCTCATCACCAAAGAAAGAGGCTAGATTTTGAGCAATCAAGAGACAAAGGGATTTCATTTTTTTTTTTTCCCACATTGGGGATGGCATTTTTTTTTGAAATGGTAAAGAGCATATCAATGAATGGTGGACTTGGTTTATCTTGTGTTAAATAAACTCTGAAGTAGTGTTTGGATTATAAAAATGTAATACAATCAATGTCAACTGAGTGGCCAAACCAAAGACGAAAAAAAAAAAAAAAATTCCCAAAACTTATACCTCAGTTTGTTGCGGTCAACTAATGCAATTGCAATGTATTTGCCAGACAATATCAGAATAGAAATCTCTTCTCCACTAATCGATTGAAACTGCAAAAGATAGAAAGGTTTGTTGACTACAAATAGAAATTTTTATTTACAAGAAGAAAAGTTGTCAAAGAAGTTGCCTTCTAATACCAATTTCTTTTTCTCCTTCAAGAAGTGATTATATCGGAAATCTTTGCTTAGAGATTGATTATCTCAGAAACCTTTTCTCCTTTAATATACAACATACCTGTATATTGATTCCAGCCTCCATTGCTTTCTGAAATAGCATATCCACTCTCACCAGATCATTAGCAAATTGCTCCTGTACAACATTTAAAAGAAAAATATTTCCAAGTTAGTACGCAATAGATTGACTGAGTACAGAAATTATGATAATATGAGGTGATAGGGAAAAGTAATAATTTATAGACAGAATAATGATAAGGAAGGGAATAATGAACAATGAAAGGTGAATATATTTCTTCAAATACCAATTACTAATGAGAAAGGCATTCAACGTTGCAAAATCACTAACAGATATTAAATCAATCCTGATCTCTCTTGTTGCTCAGTTACATCATACCCATGTGTTGTGAAGCAGCATAGATGAATACATACAACTGTTAGTGGATAAGAATCATGTGACTTATACAAAAAGTTACGCAGGAAAAAAAAAAAAAGAATGAATGTAAAGGAATATGACCCCTATAATAAAATTTCAAATGTTCAATAAACCAAACTTAATAAGCAAACATGTTTCAAACAGCCAGGCCAAAACCTATAACTATGCTTCTAATGCCATTATTTCCAGCCAAACAGGATTTTCAATAAGACCCAAAACCAAGTATGCGAAGAATTTGGAAAAAGCAATCAATTTATATATACATATATATACTGGTAGAACAGATAACTATATGCAATTTAATTGCGCACAACTACACAAAATTCTTTGAATAATATCTTGGAAGTTGGCACTATATCTTAAGCATTTTCAATCTCTCAAATTTTAGCTTCAATAAGTTTAAGATAAATGGAAATGAAATAAGCATAAACATTAAAGGGTTTGTAACTGTTTCGTATGACAGTAAATCACCTTGTAGAATGACTCAGTGCAATAACTTGGATTTACGCCAAAAGTTACCGTGAAGTAGGAAAATCTAACTGAAAATCTCTGTAACAAATAAGCCAAATCAACAGTCCAAATGCTGCAAAACAATAGTAAAGTATTAAGGCAGAAGTCAATCATAAATTTATATCAAATTGTGATATTCATTGGTTCAGACTTTCGGTATATGACTCTAACTATTATAGAAACATTAAATGCAAATGTTGCGGAAAAAAAAATTAGCAAGCATTCACAGACTAAACCAAACAAAAAGGAAAAATATGATCATGTTTAGGACTCAAATCATTATAGAAACCAATAACATAAACATGTTTTCCCTCGAAAAATCCAAGAAAAGTTTTGTTTAAACCTGAATATTCAACAGTGTGAGCAAAGACCTGAGATTATGTAGAACAAGAGTATCCTACGTTTTCTAGCTTGAGGGCCAGCTTCAAATTGATGTTTGCATTTCTATTCAAGAAAATTAGGCAGTCTCTGTCATTTCATATTTTTCTTTTCAAAGGATTATAGATAGTCAAGTAAATTTCAGATTTGAATGTTAAAACTCCAAAGAGAGAAAGATCCACAAAAATAAATGGGATAATTTTGAGTCTGAGCAATAGACACATTAAATGCAATTGTTGTGAAAAAAGAAATAAATTAGCAAGTATTGACAGAATAAATGGCAAACTTTGTGGAAACGAGAACTATTATCGTGCTTAGAACTCAATCATTAACAAAGAATTAATACTTTTTTAATTTCCATCCTCAATAGATCCAAGAAACATTATTCAAGAGTAAGCCAAGAGATGAGATTATATATGTAGAACAATACTATCTTATGTTTTCCAGCTTTTAATGAGTGAATCCAACAAGACTTGGTGGCCAAGTTCAAACTGGTGTTTGCACTTCTACTCCTGAAAATTTGGTAATCTCTGTCAACTAATCATACAGACAACACATAAATATAGAATTAAATCTGATGTTAGGTTGGTCAAAATTCCATACATGCACAGATTAACAGACACACTAAGACATGTAACTGATAGTCATACAACAAAGAAAAGGAAAAAAAAAAAGTTAATGATCCAAGGAGAACTTTGCTTCAAATCTTAAGTCTTAATTCATAAATAAAACTGCAAATTAGTTCCTTCTATGATTTTATTAGAAGTAGTCATATGTCCTAGGATCATCAATCATTTCAAATAACACAATAAGTTGAAGCGCTGCGCTTGTACAGTGGAAAAGACCTTGTTGTGCAGCATAGTTCAGCCAGTGTTTGAATATTGCAGTCATTGAAACCGGTGGTTTTCAAAACCATCAGAACACAAGCAAGGCCACAATCCCATGTGTATAGTTGGGCTATGTGGGGTACCTATAAGCATGATAGTGATAAAATCTATTCATGCCAAAATTTAAAAAATAAAATAAAATAAATCTTCAGTATGATATATAAACAAATATCAGCTATAAACAACTTTGAACTCACTTCAACAAAGTATGAGCGGGATAAGGAGGGAAGATGGCAGCCCAAGTTACTTGATCGCTGCTGAAGCAGGTAGGGATCTATTACATATGAATTATCTCCATTTAATTCTTCTTCGTCCTCAGTCTTAAGAATTTTGTTGAATAGAAAGTACAAGGGCCACATCAATGACCAGATTCAGTATATAAATGACTTTCAGACAAAGATTCAGCACATCAAAATACTCCAGAGAAGGAAATGGACCAGTCCTTTTCTTGTGTCATGATGAGCATCAACCAAATTGAATAAATAGCAGTATATATGCAATATATTACCTGCAGTGCATCAGAATTGACATAAAGAAAATTAGGAGACAAGCATAGAATTATACTATTTATTTCTTATTAGGTGCTTCAGTTCTCAAGCCATTGAAGGCCACGTAACTGAGAAGGATGGAATCAAATATTTGTGTTAATTAGGGGTAAATCATAAACAAGCTCAGGTTTAAACCAATTTCCGCAAAATCTAGCTCCCAGTAAATGCAGGAAGCTCCATTAAATATGACATAGCTAGTATCACAACTATTTGAAACCGAGTTATAGCAACATAAGGTTAACTTTCAGAGAAACCAATATCAAAATGCGGGACCATTTTGGCTCTCAGAAAAAACGAGTGATGATTGACTCTCAAAATGGGGTTTATTAGGAAAAGCATGAATATCTAACTTCTGCAAGCACGATAACCTGAATCATCTCCATCACCAGAACACAACAGCAATATGCATTGTAAAAGTCAATAATTCCGTCGATTTCGAAACGAGAAAAGCAGACGCTTTAAGTCCTTAACACCAATTATACTGAATTTAAATCGGAACAATAACTTCTAATTCAATAATTAACTAAATGATCAGTAAATTAAACCAAAAGCCAAAGCTTTTCATCGAAGTTCGACAAATCTTGATAAAGATTCAAACAATATAAAGATTCCAGTCCATGTGATCAAATAAACTGTAGTATAAAGAAACTTGCAGGACAGGGACAGCTGAAAATGCAAGTAAGATCATACAAACAATATCAAATCAAAATTTCAAAAAGAATTGAAATTTTTATGAAATACAGACACGGCAACGGTAAAACTAGAAAAAAGAAAATAAAAATACCGAGATTTATATATGTATATACACATACGAAGGGTAACGAAGACGCTTGTCCACGACGGGGAGAGACAGGTTCAACAATTTGCCTGGAGCTTTTTGGATCCTTTTATTCATTCCTCTCTGTCTGGTCTCTCCGCGAGCCATTCCCCTTTTTTACTCTGAAGTTTTATCTTGGTAATTTGGTGTTATCCTGTGGGACACTAAACCGGGAATGTTCCACTTCTACGTTAAACGGCCTCGTATGAATTGTCCTGTAGAAAAAATTTAATACAGTCCTGCCTTTATTTCTTATCTCGTTGATGGAGAAAAATATCTAAGTCCAAAAGGAATTTTCTAGTTTGACTTTGGGCGACTTACTGGCTAGGTCATCTTAAATTGTCATATTGCCTGTTTGGTAAGTGTAGACATAAATATTTTTGTCTGGAGTTATTTTTTAATTTTATGATATTTAGTATTCATAATATAATAAAAAACTGAAAAAAATAACTAAAATTATAAAACAAAAAAATAAAAACTTAATTAAAAATTTTGAAAAAAATGGGCCACTTTTGGGGAATTTCTAAAATCTTGGGATTAAATTGCAAATAGAGCTAATTTGAAAAATTCAAAAAATTTTGGGATCAAATTATCACAAAGCACTTATTTGAAAATTTCAAAGATTTTAGGGATAAATTTGAAAAGAATTATTTTACAAAATCCCAAATGTTTTGGATTAAAAATGAAAAAAGAATTCTTTTGCAAATCCTGCAAGTTTTGGGTTTCTTTTTTGGAAAAAGGAATTATTTGAGGATCCCAAAGGTTTTGGTGTTATTTTTGAAAAAAATGAACTATTTGAAAATCTCAAGAGTATTGGCGTTGTTTTTTTTTTTTTTTTTAAAAAGAATCAATGTGCGAACATAAGCGAATCTGCTATGTTGTTTTACAAGTTTTATGGCTTTTTTTCATTCTCTATTCACCACCTTTCAAAAGTTCTCTGAGCCCTCTACACGTTTCCATCTTGTCCTACCCCTTGGAGTGAGGTTTTGATGTTGAAATTTGCTCCGAAAGTAGGGTGGATGACCATTTTTCTGTTGCAGAAGACGTTTTTGGAGATGGGTTATTTTGGATTCGTTTTCCAGAGGTTTTTCTCCTAATTTAATGGGATTTGTTTGGCTCTAAACCAAGGGGGGATGTCATGTGCCTTCATGTGCCCCAAAGCAGCAGACATCATCATTAGGCAACATTAATTTCTTAACATAGTTTTTTATTTTGTAGGTTTAAATTTAGCATGCATCATTTTTCAGCATACATCATTTAATTAGGGACATGTCTCATCATCGCTGCGGCCGATGGGCCACTTAGCTCAGGTCCAGCATACCAAACTCGACATTCAACATAAGAGCAGCATAACACATGCATTCTGGCCTACCTCAACATATATTAGCAGAAAACATAAACTCATCCCAACAGGCAACATCATCTTGCATCAAAGGAGCACACAAATACCCTCGACACATATCATTATGCACACATCAAGCATTGCGAGAGAATACATCAATACTTCTTGGAAGTGCATACACCCTTAACTTTGAACATCAAAGCAGATCCACATCAGCATATAAATCTCATAGATATTCACATCCACAGTATCATCAACAATACCAAGCATCACATAAATAGAAAGATAAATCATACATGCACTTCATCGCCACGTCAGTAGTGCCAACGTGACTCATACCATCCACATAGTCAACCAGGTCATTAGTAAGGCTGACGTCATCAACCATGTCACTAGGGTTGACATGATCATCCACGTTGTCATTTTTTGCTTAGGTTAGTCCGTTTACATATAGTTTGACCTTCTGGTACATTATCTATGCTACTTTACAATTAATTTTTACATCATGTAATTTTATTTTTGCATTTACATTAAATAGAAAATAGGTCCAGTATTCTTCATGTACCACGATCCGTAAACATGGTAGCACCTTCCATCCATCTTGGCTCCACTGCCAAAGAAGTTGAAGTATCAAGGAAGAAGAAAGAATAGTATAAATTGTAGAACTTATGTATTGAAAGACATCAATGAAATATTACATACCTTTCATAAATCTTCTTCTTCATTATTCATCTTCTCTGTCGCATCTCTCTTCTCAGATCTACACCTTTTTCTTCTTCTTCTTCCGATCTCACACTCTTTTGGTCATGGTTACTGTTTTTTTAGGTGACATTTAACCTCCCTTGGACATACTTGGAAGCACCACATAGAAGCCTTAGACGGAGGAACCGAGACCATAGGGAGAAAGCACAGGAAAAATAAACGGTGGAATCCTGCTTTGATGACCATTTAAAAAATCTATCGCCGTAGATGATAGAACCCTAGCAGAGGGCTCACTGAATTGCAGAGAGAATTTCAAAAGTCTAAAGTAATTTGGGAGATTTTTTTACCAAGTCTGAAAATATAGCAATATATATTAAGGGAGAATTCCATCTTTTACCCTTAATGAATTAATTTGAGCCTTTGGATTAATACCCTTATTGGGAAAAGAAAAAGTAATTCATGAACTTACCCCCATCAGTGAATTTTAGATCTTACGAAAAAGAACCATACTTGCTTTTACCAATATTACCTTATTTTTGAATTAAGTTGACTGTTTTGCCCTTAGTTGCTTATTAATTTTTTTTTGGTCGAAAAGTTGCTTATTAATTTATAGATTGCCATTTCAGTAGACAGCAGCATTTTGGCTTGACGTTGGGCCTAAGGTCTTTACTGCACTTGGGTCATAACAAGGTAGTATTAGAGCAAAATCTTAAGACAACAAGCTAGCTAAGACCAGAGTAACGCAGATGGCAGATAGAACTTCTAAAAAGGGGAAAGAGCCTGCAAACCTTGAGACAAGGATTGAGGCAAAGATGTAAAAAATGTCAGATGAGTTCTTTGAGCAATTACAAAGTATGCAACAACAAGTAGTTGACACATGCAATGCACAAAGTAGTAAGCTGGATCAGTTGATCTCCACTTTCAAACAACTGAGTACCAAACAGATGGAGAGCAGTGTACAAGGAAGAGTAGGCTCACCCTTAGTAGCTAAGTGGATCTCCACTTTTCAGCAACTGAATACTAAACAGATGGATAACAGTATATAAGGAGGAGTAGGCTCACCATCAGCAGTTGAGCGGGGCATTCTACAAACCCCTAGCTAGATAATTCCTCATTGGGTAGACTAGTACGCCTCCTAGTATACATTGGTCCTACGGGAAATAACACTTAGGCAGAAAATGAAGGATACATGCCTAATTATTTCCAGCCTAAACCTAAGGTTGAACTAACCATGTTCAATGGGGCAGACCAAGGTATTGGATAAGGTAGTGCACTGGGTATTTTGATTATTATAATACAACAACAAGAGATAAAATTCCAGTAGCAACTCTATATTTTGAAAAGCAAGTTGAAAAATGGTTTCATAACTATCTTGTGGGGCAACCTCAGATTTCATGGAATGAACTATCTAGGGCTTTTTTGTCTAAATATGACAAGTTAGACTATGGTCAAATTGTTGGGTCATTTAATAAATTAAGATAGACTGCGAGTTTGGAAACATACATTGATAGTTTTGAAAACTCGAGAGCTAGTATGTTGAAATTTAATCCTTACTTATCTGAATCTCATTTCCTATATAGCTTTATTAATGGATTATAGGAAGAGACTAGACATGGGGTGGCTATGTTCAAGCCACAAACGTTGAAGACAGCCTATGAACTGGTAGAGAATGAAGAAAAGAAGCTTGAGGCACTAAGAAGACATGGTTCTTACTTCAGAGGAACTAGCAGTAACAAAAGACCACTACAGAATAGGCCTTTTCTACAAGGTAACTTAAATTCCAAACCCAACACGGACCCAAAGGTGAACAAGCCTACCAGAGAATTTAAAAAAGGAGAATGTTTTAAATGTGGTGATAAATGGCCCCCTAGTCATAGTGCAAAACCAAGACCTTTCACCAAATGGAGGGAGACTTACCAGACATAGCAGAAGACATAGACTCAAAATAGGAGATTGTTGCATAACCTAGCCTAGAAGAGGGCAATACTGATGGGGAAGTCATGTTAAACGCTATATATTGCCACTGACCACCTAGCACGTTGAAATGAACAACTAAAATTGGTGAAGTTGAAGTTGAGGTCTAAGTTTTGATTGACTTTGGCAGCACTAATAGTTTTATTGACCATATAGTGTTGCAAAAATTGAAGGTTAAGGTAACTAGAACCGACCCCTTAATAGTAGTAGTGGAAAATGGTAGCAAAACAGTTAACAGGGATGAGGTATCCCAGTTATCTTGGGAGTGCAGGGTCATATGTTTAGCACTAATCTAAGGGTGCTCAAATTGGTAGATTGCCAGATGGTATTAGGTGTCGACTGGCTTATAGGCCTTATCCTAGTTACTTTTGATGTTCGGAATCTAACATTACAATTTAACCATTAGGGGGTTCCTATTATCTTATAAGGGGTAAATAATAGTGCTTCACTTAGAATGATTGGGGTTCAATTTATGGAGGATTTTTTTAGCCTTAACGACGACTGGATGGCTCAATTAAGTAGCATACAGGCTGCACCATTAGGGGACCCAATTCCTAAATGTATATAAAGGTTGATTCAGCGTAATAGTGAATTATTCAAGGAGATTACAGAACTGCCACCTAAGAGGTTTCATGATCATTGCATTTTATTAAAGCTAGACTTATAGCTAGTGAATCTAAGGCCTTACTGTTATCCGTACCACCATAAAGCTGAGTTGGAGAAACAGATTGACAAGATGCTCATAATGGGAATCATCAAACCTAGTCGGAGAGCATATGCACCACTAGCTCTACTAGTGGGGAAGAAGGATGACACTCTAAGGATGTGTATTGATTATAGACAACTTAATTCCATGACAGTAAAAGATAAGTTCCCTATCCCAATTATTAATGATCTTTTAGATGAATTAAATAGAGCCTCTATTTTTTCTAAACTAGACCTTTGGTCTAGGTATCACCAAATCAGGATGCATGAGCTTGATATACAGAAACTGCTTTCAGAACCTACCATAAGTACTATGAGTTTTTGGTAATGCCTTTTGGGCTAACCAATGTATCAGCCACATTCTAGAGTTTAATGAATACTATTCTAGCTGAATTCTTAAGAAAATTTGTATTAGTTTTCTTTAATGATATTTTGATCTACAACAAGGGCTTGGAGGAGCACATTTAGTACTTGGAGGCCGTTTTTCATAGATTAAAAGAGAACTAGTTGCTAGCAAAAAAGAGTAAGAGAGTAAATGTTCATTCGGGCAACCTAAAGTAGAGTATCTTAGGTACATAATTTCCCGAGAAAGAGTTGCTACACATTAGAAGAAAATTGAAGCTAAGTTGGCCAACACCTAAAACACTCAAGTCTTTTAGGAGAGGCTATGGTAAGATTAGTAAGCTTCTTACTAACTTATTAAGAAAAAAGGTGCTTTTAAATGGGATGAGAAAGCAATAGTTGCTTTTAAAGAACTTAAAATGGCCATGACTAAGGCCCATATGTTGGCTATGCCAAATTTTACTAAACCATTTATATTGGAGATTGACGCATGTGATACAAGGATAGGAGCAGTCCTTATGCAAGAAGGTAGACTTTTAGCCTTTATGAGTAAGGCTTTAGGAGTGAAGAATTTGGGGTTGTCTAGAAATAGGAACTTTTGTCATTCGAACAGATCACGAATCTCTCAAGTACTTATTGGACCAGAGGGTAACTAACCAGATTCAAAAGAAGGGCTTCAATAAACTAATGGGTTTGTCCTATGAAGTTCATTACAGGAAAGAGAGAGAAAATATAACTGTAGATGCATTATCTAGAAGGTGGGAAGATGCATAGCTTAGCAATATCACTATAGTTACACCTACATGGATCCTATAGGCCAATGCTTTATATGAGGGTGACACAAATACCTAGAATTTGATACAGCATCTAGAAAGGCCTAATCCACCACCTAGGTTTACATTTATAAATGGGTTAATGTGTTATAAGGGGAGATTACTAATTGGAAATGCTACTGAACTAAGGAAGCAAATTGTTGAGGTTATTCATGCACATTCTGGCATTCAGGGAACTTATCAACGAGTAAAGGCGCTAGTCTACTGGAGGGGACTAAAGGGAGATGTCATTGCCTATGTGAATCAATTTGATGTTTATCAGAGGAACAAAGGGGAACACATAAAGCCACCATGATTAATCCAGCCACTGCCCATTCCATAAGCAGCATAAAAGGAAATTTCTATAGACTTCATTGAAGGGCTACCTAAATTTGAAGAGAATGAGGTAATCTTAGTAGTAATTGATGGTTTTACTAAATATTCACATTTTATTCCACTGTCTTACCCCCTCACAACACCATAAGTAGCACAAGTAGTTTTGGTGAATATTTATAAATCACAAAAATTGCCCAACTTAATCGTGACAAACATGGATCGAATTTTCACAAGCCATTTCTGGTAAGGGTGGGCACGGGTCATGTTGGTTCGGGTTAAGGGAAAATCTCAACTCGAACTAGCCATTCACTGATGGGTTGGGTTGGGTCGGGTTCAGTATTTTTTGGAGTTGAACCTGAACCAAACCAACCCGCCAATTAACGGGTTGGCGGGTTGGTCTTTTTTTTTTTTTATTTCTTGCTTTCTTTATCTCGGCTGCCATCTTATGCGATATTGTTCTGTATAAATAAAACAATTGAAATGTTGAATTGCACAACACAGCCACTATACCCTTCAACCAGTCTCACCCTTGTTCTCTGTTTTAGCCACCAGCCACCACACCTTCTCCCCTGCTCTTTACTATTCACGCCACCATTGACCTCGTACCCATCACCATCACAACCTATAGATCCCTCAGCCTTCACATCATCCTCTATCTCACACATACACTATCCCCTCCTCTCACTCATTTCTCCTTCACCGTCGATCTCCATTAATCTATTTTCCTCTACCCCTTGCTATGCATTTGAGTCCGCCTGTCCTTTCCACTTCGTAACCTACTACCATTGATAGCCATAGCCATTGCCTTTGACACTGTAAATTGTTCACCCGACCTCCACAGCATCAATTACCCAAATCCCAGCAACCAAGTTAAAGCTGTAACTCACAGCCACCTTCTCCCCTCTCCTCCACCATTCAATCCCTAACCATCCTCTATCATCAAACCCCAAAACCCAATCTCCATCTCCATCGCACATTAGTCACTATCTCCCCTGTCCTCTACTATTTGGGAAAGTGATAGAACTAGAAGCCAGAAGGAACCCTAGAATTTGAACTAAACTAAAGTTTGAATTACTGAAATATAAAAAATATTTTAATAAAAAATTTAATTATGGTCGGGTTCACAAATTGGGTTGAGTTGAAAATTTTCAATACGCCACTCGTGTTCGCCTATGGTCAGGTTGGAGATTTTCAACCCAACCCAACATGCCGACCCAATCCAACCCAACTCAACCCGATTATGCGGGTTAGGTTGGATTTGACTGGTTGGGCGGGTTGACTGCCCATCCCTGATTTCTGGCAACAGTTGTTTAAAGCTACGGGGGTTATTATGAAATTAAGCACAACTATTCACTCCCGAACAAATGGCCAGACTAAGCGAGTCAAAGTGTTTAGAGTGCTACTTAAGATACATGACATGAGATCATCCTAAGAAATGGGCAACTTGGTTACCTTTGGCAGAGTGGTGGTACAATACCAATTATCATACAGCTATTGGGATGACTCCCTATCAAGCTCTCTATGGGGTACCCCCTACTCACTATGGGTTCGAACATATTGACATAACTAATAAGGCAATAGCAAATTTATTAAGGGACCACAACACTACTATAGGGATCCTAAAGGAGAAGTTACCTAAGGCCCAGGAAAGAATGAAACACTATGAAGATAAAGGGAGGATAGATAGGGTGTTTTAGGTTAGAGATCAGGTGTACCTAAAGTTGCAGCCTAAAAAACTTGTTAGTGACATGATAAGTATACTGGTCATATAAGTAATAAAGTGATGAGTTTGAGTATCGTCTCTATAGGGACTGAATTAGCAATTACTTAGGAAACTAGAACATACTATTTAGACCAAACAATTGAGTGAATGACATTTGAAGAACAAAAAAAAAACTCGAAGAACAATTAAAGTAAAAAAACACAATAACAAAAATGTTTAGAAAATTTACTAATTGAAAAGGCCTAGAGTAGCTAATTCTTTTTGTTCTTCCTAAAAATTGTTGTTCTATCTCACTCTTGCACTCACCGATATATAAAGGAATCTAAGACCTACCATTACCTAAAAGGATTCTCTCAAACCTTAACTAAGCTAACCTAATATCTCAATAATTTCTTATGAGTACTAGGTTCAGTTTTGATTTAAACCAACCCTATGATTGATTATATGAGGCTATCGATCATATATCTATATCGTTAGTAAATCAATTCCCCTACATAGCTAAGGTTCATGACTTATACTTTTCATTCCTTGGTCTAATCTCACCTCTCCCTCTCTCTTAAGACAAGCAAAATCATAAATCAATCCACAATTTGATCAAGATAATGGAAAACATTAACCATTGAATGAAAACAACTGTAATACAAAATCGATGTTCACAAGAGTAGAGAGAAACAACAATTCTTATTCAAAACTACAGTTCATAGCAACCCTAGAATATAAAATTAGCCACTTATGGTGACAAAAGAGCAAAAATCAACAATAAAGAGATGGATTCATGAATCCGAGGTAAGAGGTAGAAGAGATAGGCTCCAATGATGCCCTAAAGACAAACTTCCTCACTCCTTAGGTAAAAAATGGTGCCTTATTCTTTTCCAAACTCAGAATCCTCTTTCTAATCTTTCTCAAAAAAATTATTTGAACCCCTAAATTCGCTGGTACCGTTCATCATTGCTAACAGCAGAGAAAACTTCGCTTTCAGCGAAAAACTCTATAGAAAATCTTTCATTTTTACAACAGGATCTCCCTTTTTATTTCATCTAATCAGCCCATCAATTACTAAAAGTCCACCCTACAAAAACATCTAAAAATTAGAATAAAGCTAGAAAAAAAATTAAAATGGTAAAAATTTAGAAATCCAAATGAAGCAACAAGAAAGGAAATAAATTAATTAATTTTACTAGAAAGGCAACACAAATACAATAAGGGGATTACAAATTAATAAGCAAAATGAATCCTAATTTAATAAAATTAGGAAATTAACACTCCTCTAAATTTGAGACTTTGCTTGCCCTCAAGCAAAACAACTTCAACTCACAAGAAAGAAAAGATAACCTCAAAATTCACTAAAAGAAACATGCAATTTCTTCTGCAAAATAATAGTATCAAAAATAAAGTCAAGGATTAGAAAGCATATTGAATATAGAGAACCAAAATTAGCTTTATAAAATCATACCAAGATAGCATTTTTATAAGATAGTAACTGAGTGCAAAATGGCAACAAGAAAGTTTTAATAAATCCATATTTTAACATTTTGCTAACCATCTTTTATCCTTAAGCATTCCTTAATAACTTGAATTGCAAATCCATCATAATACTTTTGTTCTCAAGGGTTTAATTCCAAATGAACTAATTACAAAAGCCATTAAAATTATTAGTAATGCAAAATATAACCGGTAAGAAGTAAAGCCCATGTGCCTAATCCACACAACTCTCCCTCTTCCTTCATATCTTGTTGGAAAACTATGGGATGAGATGAGTGCCTGTGTGCCTAATACACACAACATCCCCTATCTTTTTCCTCTTCTTTATTGGACAGAAAAATATGGTCCATTGGATGAAGAGATATCATGTGCCCAGTCCACACTATAATGCCACAACATAAACTATATTTTCCTTTATTTAATTCTCACTCTTATTATTATTATTATTATTATTATTATTATTATTATTATTATTATTATTATTATTATTATTATTATCATCATCATCATCATCATCATCATCATCATCATCATCATCATCATCATCAAGGAATATACATCCTTTATTGAACTTTCATTTGCACGAGAGATTGCAATTTCAAACAATTAAAGATTACACAAAGACACAAAAAGATTCTCAGTTTGTTAAAATTGAATTTATAGAAAAAATTAATGTTGCCACTTTACAGCCAAATTACTGTCTAATTAAAAATACCACTCAAAAATAAAATTATAAAGTGCTTTTGGTCTTCCACACAACTTCTTTTCCTTTCATCAAGCTCTAAATTTAAACTTGTTTTGAGAAAAAGAAAATTGCATGCTTATAACAATGTGCACTACCTCTCTAAAAGAACTCACCCAACTTCATCATAAATGAATGACTATAAAAAGCACTAGCATATTGCATAAATTAACATCAACACAACACAAGTATCCACAAAACATCTTCCTCCCCCAAACTTAACACACACATTGTCCCTAATATGGAAAAGATATCTAGAAATAAGGGAATACCATTCATAAAATGAATCATATTGAAAACATTATAGGAGAGTAATAGATTGACACAAGTATGCATTGTATAATTGTACTGAGCTGATGTAGTCATAAATGTCAAACAAAAATTTGACTAGCATAGACAACATAATCAACATAGAGAGATTGCTAGTCAAACAAACTGACAGACTAAAATAGAAAAGAAAAAAAAATAATTTTTTTTGAAACCTTAACTCTGCTTTTAGCGTAAAACTCCTCGCTTTTAGCAAGGCATCTTCTTGAAACTAGATGCACTGAAAAAGGAGGGGAATTAGGGTTCAATTTGTTTTTTAAAAAAGCAAATAATTAAGGTTGAAGCAACTTAAATTGAAAAAAAATAATTAGGAGTAAATCAATTTTAATTAGGCAATCAATTAGAGATGAATTTAAGACTAAACGAAATTCAATTAGGAAGGAAGAAATTTGAATTCAATTGAAATCATTTCGGAAGGAATTAAAATGAATCATAGTATTAATCAGTCATGAAGGCACTTTATTACTCTTTTTTTTTGTTCCTCGCTAAAAGCGAGAAATTCCCCTCTAACAATGAGGCGTCCTCCATCAAATTTGACTGATAATATACACGCGTTCTTCGCCCGCTAAAATAAATTACCCTTCATACAAGCTCAAAATTTTCACGTTCCCCGCTAAAAGCATTGAATTCCTGCTTTTAGCGAAAAATCACATAATTCAAAAATCACATATAATTGCTAAATGAAGCCAATCTAACAACAAAATACCACTCTAACACATTAAACCAACATCAAAATTCAACCCATAACCTAGAAAATAACATAAAAACAACAAACAAACATCAAAATCAAAATCACATAAATTCTAATATAATAAAACCACATCACAAAAAAGGCAAAGCATCATATAACAATAACCAACCATGAAGCAACACTAAATAAATCTACCACTCAATTTAAAAAAAAAGAACAAAATAAAAATAAAAGCATAGGGTTGAGAAAACTTGGGTTGCCTCCCAAGAGTGCTAAGTTTATAGTCTTCAACCAGACTTTACCGGTGTTTGCTCATGGCGGGATCTTCCAATGTTGGTTGCTTCCTAAATGCCTTTGACTAAGGAATAACCATGTTTGCAATGTTAGGAGATTTGAATTTATGGGGGCTAACACAAATTTCAAAATGATCAACTGAGACTTTAGGAATTCCTTTTACTCCATTTTCTTTGTCAACATCAGCCTTTATTCTTGAGTTTTCCAACTTTTCAAGCTCACCCTTCTCCATTACCTTCACAATGAACCATTCCCCTCTCTTGTCTTGGGATTTCTTTGACTCAGAAATATTGAAGGTTATTATTTGATTGTCAATTCTCATACTTAACTGACCTTCAAATACATCAATTATCGTCCTCCCTGTAGCAAAGAACGACCTTCCTAAGATGATGGGAATTTCTTTATCTTCTCTATAATCCACCACCACAAAGTTCGTTTGGAGGATTAATTTGTCAATTTTTACCAAAACATCCTCATAATCCCCACGGGATAGCACGTGGAACTATCAGCTAGTTGCAATGTGACAGTGGTAGATCTCGCTTCCCCCAATCCTAGGCTTTTAAAGATCAATAGGGGCCTTAAATTAATACTTACCCCTAAATCACATAAAGTCTGTCCCAAAATTTTTTTTTCTAATATCACAAAGAATTGTAAATTTTCCTGGGTCTTGCATCTTCAGTGGGATCTTACTTTGCAAAATTGTAGAGCACTCTTCAGTTAGTGCCACTATTTTGAACTCTCCAAACATCGTTTTCCTTAACAACATATTTTTTATAAACTTGGCATATTTCGGCATTTGCTCCAATGCCTCAGCAAATAGTATGTTGATGTGAAGTTATTTAAATATCTCCAAGAATTTTTTATATTGTGCATCCAAATCCTATTCCCTAAACCACTGTGGAAATAGGAGTGGTAGAGTGAATTTAGAAGGCACCTCTTTCTTCAGCCTCTCTTGAGCCTTCACTTCAACTTTCTTAATGTAGTTTGAGGTTCATCATTTTTTTCTACTTCATTTTGTAAAGAGGTCTCCTCACCAGCCCTTTCATCTTCTTTATTGACCAACTCCTTATGAACAAATGAACTTGAGGTTTCAGGGAGTTACTTACCACTTTTTAAGGTAATAGCCATGTAATGTTTTTTTCCTTCCCTCTCAGGGTTAGGCTAAGTGTTACTTGGAAGGGTACTTTGAGGTCGATTACTCAGTGCATTGGCGAGTTGACCCATTTAGGTCTCTAAGTTCTGAATTGACACCGCTTGACTCTGCATCAAGGCATCAGCCTTTGACATATACTGACAGAACAACTCGTCAAAAGATGGCTTTCTCTCCAAATAGAGGTCATGGAGGTTTGTCATACTAAGGAGCATTATGATGATTAAAGCCCAATGTATTACCAGTTGAAGAAGCACCTGCCTCCTGATTATTCCATGAAAAGTTTGGATGGTTCTGCTAACTCAGATTATATGTGTTCGAGTACAGGTTATTCTGTAGACATGGGGCGCTACTTATGTAATTTAACTACTTAGTCAAATGAGATTCATCGCATGCCCTATTGGCATAGCTTGCTCCATAAAAATCACACACAAGTGGCGATGATAAGAGTGCACTAACTTGCACTTGATATAAGTGAAGTTACCTGCTCAGATAGAACTTTATTCTAAGCCAAAATTGCATTCAAAATATCAAGTTCTAACATCCCTTTTCTATTTGAACCCCAGTCATTAAAAGATGAATAATTGTTTGCAGCCATTGTTTCTATAAGATCCATGGTTTCTTCTAGAGTTTTTGTATTAAGAAAACCTCCAGTTGAGGCATCAATCATTGCTCTAGTAAAAGTGTCAAACTGTTATAAAAGGTTTGAACTTGCAACCATTCAGGAATTGTATGGTGAGGGCATCTTCATAAAAGATCCTTGAAATTCTCCCAAGTATCATACAATATTCCCTATCTTGCTGTGAGAATGAAATAATTTCACTCCTCATTTTGGCCAACTTAGATGGAGGGAAATATTTGACCAATAATTTGTTAAGGAGATTATTCCATGTTGTGATGCTTCCTTGTGGTTGTGTCAACTCTTGGCCTTGTCCCTGAAAGAAAAAGGAAATAATTACAAACGAATAGCATTATCCATAGCTCCATTCACCTTCATGGTATCACATAGTTGGAGAAAGTTTGCTATATGAGCATTAGGTCTTCAATAGGGCTTCTACCAAATTGTTCTTGTTGCACCAAATGAAGTAATGCAGGCTTGATTTCAAATTGTTCGCTTATATTAGAGGTCGCACTATGCTTGAAGCACACCCATTTACATTGGGATATGCATGGTCTCTAAGAGTCCTTCAAACTGCAAGTTGTTGATTTCCATTATCATTATTTCCATTATTCAAGTCTATTCTTTCCATTGTGTCTTCTTGTGAAGTATGAAATAACAACTCTCTTATTCTCAACTATGTTTCTTTCCTTGTTCTTCTTGCTAACTTCTTAATTTCAGGTTAAAAAAGAAGCAAAAAAGGATTAGTGCACCTCACATACACAGACAAGAACACACTAATGAGAGAAATGACAACAAAATAAGTAAATAAGGCAACAAATAAAATAACTAAAAGTAAACAAAAATTGCAATAAGAAAATAAAAGGAAAAAAATGTCTAATCTAGCACTTCTTGCTTTCTATGAATATTAAAGTGATGAGTTTGAGTATCATCTCTACAAGGACTGAATTACCAATTACTTAGGAAATTAGAACATACTATTTAGACCAAACAATTGAGTGAATGACATTTGAAGAATAAAAAAAACTCAAGGAATAATTAAAGTAAAAGAATGCAATAACAAAAATGTTTAAAAAATTTACTGATTAAAAAGGCCTGGAGATGCTAATCTATTTCGTTCTTCCTAAAAATTGTTGTTCTACCCCACTCTTGCTCTCACTGACATACAAAGGAATCTAAGGCCTATCATTACCTAGAAGGATTCTCTCAGACCTCAACTAAGTTAACCTAATAAATAGTTTCTTATGAGTACTAGGTTTAATTTTAATTTAAACCAACCCTATGATTGATTATATGGGGCTATCGATTATATGTCTATATCATTAGTAAATCAATTCCCCTAAACACTTAAGGTTCATGACTCATACTTTTTATTCCTTGGTCTAATCTCACCTCTCTCTCAAGACAAGCAAAATCACAAATTAATCCACAATTTGATCAAGATAAGGGAAAACATTAAGCATTGAGTGAAAACAATTATAATACAAAGTCGATGTTCACAAGAGTAGAGATAAACAACAAATTGTATTCGAAACTATAGTTCATAGCAACCCTAGAATATAAAATTAGCCACTCATGGTGACAAAAAAGCAAAAATCAACAATAAAAAAGAGATAAATTCATGAATCTGAGGTAGGAGGTAGAAGAAATCGGCTCCAATGATGCTTCAAAGATAAGCTTCCTTACTCCTTAGGTCAAGAATGGTGCCTCATTCTTTTCTAAAATCAGAATTCTCTTTCCAATCTTTCTCAAAAAATTATTTGAACTCCTAAATTTACTGGTACTATTCATCATTGCTAACAGCAGAGAAAACTTTGCTTTTAGTGGAAAACTCTGCAGAAAATCTTTCCTTTTTTGCAACAGGATCTCCCTTTTTATTTCACCTCATCAACCCATCAATTATTGAAAGTTCACCCTATAAAAACATTTGAAAATTAGAACAAAGCTAGAAAATAAAAATCAAAATGGTAGAAATTTAGAAATCCAAATGAAGCAATAAGAAAGGAAACAAATAATTTAATTTTACTAGAAAGACAAAAAAATACAATTAGGAGATTACAAATTAATGTGCAAAATGAATCCTAATTTAGTAAAATTAGAAAATTAACATCTACAAATAGGTTTTGGTTGCTAGAAGATCTAATCAGAGTTTGGCAGCTAAGTTCTATGGACCCAACCCGATAACATAGAAGATTGGTTCTGTAGCCTACAAGCTTGAACTACCTAATGGGTTGAACATACACCCGGTTTTCATGTTTCACAGTTAAAGAAAAAGGTAGGCTCTAATAGAGAGGTTCCTCCTACACTACTAGTTATTGGCCCTATGAATAGAACGGACATTCAACCAGAGGCAATCCTGGACAAGAAGATAATCAAACGGGCAATCGAGCATCTACCTAAGTCCTTATAAAATGGACTGGCATTGACCCCTCAGATGCAACTTGGGAGGACTTTTCAGCTTTCTAGCAACAATTTCCTTCATTCAGTCCTTGAGACAAGGACTTCCTAAAAGAGAGAGGGGTTGTCACGTGCCTTCACTTGTCCTGAAGCAGCAGACATCATCATCAAGCAACATTTATTTCTTAACATAGTTTTTTATTCTGCAGGCTTAAATTCATTATACATCATTTAATTATGGACATGCTTCATCATCGCTGGTGGCCCATGGGCTACTCAACTCAGGTCTAGTATACCAAACTCGGCATTCAGCATAAGAGCAGCATAGACAAGCATTCTGGCCCAACTTAACAGATATCAATAGAAAACATAAACCCATCCCAACAAGCAACACATCATTTTGCATAAGAAAAGCACACTAGTACCCTCGACACATATCATTATGCATGTATCAAGCATCATGAGAGAATACATCAGTATTTCTCAAAAGTGCATACGCCCTCAACATTATGCATCATAGAGTGTCATCAATATATCAAAGCAGATCCACATCAGCATATACATCACATAGATGTTCATATCCACATCATCATCAAAAATACCAAGCATCACAGAAAACAAAATGATAAATCATACATAATCGTCATCGTCACGTTAGCAGTGCTAAGATGACTCAGACCATCAATATAGTTAGCCACATCATTAGTAAGGCTGACGTCATCAGCCACGTCATTAGGGTTGACATCATCATTCACGTCGTCATTTTTAGCTTAGGTTCATTGATTTACAGTACAATTAGACTTTCCAGTACATTATCTATGCTACTTTACAAATAATTTTTACATTATGTAATTTTATTTTCACATTTACATTAAATAGAAAATAAGTTCAATATCCGTCATGTACCACGATCCGTAAACATGGCAGCACCTTCCGTCTATCTTAGCTCCACTGCCAGAGAAGTAGAAGTATTAGGGTAGAAGAAAGAATAGTATAAATTACAGAACTTATGCATTGAAAGACATCAATGAAATATTATGTACCTTTCATAAGTCTTCTTCTTCATTCTTCATCTTCTCTATCACATCTCTCTTTTTAGATCTCCACTTCTTTCTTCTTCTTCTTCTTCTTCCGATCTCACTCTCTTTCGATCACAGTTGCTATTGTTTTTAGGTGACATTTAACCTCCTTAGACATACCCAGAAGCACCACGTAGACGCCGTAGATGAAGGAATTGAGACCATAGGGAGAAAGCATAGGAAAAATAAACTATGGAATCTTGCTTTGACAGCCATTGAGGAATTTCACCGCCATAGATGACGGAACCTTAGTAGAGGGCCCACCAGAGTTGCAGAGAGAATTTCAAAAGTCTGAAGTAATTTGAAAGAGTTTCTAACCAAGTCCGAAAATATAGCAGTATATATTAAGGGAGAATTCCATCTTTTATCCTTAATGAATTAATCGAGCCTTTGGATCAATACCCTTATTTGGAAAAGAAAAAGTGAATTTCTGAACTTACCCCCGTCAGTGACATATCTCAGCTATCCATCATTTAAGGGGTCCAGATATGATCTTACGAAAAGGTGCCATACTTGGATTACCAATCTGGCCTTATTTTTGAATTAAGTTGATTATTTTGCCCTCAATTGCTTATTAATTTATAGATTACGGGTGGACATAAGCATTTGGGCTTGAAGTTGGGGTTAAGGTCTTTTCTAGACTTGTGTCATAACAGGGGAGTGTGGGGGAATATTAGGAGCAGAAAACACTCAGAAAGAACATCTCTTACCCATTCGAAATCATGCCCAAAGAAGCCTACCCAAACACTTTTCTACACAAAGGATTTTTCTGTTTCCATATTGGGTTTCAGTTTTCATTGCTCACAAGCCAATTTTATAGTGATTGTTGGCAACTAACCTCAAGAATTAAGTATGAGGAAGTGCTAGAAAGCAAGAACCCTTGCAAATAACCATGTTTACTTGCCCAAAATTTCCCCCAAAGTCTGTTATTCGAGAAGAAGAAAAACAGAGTGCAAATATGGAGTTGCTGGTTTGCGCTTCGTTTCAAGCTAGTTTTCTTGATTATTTTGTTGGGGACTTAAGAGGGAAGAATGTAAGGAAGAGGAAAAACTTAAAAAGCACTCCATTGACCCCTTCCAAACCACCCTCAAACTACCCTACCCAAGAAAAGTTCGACTGCATTTTTTCATTGTGTTTACGGCTTTGATCACATTTCTGTTTGTGTTTTGGTGAGTTAGACCTACATGTATAAGAAGGGAGGAAAGTGAAGGCAGTGAAAGGCAAAGCAATAGCGTAATAGAGGGAGATGCATTAGAGGTAAGTTTCTCAATTTCTTCTTTTTTTCCTTTGGTTTTTCATAGCTCTGGTTCAATGGTGGACAAACCTGGATTTTTTGGGAGCTCATTATAATTGATGTAGCACATGTGAAGAATGATTAAGGTCCTGTTCAAATGAGTTGTTTGCTGTCTAATGTGTTTTTGTATGTTTTTTGCAAGGTTTAAATGGTTTAAAGCGCTCATAAGGTTCTTTTTAATTAACTTATTATCTGTCCAGTGTGTTTTAGTATGGAAGGTTTAAATGGTTTTAAATGCTCTTAAGGTTTTGTCTAAATGAGTTGTTTGCTATCCAAATGGTTTTAGTATGTTTTGGCAATGTTAAAGTGATTCAAAGTGCTCTTAAGTTTTTCTTTAAATGAGTTGCTTGTTGTCCAATGTGTTCTAGTGTGTTTTGACAAGGTTTTAAGTGTTTCCAAATGCTGTAAGTTCCTATTTAAATAACTTGTTGCTGTCTTAAGTGGTTTGGGATGTTTGGGCAAATTTTAAATGGTTCAAAATGCTCTAGATAGCTCTTCAAATGAGTTGTTTGTTGTATTAATATTTTGCCATGTTCCAAACTTATTTTTGCTATATATTTGTGTACTAAATAGTGCTTAAAGAAATCGTTGTTTTCCTAAGCAAATTAAGGCACCTTAAGCTCATTTCTTTGGATCCTTTAAAGCGTTGGTTTTTCTTGCTTCACATTCAGTTTTCAAGTGTTTTTTAGCATGTTTTGAACTAACTTTGCAAGCATTGTTTTGACATCAGGATGTACAGTACTACAGTGTTGTTCGTCAAGTTTTTGGTATGTTTTAAACTTGTGATCAAACATAATTTGAGATACAAATGCTTTCCAAACTATACGTGTGTCACCCTTAGGAGTGTGGATGACACAAACATACTTCAAGTTCTATCATGTGTCTTTAAATGATTCCTCATGATCATGGCTTGCTGTCCCCTGAATTTTAACATTTTAACATGCTTTAGGCTCTATCTTTGGTGCTTAAATTCTATATAACAATGTGCTATATTGTCCTCTAAACTTTGATGCCTCAAAGACATTGTTTCAAAATGCCATTTTCTGTATAAAATGCCATTTTCTATATTATTTGGCTTACATGTTGTGTGAGACATTTTATAGGGATGCCTCCTTGCATGTGCATTAATATATGTCTTTTTCTTTTTCCTAAATGGTTGGAACCTGAGGAGTGTATCGAGACTAAGTTATACTATTTGGTAGCCAGTACAAAGTGAGACTATCATTTGATCAAGGTCGACACATTTTTGTATATATGCTTGTACCCTTTCTTTTGTTGTTGTTTTATTTATTTTCTATTTCTCTTGCATTTTTAGTTGTATTTTTTTTTTTGGAGAGGTTAAATGTGACATGTGGACAAATGATTTTAACATTGTAACACTTATCATTAGTTAGAAATCATGACTGACTTTCTCCATGAAGTGACATATAATTAAGGTCACATTTGGTTGCTAGAATTGAAGCATGGGAATTAGAATGAGTGTAACATCATGACTAAACAACCACCAGAGAATTTGAGGAGATGAGAAATATGGAAAAGAACCTTAAAACAAGATGAAATGGAGTTTAAAACAAAGAAAATTGGAGCAAGGCACAACCAACTGATTGCTTGACGTTAGCAGTTAACTGCCATAATTGATCAGACTACTGCTAAGGCAAACCATGGCTGAACCTATAAAACCCAGAAAAGGCTTGCTAGAAAGTAAGCAATTGACTGGTTGGATTAACCAATCGATTATCGAATTGGAAGTGACGTTGGCAGATGAGTTGAAAGCAATAGAAAAAAAGACTATTATGCCCTTGATGATGTAGAAATAGCTAAATGATGGTCACATGGATGATAAAGGAAACAAAAGGACATATTTTAGCTGATACATAAGGTTGGATGGAGAGATTTGACCTAGGCTGTATTCGGCTGGTTATATAAGTTAACTTATAGCTTATTTGACTTGCTTATAAGCTCGTTAGAAATATTCGGTAAACAAGCTTATTTTAGTAGCTTATAACTTATAGCTTCTGATTTTTTATTCGTATTTTACCCTTATTATTTTTCAAAATACCCAATATACCCTTGACTTTATTATAACCTAAATCCTTAACTTATTCATTGTGGTCCCATCGTCCTCTTCCTCCTGCCAGCCGTTGTCTATCATCATCCGGTGGAGTCCGTCATCTTCTATCACCTTTGTTTGTCTTCTTTGTCCATCTGTCATTGATGATGAAGATGATATATATATATATATATATATATAGACATACACACACACACACACACACACATATATATATATATAATATTTATATATGTATAAAGAGAAATAATATATATATATATATATATATATATTATTTAAATTAATTTAATCAAAAACAAAAAATGACATGTTTATTTGTATTATTTTGGGATTATAAAATATTTGCTCTTTTATATCATTTTACATTTTTTAGCTACTTTAACAGTTACTTTTTATCAAACGCTTCTAATTCAATAAGCTATCTTATAAGCTTTCAGCTATAATTTATCAGCTATTAACTAAAAATTAGCTTATAAACTTTCATCTAGCTTATCAACTAATTTTACCGAATAGAGCCCTAGTGTTAGATGTGCATGTGTTGCAGTGGTGGATGGGACCAATTTCGTGGTTCCATCTCTGCAAATGGTACACGATAAAGTATTATTTTTTTAGTAATGTTATTGTCACATCCCAAAAATTGAGTATGTGAAAAGATACTACTCATTTGATATAATTCTCAAACATACGTTATATACATATATTCTGTAAGGTTTTACATTCAACCTTAATCATTCATTCCACACTACAGAATTATATTCATCTGATAAGCAAATATAGACATACATAGTCTGATATTTCTATCTCATCGCAAGCCTAGGAGACCTATAGAAAATACAGAGCTTTTCTAATATCCACATTAATAAGTACTGGTGTCCCACCAGACAGAAATAGAGAATAATCCCAAGGGGCTTCTAATCTTCAAACAGATTCTCTTCTTCTCTGTTTTCTGTATCTGAAAAAAATAATCATAGGGAGTGTGAGTTTATTTAAAAACTCAGTAAGTAAATAACTGTACTATATAAAATATCAAAAGTACAAATACCACATTTACTCATATAATTAATTATCTTATACATCGAGTAGTATGAGACTCTAACCCTTTCAAACTCATGAATAAAATTTCATAGATATACACCGAGTAGTATGGGACTTTAACCCTTTCAACTCGTGTATAGATTTCATAGATATGCACTGAGTAGTATGGGACTTTAACCCTTTCACACTCGTGTATAAGATTTCTTAGATATACACCGAGTAGTATGGGACTTTAACCCTTTCACACTCGTGTATTAGATCCCGTAGATCTTTACTCATTAATAAAATAGTGAGAATTCATCACATAGTACAATTGTCATGAAATAAATAGTTTCTTCATACTCTTATTTCTACTGATCATCATATACTCCCATATGAAAAATTAATTGCTTATTATCCAAATAATATTGTAAATGGGACTTATATTGTACTTTGACTAGTAATATCAAAGTAGCTGAGCAAGGTTATTCACTCACCTTGATGTTTGTCCAAGTTTACCTTGTTCCACACTAGAATTTGTGTAGGAAAATTTCCTAGTAAAATATATTACAAGGAATCATAAGAAAGGAAACAAAATCACGAAAATACGTAAAATTTTCTGACTGCTACAGTAACGTGTTGCTACAGTACGGTTTGCTACAGTAACGGTTTGCTACAGTGTCGGTTCGCTACAGTAACGGTTCACTACAGTACCGGTTCGCTACAGTAACGTTGACTGCTACAGTACCGTTGACTGCCGACACTACAGTACTGCTACAGTAACCCGAAGAAAATTTTCCAGATTTTGTTTCGAAATCCCTGGTCGCTACAGTAACTCGGTTTTGCAGAAAAATCTTTCAAAAATTCATCCTTTCCTTTCTTGTTTCAAAACCAGAATTTCAACTCTTTTAACCGATTATAACTCAAATATAACTTCTAAAACAACTGAGATTCATGAATTATCATCAAAATCTTCAAGAACAAAACCTCCTCTGATCTTCTACATAAACTGAAATTTAAGGAAAATAATCGGATTAAAGCTTACCTTTGATCCTTACAAAGCTTTTGAACCGAACAAATAATCGAACTTCTGAAGATCAAGGAAAGGATTTGAGAAGAAAATGAAGAACTGAGAAAGAATCTTTTCTGCTTCCTTCGGCTCAAGTTTCAAATATGAGGTTACTATTGAAACTTTATATTAAATATTTCTAATGGGTTATTCAATAACCCATGGGTATCCATAACCCAACATCCAAACCCATCCAGTCAATTTACAATAAATGGATTAATTGACCATTCTGCAACCACTTTTCCATGAATTTCACCATTCTTAGAATATATCCCTCATTGTGCAAATATTTAGTCCAGTCATTTAACTCAATTTTCATAAATAATATTCAAAGAGAACAATTAAATATGAAAATTAAAAATGACCAAAATAAATAACTAAAGTAACGTTGTAGAATTCTAAAATACTCTTAAGCGAATTATATTCTGAAATTAACGGGTATTACATTCTACCCCCCTTAAAAGAATTCGGTCCTCCGAATTAAAATCTTACCTCAAGTTTCAAATAAATGTGGATAGTTTTTCCACATCTCATCTTCTGCCTCCCACGTAGCTTCCTCGCGAGAATGATTTCTCCAAAGAACCTTGACAGTAGGAATTTCTTTGGTACGCAATTTCTTGACTTTTCTATCAAGGATAGCTACTGGTACCTCTTCGTAGGTGAGAGTTTCATCAAAATGAACTTCTTGGGGTTGTATGACATGAGAAGGATCAGGAAGATACTTCCGTAGCATGGACACATGAAATATTGGATGAACTCCCTCTAGGTTGGAAGGTAGGTCTAGGCGATATGCCACATTACCCACTCTGTCTACAACCTCATATGGGCCAACATACCTCGGACTAAGCTTGCCTTTCTTCCCGAATCTCATTACTCCTTTCATAGGTGAGATTCGTAAGAAAACCATATCACCTATTGCAAATTCAAGGTCACGTCGTCGGTTGTCCGCATAAGACTTCTGTCTACTCTGAGCAGTTAACAACTTCTCTCTGATCAGTTTAACTTTATTTATATCTTCCTGAATCATTTCAGGTCCAAATATTTTGGTTTCACCAAGTTCAAACCAACCTATAGGAGATCGACACCGTCTCCCATATAAAGCCTCAAAAGGTGCCATCTGAATACTGGCTTGGTAACTGTTGTTATAAGCAAATTCAATAAGAGACAAATGATCTTCCCAACTTCCACTGAAATCCATCACACAAGCTCTTAGCATATCCTCTAAAGTCTGAATTGTCCTTTCGGACTGTCCATCAGTCTAAGGATGGAATGCTGTGCTAAGATTCACTTTGGTACCCAAAGCCTCTTGAAAGACTTTCCAGAACCGAGAAGTAAACTGAGGTCCTCGGTCTGATATAATGGATATTGGTACACCATGAAGTTTCACTATTTCTTTAACATAAAGTCGAGCAAGTTTTGCTACACTGAAAGTGGTATGAACAGGAAGAAAATGTGCTGACTTAGTAAGTCGATCCACTATGACCCATATTGAATCATTTCCTTTTGTTGACCGAGGTAAACCTACTACAAAATCCATGGTGATCCTTTCCCACTTCCATTCGGGAATATCTAGTTTTTGCATCAATCCAGGTGGTCGTCGATGTTCAGCTTTAACTTGCTGACAAGTCAAACATCAAGCTACAAAGTCAGTCATGTCTCGCTTCATGCCCTCCCACCAATAAACTTGTTTCAAGTCCTGATACATTTTCACAGCACCAGGATGTACAACGTAGGGTGAACCATGAGCTTCCATTAAGATTTCATGCTTCAAAGATTCAATGTTGGGGACACAGAGTCTACCATTAAACCATAAGACTCCTTCTTCATCTACCAAGAAACTTGGTGCTAGACCTTGCCTTGCCTTATCTCTTATTTTGACCATATCAATGTCACCTTCTAAAGTTGCTTTTACTTTTTCAACAAGGGATGATCTAACTGTTAAATGAGCCAGAAATGTACCTGACTCAGTGATCTCGAAGAATACTCCATCAGCTTCCAATTCTTGTAGTTCATGTATTAGAGACCTCCTTATAGTGGCAATGTGAGCTAAACTTCCCATAGACTTTCGACTTAGAGCATCAGCCACTACATTTGCTTTACCTGGATGGTAAAGGATGGTACAATCATAATCTTTCAGAAGTTCCATCCACCTTCGTTGCCTTAGATTGAGATCTCTCTGCTCAAAAATGTACTTAAGGCTTTTGTGATCTGTAAAAATTTTACAAGTTTCCCCATACAAGTAATGTCTCCATATCTTTAGGGCAAACACTACAGCTGCCATTTCCAAATCATGAGTGGGGTAATTCAATTCATGCTTTTTAAGCTGACGTGAGCCATAAGCTATGACTTTACCATGTTGCATCAACACACACCCTAAGCCTATCTTTGAGGCATCACAGAATACAGAGTAACCCCCTGGTCCTGATGGTAAAATTAAGACTGGTGCAGAAGTTAAACACTCTTTCAATTGGGTGAAACTTTGCTCACATGAATCATCCCAAATGTATTTAACATTCTTTCGGGTTAACTTATTTAATGGAAGAGCCGTCTTAGAGAAATCTTTGACAAAGCGACGGTAATACCCTGCTAAGCCAAGAAAACTACGTACTTCAGACACAGTTGTTGGTCGAGGCCATTGTTTTACTGCTTCAATTTTACTTGGATCTACATGAATACCTTCTTGGGAAATAACATGTCCCAAAAATGTTACATGACTCATCCAGAATTCACATTTTGAGAGCTTTGCGTACAACTGATGCTCTCTCAAAGTCTGAAGCACTTTTCTCAAATGTTCAGTATGTTCTTCATGACTCTTTGAATATACCAAAATATCATCAATAAACACAATTACAAACTTATCAAGGAATGATTTGAACACTCTGTTCATTAAATCCATAAATGCTGCTGGTGCATTTGTCAACCCAAAAGACATCACAAGAAACTCATAATGTCCATACCGTGTACGAAAAGCAGTCTTAGGTATATCATCACTCTTAATTCGTAACTGATGATATCCAGACCTTAGATCAATCTTTGAGAAGTATTTTGCTCCTTGAAGCTGATCAAACAAATCATCTATCCTTGGTAAAGGATACTTATTCTTCACTGTGACTTTATTCAGTTGACGATAATCTATACATAATCTCATAGAACCATCTTTCTTTTTCACAAAAAGAACAGGAGCACCCCAAGGTGAAAAACTTGGGCGAATGAACCCTTTGTTTAACAAATCTTCCAATTGTTCTTTAAGTTCTTTTAGCTCAACAGGAGCCATACGATAAGGTGGAATAGAAATTGGTCTTGTGTCTGGGACCAAATCAATACTGAACTCAATATCTCTTTCTGGCGGTAATCCAGGTAAATCTTCTGGGAACACATCTGGGAATTCATTAACCACATGAATGTCTTCTAACTTCTGTTCTTTCTTTTCTAAATCTTTGATAAAAGCTAGAAATCCCTGACATCCCTTTCGCAACATACGCTGGGCACTTAACATAGATATCATGTTGCAAGGTACATCACTTCGATCTCCTTGAAACACAAAATTACTCCTCCCCGGTATATTAAAGGAAATAACTTTGTCACGACAATTTATAGTAGCATGACAAGAAGATAGCCAGTCCATCCCTAGAATCACATCAAAATCTAACATATTGAGAACCATAAGATCTATCTCAGTTTCCATGCCTCCAACGATTATTTTACAAGAACGATAACATGTTTTAACCATCAAAGTCTCTCTCATCGGTGTGGAAACCAAGAATGGTTCTTTAAGAATAATCGAATCAATTGCAAATCTCTTGGCAAATAGGGGTGACACATATGAGTGAGTAGAACCGGGGTCAAACAAAATACGTGCAGCAAAAGTATTAACAGATAATATACCTGTAACTACAGCATTGGATGTTTGAGCATCTTGTCGGGTTAGAGCATATATTCTTGCATTTCCTCTGCCAGCAGCTTGTTTTCCACGGTCACCTTGGCCTCTTCCAGAACCTCTTCCCATACTACCCCCTGTTGAAGGGGTTGGTGTTTGAGTAATAGATTGTGGTCGAGGTGGCAAAGTAGACCCTTGACCTGGTCTTGTCATGAGCTGAGGGCACTCCCTTATAAAATGTCCTTTTTGTCCACAGTGAAAACAGCCTGTACCAACAGTGTTTAACCTGCATTCTCCGAAGTGAAACTTTCCACATTCAGGACATTGAGGTTTTTCCCTTCTACCTTGAGTACCTCCTCTACTAGAAGAGCTAAAACCACCCCTGCTCTCTGAACGAGGCTTAGCCACACTGGCTATAGAATAAGATGACTTAGTAGGAGTGGCTGGAGCATGTTGTGGTGCAGTAAAAGTCCCTGAGTCTTCCCCTTGATTAAAAGATCTCCTATATCTGGCCTTCTTCTTTTGACGATATTCTTCTTTATTCTTTGACCTCCTTTCCATTCTTCGGGCCACATCAACAGCTTCTAAGTACGAAGAGTAATCATTCATATTAGAACCCACTTGATCATATAAGGCATCACGAAGCCCTTCCACAAACTTTTCTATTTTCTTCCTTTCAGAAGGAATGATTTCAGGGGCATATTCAGATAATTTAACAAACTGAGCTGAATATTCATCAACAGTCATGGTTCCCTGCCGTAGATACAGAAAATCTCTGGCCCTGGATGATCGTTCACTTGCCGGAAGAAATTCATCCATAACCAATCTGTAAAATTCTGTCCACATAACTGGCGGTGCGCCTTGAATTCTAGCTTTCTTCCAGTTCCTCCACCATTTACCAGCCCTACCTTTTAACTGAAAGGAAGTGAATTCTACCTTTTGAGTAGGAGAACACCCTATAGCATCACAGATTGCTTCACAATCTTCAAGAAAACATTGTGGGTCCTCTTTGGGATCTTCCCCTGAAAAAGTAGGAGGCCTCATTTTCTGGAATTCAGACATTCTTACCTCTCTTACATTAACTCCTCCCGCTAACGGAGCTGGTGGTACATTTTCAGCTTCAACAATAGGAGGATCCACTGGCAGGTTAGCTTGTGCAGCTCGACCTCTCATTTCAGCCTCAAATCGGTCAAATCGTTCATTCATCAAATGAATCACATGTGCAATAGTTGCATTACCGACATGAGCATCAGGTTCGACTCTTCTTGCTTGCTCACTAGTTGCGCCCTCAGTACTTTGAGCATGTAAACTATCACCACGGTTAGGATCATCTTGCACATGTACTGGTGGATTTATGGCCCTCCTTGGACCCATATGCTCATTATTATTAGAAGATCCTTCTGACATTGATCTGTCACAGATCTACACACATAACAAACAATTTTCAGACATAAACAAAATATCACTTACTAGCCCCACTGAGAAGTTATCTATAAAATGACGTTATACTCTACAAGGTCTTTTATGGAACCTAATCCTATGGTCATGCCGCGGCTCATGACAATAGGGAAGGGCCCACAAAGATCACTTTGCTCTGTACTCTATAGGGGACCTATAAAACCTTTCCTCTGATACCAAATTTGTCACATCCCAAAAATTGAGTATGTGAAAAGATACTACTCATTTGATATAATTCTCAAACATACGTTATATACATATATTCTGTAAGGTTTTACATTCAACCTTAATCATTCATTCCACACTACAGAATTATATTCATCTGATAAGCAAATATAGACATACATAGTCTGATATTTCTATCTCATCGCAAGCCTAGGAGACCTATAGAAAATACAGAGCTTTTCTAATATCCACATTAATAAGTACTGGTGTCCCACCAGACAGAAATAGAGAATAATCCCAAGGGGCTTCTAATCTTCAAACAGATTCTCTTCTTCTCTGTTTTCTGTATCTGAAAAAAAATAATCATAGGGAGTGTGAGTTTATTTAAAAACTCAGTAAGTAAATAACTGTACTATATAAAATATCAAAAGTACAAATACCACATTTACTCATATAATTAATTATCTTATACATCGAGTAGTATGGGACTCTAACCCTTTCAAACTCATGAATAAGATTTCATAGATATACACCGAGTAGTATGGGACTTTAACCCTTTCAACTCGTGTATAGATTTCATAGATATGCACTGAGTAGTATGGGACTTTAACCCTTTCACACTCGTGTATAAGATTTCTTAGATATACACCGAGTAGTATGGGACTTTAACCCTTTCACACTCGTGTATTAGATCCCGTAGATCTTTACTCATTAATAAAATAGTGAGAATTCATTACATAGTACAATTGTCATGAAATAAATAGTTTCTTCATACTCTTATTTCTACTGATCATCATATACTCCCATATGAAAAATTAATTGCTTATTATCCAAATAATATTGTAAATGGGACTTATATTGTACTTTGACTAGTAATATCAAAGTAGCTGAGCAAGGTTATTCACTCACCTTGATGTTTGTCCAAGTTTACCTTGTTCCACACTAGAATTTGTGTAGGAAAATTTCCTAGTAAAATATATTACAAGGAATCATAAGAAAGGAAACAAAATCACGAAAATACGTAAAATTTTCTGACTGCTACAGTAACGTGTTGCTACAGTACGGTTTGCTACAGTAACGGTTTGCTACAGTGTCGGTTCGCTACAGTAACGGTTCACTACAGTACCGGTTCGCTACAGTAACGTTGACTGCTACAGTACCGTTGACTGCCGACACTACAGTACTGCTACAGTACCCGAAGAAAATTTTCCAGATTTTGTTTCGAAATCCCTGGTCGCTACAGTAACTCGGTTTTGCAGAAAAATCTTTCAAAAATTCATCCTTTCCTTTCTTGTTTCAAAACCAGAATTTCAACTCTTTTAACCGATTATAACTCAAATATAACTTCCAAAACAACTGAGATTCATGAATTATCATCAAAATCTTCAAGAACAAAACCTCCTCTGATCTTCTACATAAACTGAAATTTAAGGAAAATAATCGGATTAAAGCTTACCTTTGATCCTTACAAAGCTTTTGAACCGAACAAATAATCGAACTTCTGAAGATCAAGGAAAGGATTTGAGAAGAAAATGAAGAACTGAGAAAGAATCTTTTCTGCTTCCTTCGGCTCAAGTTTCAAATATGAGGTTACTATTGAAACTTTATATTAAATATTTCTAATGGGTTATTCAATAACCCATGGGTATCCATAACCCAACATCCAAACCCATCCAGTCAATTTACAATAAATGGATTAATTGACCATTCTGCAACCACTTTTCCATGAATTTCACCATTCTTAGAATATATCCCTCATTGTGCAAATATTTAGTCCAGTCATTTAACTCAATTTTCATAAATAATATTCAAAGAGAACAATTAAATATGAAAATTAAAAATGACCAAAATAAATAACTAAAGTAACGTTGTAGAATTCTAAAATACTCTTAAGCGAATTATATTCTGAAATTAACGGGTATTACAGTTATACCTCATTGAGTATTAATTATTCATCCTCTTTTTGTGTATCTCTTGCAGATTCTGTGTTACGGAGCGAGTCTTCGCACAAGGAGTAGCGGGGTCTTACCTTTCCAATCCATTTTGTTGCGAGGTTGGTGTTTTGTCTTTTGGTTTACCATGGGATGGTGTTAAAGCTCTGTAGTTGATTAGAACACCTAGGACTTGTTTTGTGTATGGAATAAATTGTGAAAGATATTATAGATCATTCTTTTGTTATTTTGGTTAACCATGTTTTGAAACATGTCCTTTTTGGGATGAATTTGTATTAGGAAGGTAAGGCTTTGAAACATGATTATTTGTGATACTCAAACTATATATATATATATATATATATATATATATATATATATATATATATATATATGAATGATCTTTGTTATATTAAATAAGGATTACCTTATTATGTGCTTTGATGCAATTATTTCCTTTCTTTCCTAGTGTATATGTAATATCTCAATAATTTTTATGAATATTTAAGGTCTATTTTGAAGTTTATTGGAAAATCTAATTATGTGGAAAATATTCTTTTTAAATTAGGGAAGGAAATTTGGGAATAGAAATTTCAAAATTTTAATTTGGGAAATTTTTACAAATTCTCAAGGACTAAAGTGAAAAGAAAAGAAAATATGGAGTACTTTTGAGAAATGACTAAATAGGAACCCGAGAGGAAGAATAGAGCTTATGAGAATGAATTATGAGTTTGGTACCGAAAGGATGATGGATTCGAGGTTAAAGTGGAGTCTGAGATATCGAGAGGGACTAAAGTGAACAAATACGGGGTTTTGGAGTTTTAATAAAAATGGGATGTAATGAGGTGTATTTTGTGGGAGTATATTGGGTGCCCTAAGTATAATCAAGCATTTTCAATTCCCTTGCAAATCCTGGTTAAGATGGTTACCAAAGGGACCAAATTGAAAAGAAAATTAGTGGAGCCCAGACATACACACTTAAACACTCATCTTTCTCTCTTATTCTTTTTTTCTCTCCTTCTCCTGTAACTCTCTCACTCTCTTTCAGCCAAGCACTCTCAAGTTTTCCTCTCCACATCCATCGATTCCAGTAGCTCAAAGAAGGAAGCCTTGGAAGCTAGGAGAATTGGTAAGTTGATGTTCTTCTTCTTCTTCTTTCTCTTACAAGACCAAATCCTAAGTTATCAATTTGAAAAATTTTTGTAGAATATTTCTATGGATGAATTTAATTATGGGTGTTAATATAAAACATTCCTGGCTGGTTTATGATGTTATTGGAATAAGAAATTTAGAAAAAACTAGGAAAATTTCATAGAATTTGAATATTTGAAAAAATTAGCGTTCTTGATGAAAATTTGAGATTGGACCTTGGATTATTGGTAAAAATTGGGGGGTTTTGGTATCAAAACATTCTTTAGACATTAAAGATAAAAACCCATGGAAGAAATCAAGAGAAGTGGTGAAGATTTGACCTCAAAATCATGAAAACCTAAGAGGAAAATCGCGGATTTACTGTAGCAGTACTGTAGCGTTCATAAAATTTTTAGATTCGGTTACTATAGCAAGCCGGTACTGTAACAAAACCGATACTGTAGCAAACTGATACTGTAGCAAACTGATATTGTAGCATCAATTTTATAATGGCTATATCTCTTTCATCCGGATTCCATTTTTAGTAAATAAGGTATCGTTGGAAAGCACTTCAAGTCTATTTTCAAATGAAAAAGTTTCATTTGAAAATTCCTTACCACTTGAGAGTTATGTTTAGAAAAGTAATCAAAGGTCAGAATTGTAGTAGGAAATTTCTCTATTTTGTGACATTGATATATTTTTGCATGATTATCTTATAGGGATGGATTCTTTGATGCATCTTCCACATCTTTTGACATGTTATGACTAGATTAGAATAAAGGAAAATTACCTTCTATCATCTTACACATCTTCGAGGAAGGTTCAAGGTAAAATTGGGCAAATATCAAGGCGAGAGATCCTACCTTACCTTGTTTTCTTATTTAATGTATATATTAAAAGTATACTATAATATATATATATATATATATATATATATATATATATATATATATGTATATATGTGACATGAAATTAATGCATTCATGTTATGCATTGAAATGTGCAAGTGTGAGACTATTGTGAACTTTTCTTGAAATGGAATGTATATAGTTGCCTATGATTGTGTAATGTGATTATGTTTGATCTTGAAAGAAACGGAAATCGAGTTTATGGGATCCCACGGGATGAAATAAGGGTGGAATGAAATCACTATGACCATGTGGTATTGAATATGATATTCGTCCTTTTAAAGACATTGTGAAATAAGGTTGGACTATAGATTTGTCCTTTTGAGGGCCTGGGTGAAATAAGGGAGGATGCGGTAGAAGCTGTGGGGCAACGACCACTTATTGTGGACGGGACCTAAAAAATATCTAGGAACTTAAATTGAAATTGTATGAATTGTTTGAAATGTGATTTGACTTGATCATGAATGTGTTTGTTAATAATTACGAGGTGATTTCAATGTGTGTGTCTTGATAAATATCTTGTACACCAAAACTTAGATGATTGTACTATTAGATCAATTATGTATATCGACATGTATATATATATATATATATACCTATATTGTGTGTGAATATAGTAGGATTCTCTCAAGTAGAAGCTGTCTTCAGTTTCAGGTATGAAGAACTTCTTAGTACGATGACGTTCATGCCAAGATTACCTTTCCATTGGTTCAGGGTAAAGGTATAATGTTTAGCTCTTATTCTAAGTTGTATAAATCTAGAAAAGCTCTGTAATCTGGTAGGTTAGTTCTAAGATATAATGTGTATGACTGTAACGTATATGGGAAACTCAGTTTAGCCATACTTTCTTATCTTTTTATAAGAAGAGAAATAGTTCTTTTATTTTAATTCTTAAATTGTGTAATTTATATTAATTGCATTTAAAAGAATAATCAAAATTAGGATTAGTATCGTGCTTAAGAGAAAAATAGGCTTAAGGAAGTGAGGTGAAATTCATCTTCCGTGCCGGTTATGTGCTCAGATTTTAGAGCGTGACAGTATGTGTGTAATAGCTTAGGTTTACTGTGATGGTGTGGGATCAACTCTGTGCTAGTCACTAACCTGGATTGGGGGTGTGACCTTTTTGTTGTATATGAGATTTTAGGGTTTTGGTAAGAGGAGTGGTTGTTTAAGTTTTTAGGAATATTGTACAAATCCTAGGGTTTGGTGTAAAAGCTAGTTGGACTGATCCTCTTAGATAAAAGGAGTTGTAAAAAACTAAGGTAGGTCTATCAAGTTGTACAAACTTAGTGGGATGCTAGAGTAAAAGCAGGGTTCTGATCCTTGAAGGTTGAGGTTGTTATTTGTATTATTGGTGATTTCTTTTTTTTATGAAATTCTTTTGCAATGTGCTTGAGAAGTAGATGTAGGGGCTCCTTTTTAAGATGTACATGAACTACTATGTATCATTGTGTTTTGTTTTTCTCTATCCTTTTTTTTTTCAAGAACCTGTTTTTCAAGTCCCACTCTTTATTATATTTTCAAGCTCAACCAATTTTTTAAGTTAATAGAATTTTCTCCCAATATATTTTGATCACTTAATTAAAGGGATAAACCAAAAGTATTTCTATTCTAATTTGAAAAGCTATTGTCATCAACCATATTTTCAGGATATGGTTTTATAAGAAAGAGTTTTTTTGAAAAAAAATTTACAAGAAATTTTTAGGAAAGCTAAGTACCCAATTCAACTCCTTTCTTTGGGTACATTATTTGATTGACAGTAACAATATTGATATGACACTTGTAGCTGTAGGCCATGAGTTTTGAAATACCAGCAACACACAAGAACATATGAAGGTGAGAATCGGATGCTTTTGCTGAGTTCGTCTAACGAATTTGAATTTGATTGCAAAACCTTGGGCCCTGAACCTTGCTTCATTAGTAGGTCACACCTTTGAGTCCTTAACTTGGAAAAAATGTTGAATTTGGTAATTTTACTCTTGCCTTCGTATAGGATATAGCTTAAATTAGTACAAAATTGAACTCTACATATACACTTAAACTTTTTCAATTCAATATGGTTGGTTTTGTATACAATTTAGGATAAATTGGAAAAAATTTCATGGAGAGGGAATCTCTCAATTTTTAAAATAGTCAAAACTGCACATCTTGAAAGGATGATTTACATTAAAACTCTATAAATAAACAACTTATTAGTATAATTATGATTTCTTGCTTTTCAAACAAGAATCCGTATATAAGGATTAGCACAGTACAACGCGGGCCATATATAAGAATCTATATATAATAATAATTAGTGAAACACAAATATATATATTTACTCATATTTTTAACTTGGTTGCTAATAAAAAAGGGACAATAAAATGTGAAGTGGACCATGTTAATGTGAAAGAGTGCATCGATAAAATGGCTCAAAAAATAAATAAATAAAATGTAAAAGAGTGCATAGTTAAAATCGCATTTTTATGTTTTAGGATGGTTATTTGAGGGTTGGTTGATACTCTAAAGAAGGGGTTGGGACATCCTCTACAAATTCTCCCATACTTAATAAGTGATTCGTAATAAAGATTGCAAAACTGTTTAAACCTAGAAGCTAATGAAAGATGATGACAGATAAAACAAATATTCTCCCATTCCTTGTGTTATGCTTTTCAGGTCCTTCAAGGCTTCATTTCATGTCTCCAATATACTCCCACACAAAATTAATAGCAACATCAATAAGGGCATGGTCGGGCTGTTTTCAAAAATAATTTTTGTAAAATTAGAATTTATTTAGTAAGTGTCTTGAAGTAATATATTTTAAAAATAATTTTCAACATTATTATTTAAAATTAAAAAATATAAACAAGTTTTATTGGTTTTAAAAAACGGTTATTTTGAAAATGAGAGAAAATATGCGGTGATATTTTTATAATTATGTAATTTTATTAATGGCATTTTATGTAAATATAATCTATTGGAGAAAACTTTTTTTTTTAGCGGGGATTAAATTTGCAGCTAAAATAAATAAAATCTCACCAACAAGTATTGGAGGGCTAGTGACGACTGCTAACTGTAATTTTTTTTTTTCTATCTTCCTAGTTTGTACAGAGACTTGTGTTTTCTATCTAAATTTTATAAAGTATCACTTTCGATATTTATTTTTTTATTTTTATATATTTTTTAAAATTAATTTGCATCAATTAATTTTATTTAAGTATAATTGTTTTATTTTTATTAAAAGTATGATTATTTTAAGTCATCATTGTGTCAAAAAATTCTTGATAATTTAGTAGTTGGGTAAAATATTTAACCAAATCATTAAAATGTAGCTCAGGTTATAGCAATTATTACATTCGACTTGTACTTATTTTTATTATTTTTTAAATAATTTTAATTAGTTCACTGTATTCAATTTATCATGGAATCATGTATAAATTTTTTTTTTATGAAAAACAATTTTCGAGCGTGATTTTTTTTTTGTTTCACTGTAATTTTAATTATTTCACTGTATTAAATTTATCATAGTAACTATTATATTCGACTTGTACTTATTTTTATTATTTTTAAAAATAATTTTAATTATTTCACTGTATTCAATTTATCATATATAGAATCATGTATAAAACTTTTTTCTGAAAAAACAATTTTCATGTATAAAACTTCTATTAAGCCTATTTAAGGTGATATAATTGTGACTAAATTTATAATCGTGACTAAAAATAATGTAAAAAATCTAAAAATCTTAAAATCATAGTGAAAAAAGAATAAAACTCTACTACGTAAAGGAGACGATCTGAATATCAAACTTCACTATAAACCGTATCCTACTTCCATAGCTTGCCCTCATGCTACTGCTGTAGCTGCTTACGTCAAACCCTTTCATCCCACATGGTCTCCTATACTGCAATCAAGTCCGCAATCATCACCAATGGTAAGTAATTACTCTACGTTTTCTACTAAGGTTTAAGGATCTATAAATGTAAAGCTACGGTTTTTCCCATGATCACTTGTTTGCTATCTTTCATGAAAATTGTAGCTATCCCCATGAGTTCCACACTTCACCCGGAAGCTGAATATGCATAAGGAGCTAGTCAGATTAATCCCATTAAAGCAGTAAACCCTAGTTTGGTGTATGATATCAGCCAAAAAGACTGAAGTTCTTCTATGGAATCGGTTACAAAACTATGAGACTACGACGTATTACTAGAGATAATAACAGTTGCAAGCAAATTAAACAACGAATGAATCTCTCCTGGACCTCAACCTTCCATCATTCGCTTAGAGAAACGAGTCGCACTCTTTTACTCCTGTTTCATAGGACTGTGACAAATGTTGGTGCAACTAATTCCATATATAAATGTAATATCTACAAATTTCTTGTGGGGGTGGAGTGATGTATTTGTATGTGCGTATAAATATTGCTAAGTATTTTCTGTAGGGAGTAAACTAAATGAATTGGAAAGTTAGTGAAAAGTTGTGAAAATCTCAAATTTGTGGATCTTACTATAAATTATGATTATTTTGTAATTTTTGTGGTTCACCGTTTGGCAAAAATAATTTTTTTGGTCTGTCCCATCTATATAACTTTCCCATGGAACGCTTAGCCTTTTTTTTTTTTTCATACTCCTTACCCACACCTCTCTCCTCCACCTCCTAACCATCCATCGTTCTAACTCCAATCTTTCTACTTTCTTGGGCGATTGTCAAGCTCTGATGAATCTCTCTTCCTCCTAGTTTACCATAGGTAAGACCCTTTTCTTTCTCTTCTCCCATTTTCGCTTATTCCTCACACTTGGTATAAGAGATGTAAGTTTTGCTAGATTTTTGCTTATTCATGGCTGTAGAGGAGTTCCGAAAGTTTCCTTGAATTGAGAATAGTTTGATTTGAAAAAAAAAAATTGAAGGATTGTGATTAAAGAGTAAACAAAGCTTAAAAACCCTAACTTATGTCATATTGGGAATTTTGTGTCCGGCTCATCTCCTGCACCTACACCGTTTAGATTGTGTTTTTCTTAAAAAAATTTTACGGTCTAAATTTTGACACGTGCCCTCTTTTTATTTTTTATTTTTGAATTTGAATGCCCTGTATCAGTGTATACCTCATTGTAAAATTGTAAAAGCTTTTATGTTTTATTTATTTTAGCATTGCAACAATAAATTGTAAAAGCTGTTACTGCGTATGCGGCATTTTTGGTTTATTTTATTTATTTAGTCTATTTATCTAATTTTTAATGAAGCTTTTATTTTAATCTCAGAAAATGTACAAATTAATTCATAAAAATTTAAAATTATAATAAAATTAAAGAAACCATAGTATTTAATTTGTAAAAATGTAAAATCTCAAAAAATATACAAATTAATATATATATATATATAAATGAAAAATTTCAATAAATTAAATTAAATATGGTATTTAATTTATTAAAATATAAAATCTCAGAAAATGTACAAATTAATTCATAAAAATGTAAAATTACAATAAAATTAAAGAAACCATAGTATTTAATTTATAAAATTGTAAAATCTCAAAAAATATACAAATTAGTTCAGAAAATATACTTCAATTCGCTCAAGAATCTCATCTCAAGTTGTGTAGAACACAATAGTAAAACTTTGAAATCATATTTTCAATTTAACTACCTTTCTCTCTCCTCCAGTATCTTATCAAATTGTTCTGAATCAACCTGTCATATCTTGATGAGAAAATATCAAATTAATACGAATACATTATACATAGCTTTTTTCCAAGCCATATAATATAACACTATTATCATTAGAGACCATGAAGCACAGATGGAAAGGTCCAAGTCAAGTAAAAAGTGAATTTATATATATATATATATATATATATATATATATATATATATATATATTTATATATTCAACACATGTCCAAGCCAAGAATAAATAAATAAATTTATGAGGTGACTTTTTTGAGATATACCATTTAATCATTTTTATGTGGATGTGAAAAATGTCTACTAAATTTCAATGACTCAAGTAATGGCATGCATTGGTCAACGAACGCCTACATTAAGATAGAACAAAAGTCAATAGAGGAATAATAATTAGTTCAAAAATATTAATTTCTATTATGTAAAAGAATTTTAACTATTAGCAATTTGGTGAAGCTCAAATTGGTAATATGTGTTTGGGGGACTGGAGGTGCTGAGCATGATGTTCCAATTTGTGTTTCATTCATATGCAAATAACAAAAGTGAATCATGTTAGACATACATAGACACATTTTATTTAAATACATATAGAAGAACATTTTACTTATTCTAGATGGCGATACTGGTGAATCTTTAACAAATGTGAATTTTTTTTTCTCTTTCCCTGACCCTCTAAACAACTCTTATTATATTTCTTAGAACTCTTGTTAGCTTTTTTCTTAAATCTCGATGGCTGTGGTGTGCACTGAGTTCTGGGTTCGGCAACGACATCGACATGTCTATCCACACAAGGCTCTTGCTTCCTTCGTAGCAAACAATGATCACTTATTCTCTTTTTATCTTTATACAATATATCTAACATAATTGCATATTCTTCTTTATTGTTAGAGGCTTTGGCAAATAATCTTATTTCTTCCCGACTAAGATGTTTGAACCGTTATGTGTTCTATAATTTAAGATCTACTTGTATTTCTTTCCCCTAACATCAAGTATCATACTGATTTTTGCTTTTTTAGTCCACCGATGTAAAATATATAGCTTAGGGAGTAGTTTGATATCATTCATATCAAATACCTTCAAGACATGAGGATAATCAAATTAAATAGATATATTTTATAAATACCTACAATAAACTATATTTAAATAGATATAATTTTTAACTAAATATTTAATCAAATTAAATTAAAAACTTTCAAGGCATAACAATATAGAAGACCAACGCTTTTAAACATTTGACAACTGAATATAACTGTCTAACAAGAAGGGTCAAATGATACAGTAAAGTCTCTCAATTTACCTACAAGGCGAATCATGTAGACATATAAATACACATTTTAGACATATAAAATTACATATGAAAGCATATTTTACTTAAGAGGGCAACAATATATGTCCATATTTGATCATTCTCATTTCTTTCTTTGATATAGGCCTCCACCATGTCATCATATTCTTGTTGAAATAATTCAAACACAGTACAGGTATAAATCCCATAAATCTATTTCAACATATGACAATTTAGCATTCTTAACTGCGAGAGTTTTTCCTAGAATCATATAATTGGACTTCAATTCATTATACCACTTGTCCTCCACAATCCTTTCAAAGTGCTTGAAGAATTGTACAAGATCTAAGTCTGGTCTCATCAAAACCTTCAAGTCAGCATTGAAACTCTCACTAAGTTGTGTGCTTTGCATTTCAAGGGTGAGAGTTCGCCTTATAAAACATGTTGCCAATTTTTGCCTAATACTATAAGGCAATGTTAGTCTTGATTATCTTTAATACTGTGGTTCGCCAATAATTTAATTTATGTTGCCTCAAATTGCTATTCGTCCATAATGTTGTACATGCATAGTGAAAGATCAGTTAAAATATGAGAATCACCCCAATATAGATGAGCCAAGTTTTTTGTGGCATTTTGCATCAAATGCCAAGTGCACAGTCCATGCACAGTGTTAGACATCACCTCACTCAATGCCTTCGCCACATCCTGGTTGGTAAATATTGTAAGAGGTCTTTTTTGCTGATGAGCCTCTAAAAATGTTTTAAAAAGCCACTTGAAAGAGTCACTAGTCTCATCATATAATAAAGCTGCTCTGAATATAATCATTCCTCTATAATGATTAAACCCACAAAACACAGCAAGTGGCATATTTCCTTTATTAGTGCCGAACGTTGTGTCAAGTGACACTACATTCTCCAAAAATCCATAATCAATTAGCATTCTTAGGTCGAACCAAAAAAACATTTGTTATATGCTCATTTGAATCCATCTGATAAGCATGAAAGTATAATGAATTTTCTAACTATTGCTTTTGAAAATAACCCAACAACGCACCAACCTCTCCACAGGCCATGTTTCGTTGCCTTCTCGACTTCAAATAATTCTTTGCGTCTGTGCATGTGTATCCAAGATTGGACCTTTCTCCCATATGCATACTCATCAAGTCAAAAAAAACTTTTTATTAGATTTCAGAATCATCTGCCAATTCAATATCATGTGCTTGCACACATTTGAGATTTTCTATTGAAATCGAAGCATATGACTAATTTTTTATAATATAGAGTTCATCATTGTATTCCTCTACAAATTGATGAACTTTAAATTTACTATTTCTATATTTCAATAATAGTGAATCCATGCAACTGGTCCTAATTTCTTTGAGGGGATTCTTAGTGTTTAAAAGTCTTTTGTCCTCCTTTCGAAACCTCTCCTTTGAACAGACAAATTTTGAGCTATCATACTTGCATCTTTTTTGCTGTTATGAAACCATTCTTTCTTGACTCCAAATTTAACTTTTCCACCCTATACCCTCCAAAATTCCCATGGCTCATCTAAAGTCTCAAATTTCATCTGAATATCAGATTTTAATATGGTCTCCATTGAAGTCTTTCAACTACATAATTAAATTGACTTAGAATTATTACTCTATTTAAAGGAAGAAATTTTGACAACACCATTAACAAGTATGTTTGAATTGGCTGAATTATTTTCATTCATCAAATTATCTTATAATCACATAATTCAATCAGTAAATATCATATAATTATCTTATCTCACATGTTTTAATTATTAACACTTCATAAAAAAATTGTAAAAACTTCATTTAAAAAAAAAACAATTCTACAATTACCCAAAATTTTTAGATTTTCTTCTATGTTAACAGTAAAAGCTTATCTTCGATTACTCTTATTGGAGCAAGGAAGAATCAAATGTGGTACTGTACTCCAAGTGCTGAAGGTACTTCTTACTGCCGTGGCTTCCACAAAGTTCAGAGGTATGATTATTGTAATAAATTAAATTCATTTTCTTGTTATGTGTGCTGCTGATAATATTTTATTACCATGTACAATGCATCTTGTGGGATCTAGCATACAGGATTTAGTACAATGTATCCTGTAGTTAATATACCTGCAGTAAAACAGAGTGCATTTTGTGTACTTGTAAATGACTATAATGCCTATTAAAGACAAAATGTTCTCTCAAAGGGAGCCTAATTACATGTTTAATTTGTACTTTTTTTTCCCCCTTTCCTAATATCGATTTCTATGATTATCTTACACTCACTTGAGCAGCCATTGCTCAATCAGTTGTAAATAGATCTGTAAAAGAGTAGACTTAGCATAATTTGATCTTTATATATCATCAATAATCAGAAGTAAGCGAGGAAGTTAGCTTAAACTTTCAGTGTATGTTTTGGCTGTGTTTTATCTCCATATTTATGTTTCGTAGTTAAGAAGCGAAAGAGAATAGGATATGAGGCTTTTAGTCTGGAATTCTCATTCTAGTTTTAATCCATTCAGCAGAAGCCACTTTAATGCATTGACTACAGAATGGGTGATGGAGGATGGTTGCTTGTTGTTGTTTCAGTACCTTGCTTATGTGAGACAACAGTGAACTGAAAAAAAAAGGAAAGCTTTCCCTTGTGATAAGTAGTTGAATACAGTATATATATTCAGTCAACTGGCTTTTTTTTTTCTTTCTTTTGGAGGAGGTCTGAAATATCTTCTATGTTAACAGTATTGCAATTGTTTCCTTCCAATTGAAATATCTTCTCCCTAACCCAATCTATCCGCGCCCTTCACCCAGACAATTTATGACAGTAACACCATTAACACCATTAACATAGAAAACATCATATAACAATGAGGGTAATGGTATAAACATAATGATAGAGCCGTAGGTTAATCAGTTTATACAAAAAAAATCAGATAACAAAAAAAATCATGACAGAGCAACATAGGACCTTCGCCGGCGGTTGCAGGGACCTGTGTCTCCGGTTGCTTGGGGACGACGGCACCGACGGACTCTCCTGCACTGGTGTCGTAATGAATCAGAAGGGATTCTTCGGCACCGGCGTCATAGGCGATGACCAGAAACTCAACAACTCCAATCGAGGACGATGGAGGCTTTACTGAACAAATACACCCACGATGGAGGTATACGCTGGTACAGGACAAAGATGAGGTATATGCTGATACATGGCGGTCAAATTCAAAAGGCCAAAAAAAAAAAAAAGAGGACACGTGTCAAAATCTAAATCGTCAAAAATTCAAAAAAAAAGCACGATTTGAACAATAGCGCGCAAGACTCTCTGCACCTATACGAGCCAAACACGAGAATTTTTGTGTATTTGAAATTCATGGTTGATTTTGATGTTGATAGTTGTTTATGAATTAAATGGTAGTGGAAAACATTCATGATGGGCATTTGATGCATTAAATGGAGTTTGGTGGTGGGTGCAAGTTTGGAGTGCAAGAGAAGTGATTTTCAAAGCTTGGGTACCTAGCCTAGCCTCTGTTTGAAAAGGGCCAGTTTTTGCTGAACTGATCCTTGGACTTAACAAAATGGCCTAAGGCCAAAACTGAATGAGACTAGAAGCGATTGGTCCAAATAATTGGGCCTGATGGGCCTACCCCTACTGTATTCTAAGTGCAGATAAAATTGTCCAAACCAAGGAGATTTTTTTTTTCAACTGTAAAAAGAAAAAGGATTAACCAAGGGAAAACAGTTAACATTAAAAGTAGCATGTTGTATATACACTAAAAATTAGATTTTAGTGAAAAAAAAAAAAGTAAACTGTAAAAATTTTAGAAGTTTTGTTGATGTTGTATTTTATTTATCAGTAGTCATCAGCTGTTTTCAGTTAGATTTAAGTCAATGTAACAACAGCAATAGTTAATAATAGTTTTTTTTTATATAGCCTTGAAAAAAAAAAAAAGGAGAGGAAAGTGGTCCATGGAAATTGAGAGGTAAAGCCCTTACGCTGAGAAGTGCGGTTTTCAGGGACATCACGTGAGGGGTAAAGCCGTTAAGTTTGAAAATGACTCTTATTCAATGTTGGCCCTTCAAATTCAAATCCCAAAACCGTTTGGGATTGCTTTTGCATTTTGAAATCCTAACTTCCTTGCTTGACTCAACTCTCCACCAAATCCATAAATTTAACCAGCAACTCACTATTCAAATTTTGCCCCTCACGTGAAGTGCTTATGTTGCACCAAATTGAAAGTTTAAGTGATTCTATATATTATTAAATTTTAGAGTTCAGAAAATAAATTACACAACTTCCTAAATTGAAGAAAATTTGTTGCATTTTGGCTTAAACAAATTTGGCAATAGAATATTATGGACTCAGTTAATTAAAATCATAATATAAGAACGCAGGCAATTAATATCATAATTGTTGTGGAAAAATATCATATATGTAGATGATAAAAATGTAAGGGCAAAAGCTGCTTAACGTTGGAAACTTTATATATGAATATGATGAATGAAGCAAAAGGAATAAAAAGTGTGGGGATGGCCCAGTCGAAGAGTACAAAATGTGGATTGGAAAAGAAGAATTTACAGCGTGTTTGCTAGGGGGAAAAAGAAAAAGAAATTAAATAAGAACAGAAATAAAAAAAAATATATCTCATTAACATACTCCAACTTTTTTATAAAAGAAAAAAGAGAAAGCTCACTGCTTGAGAGTAATTTAAACAATTTTTTACTCTCTCTCCTTTTTGCTCATCATCTTCTTTATTTTATCATACTCTACCAAACATACTTGACAAATCCATGCAGATGCAGGAAGTAAGCAAATTAAAGAGCAAAGAACTAAAGTTGCCCCTGCTTTCCAAACGGATAAAATCATAAAAAACGGATTGCCTTTTCACTTTGCTTTCATTTTCACTTTTCTTTCATTTTTATCTTTATCTTTTTTTTTTAAATTCTGAAGTCAAACATAATTAGATAGCCGTTGTAACGTTGTTGGCACTTGGTCCATTTTTATGGGAAGTCGGTAATCAACGGAAAGTGGTGCAGAAATTTGAACTAGTACGTCTAAAAGCCTTCTTCCTTCTCCAAAACCAACTTCTCACACAACAAAAGAAAAATGTCCATCCACTTATGCATGTATACGTCTCTCTATGAATTGTTAAATTTAAAATTCAACGATTCATATTTTGAACGGTAAATATTTTTTAAAAAAATAATAAAATTTGAGTTGTTGAATCTGATTTTAAATCCAATAATTTACAAAAAGATAAACACACTACTTATTTTTAGATATAAGTAATAAACTTGCTTTATGATAGTCTAAATTTTCGACTATTAAATCAATTTAAAATTTGTGTAAAGTATTTTTTTTAATTATATATATATATATATATATATATATAAATATTATCATGATTTAACAGTAAAAAATTTTAACTTTTTAATAAATTGAGTTCTCTTCGTAAACTTTTTCAATGTACAATAGAACGTATTGTTGTATTATTATTATTATTAGAACTGTGTATCACCTTTTTAATTTATTTTACTCTACGTGCATCAATTTTGTAAAAAGTGAAAGTACATGTGTTTTAAAATATTAGTGCACAATCTGCAATACAAGATATATATAGTTTATTGTGAGTTAATAAATTAACAGGCCGGTTTATGGTTCATGTAGTATCAAGTACACCATGACAACTGCATCAGGACATGAATTAGTATATAATATAATTTGCAGAAGATCCTGAATTATTAATCTACTTGCTATGTATAGCTATAAAGTAACAAATTCTTTGTTTTATATAAAGTTATGAACAGTTCCCTCTTGGATATTATTATAAATATTAAATGAAAAATGCTTTAATTTCTTAATTTCTATACGTTAAATAGGTGAATAAAGAAGCATAATGATTTAAAAGAATGGTTTTGAACGTTATGCTGTCTGGAAGTTTTCATTGCAAGCTTTAGTCACCTTAATGCCTCTTCATTGTTTTACGCTTAATATTTAATATTGTTGTGACTTAATAGAAATTTTATGAGTTTAATATTTGAGTATTGAGCATAAATTTCTATTGACATAACTATTGATATTATGAAAAATTTTATTAAAGCTTTTATGTGAACAAATATTCAATATTATGTTTAAAATTGTGTTTGTGGAATACTTTGAAATTTTATAATAAAATTTTATGGTCATATTATTGTGAATTTTTTAAAACTATGTGAAATATGAATTTTCACTTTGAAAATTTATTTTTAATTCTACATTTCAATTTTTAGCCAATGGTCAAGAGAATTAAAAAAAATAACGTGTCAGTAGAATTTTGTTTTAATTCTATTATTGTGGGCTATAAAGCCATATAAAAGTTTGTGCTTTGTAGAAAATACTTTAATTTGTGAAAAATACCTAGTTATGAGATATTTGATGACATGTTTGCAAACAAAAAAAAATTGTGAATTTTGTGAAAATTCACTCTTATATATAAATTGTAATTTCACATATGTGATGTTTTTATAGTGCCATAAGAATATTATATTTTTGGGTGAACAAAAAAAATTATGAAATTCTTGTGAAAAGACACAATACCCCTCAATAGTAGGGGTACAAAATTTTGTTGATATCTAAAAATGAGTTCACCAATTAGACGATAAATTTTATTGCTATATATGTAATATTGTGAATTGCACATATCATTTTAGAACTTTTTTTATTATGAATATGTGACCATATATTCTGTGGTTTTTGGTATATATATTAATTTATGAATCGATGATACCATCTCATTGAAAATTTGAGATAATGATATATGCCATACATAAATTTTGAGGAAGCATTTTTTTAATGCTATTATACAAGAACACCTCTATTGTACAATAAAGTACAATGATGTTAAGAATTTTGGTCACAAAAATAAATTTGAGAAAGTTTCTTAAATGATTATGTGTTTGTGGATAAAATTATTATATGGTGGATGAATAAATATTTGAGTATATATTATGTGATTATATACCCACCTAATAATTTGAGATTACTTATTATAATGAATATTGTCTTATTTAGATTCTTTAAATTATGAGATTTTCTAAAATTATAACTATAATTAAAGAATCTAGAGACATCGAGGGGAATAAATATTAAGCCCATATAGTAACCTATGAGGATACCCTATCTTGTGACTAGAGATCCTAAAAACTTAGTTCAAAGGAAAAAATGAATCATAAGGTTGCTTGTTTGAATGCACATTTTATAAGAGTTCAGACTATTAAATTCATCCTTATGGTATTAGTGTATTTTCTTGCAGTGAATATGTGAGGTTGAGTTTTTAAAACTTTTAATGAAATCTGTAGCTCTATAAGAATAAAGTGTCTAAACTACAGGAACACTGTAACGTCTGCTAGATTTATATTAAATTCTTATAATTTAAGAAAATTGTAATTTAAATCTAGTGAAATATTTGAGGTAAAACCATGAAATTTTTCTAAATATGCTTTATTAAATGTCAAAATTCATAAAATAAGTAAATTTGGAATATCTTAAAGCATAAAATTTTACTCTTTGCAGTAAGCAATCAGTTGACTAATCTATGATGATCAATCAATTGATCGGCTGTGAACTTGAATAAGTTTGTAAACCGAGAGGTAGTAGTCGATTGATGTAGAGTCATTGGTCCACTGATGTGCCATGAACTTCAAATTTCAAAAAACATTAACTTAAAACTTGGTGAAACTATCTATTTTCATTGTACATATAATCTACAACACTTATTCAACTTTTCTTGTAAATTCTCTTCTAGAATGGAGTTATACTACAAATGTTTTACATACTACTCATATATTTCTATACACTTATACAAAATATGCACAATTCTCTGAAAGTTTACATAGAAAAGTGATACAACTTCCTCTTGTGCTAAATAACTACTTCACAACTCTACTAACTTGTTCTTTTGCTTTCTCTCACTTTTCTTACTTCACTTCCTAAAATGGTTAGTCATTTATATAAAATATGAGATATATAATCTCAGTAGCTAGTTTATCAAAAGAAAACATTTCATGAACTATTTTAATTATAAAAGCAATTCTCTATAAATATGTCACACTTCCATGAACATAAAAAAATTATCATAAAAGCAATCTCATTAGCAAACTTATTCCATGAAATCTAAATTAATATATTAACATATAACCTGTGTCATAAACTTCTTTCTCAATATAGTGTACTATACTTTAGCTACTTTCTCAGGAAAAGTATTCAATGTTCCTTGAGGAATTTCTAGAATTCTATCATCCCATAAGGACTTGTACATCCTATGAGAAATTCCATCATCCCATAAGGATCTTACTCCCTATGAGGAATTTTTTTCATCCTATGAAAAATTTCTGGGGTTCTGTCATTCCATGAGGACATAAACTTTACTTTTCAAAAGAAAGTTAGTTCTTTATACTCATAGAAAGCTTCAAGATATATATACTTGCTAAATCATACAAAGAGTATAATAAATAACTGAAATAACTTGCTTTCTAACTATCTCATAAAGAGAACTCTACATCTTATGAGGAGTTTCTACATTCCATGAGGAGTCAAGTTCTACTTTCATGAGAAAACATGTTCTCTAATATTTATGGGAGACTTTAAGATGCAATTCATTGTTAAAACATATAAATATATGACAAATACACCAAATAATCTTGCTTTTATGAAAAATTAGCTACCTTTGATTCTTTCTATAGTTGAAATTTGTGTAATATCTTCTAGTTCCTTTCTAAAGTTCCTTGTTTCCTTAGTTTTCAGACCAACTCCTTATATCTTCTTTCCTTAGTCCGAAAATCATAATTTTACCAATTTCAAGCTCTAGAATCTATCTAAATTAGAGAAATCAAGCTAGGAAGCTTACCTTTAATGATTTTCTTGCTAGAAACCCAACTAGAACTCTCTTCTTTGCTTTGTTCTTCTTTTTCATATTTTCTCTCCTCTCTCTTCTCTAATTTTTAGAAAATCCTCTTTTATCTCTTCATTATGCTTTAAAAAGAGTCTAAAAAGTCTTTTTACTATGGAAATCTCCCTTTTAACCATACTTTCTTATTTCTAAGCTTCATAGGCAGGCTAGGGTGTTTAAGTAAATTTCTCTACTGATTTTTTAGTTAAAACCGACTTACTTTTGCACTTCAGTAGGCTATTAGTTGACTGATTACTTCTCAATAGTCAACTGATTGCTTCTCGATAGTCGACTGATTACTTCTCAATAGTCAACTGATTGCTTCTCGATAGTCGACTGATCCACCTTAATTAGTCGACTAATTGCTTTAGAACCTAAAATTTTATTCTGATAGAAAGTAATCAGTCGACTGATCTCTTCTCATTAGTTGATTGATTTTAAATATTAGTAATTTGATCTGATCTCTAATGCTATCAATTGACTGATTGTTACCATTAGTTGACTGATTCCCTCAAAATTTCATTTTTCTTCTACTCTTGGCTCATTTGTCTTAATTTCTCATGCCTTTCTTTGATTATATGCTTTTAGGCATCTAAAGGCATAAATAACTTAATTCTATTATCATTTGAAACTTAGATAAAAAAAAATTTGGGATGTTACAAATACCCTTGGTAGAATTTACCTATTTGAATGTGACGAAGTGGAACCGCTCTTATATGAGAATATACATGGTATATTTTCAGAACACATTCAAGAAACAGGATGTCACGACCCGTTTTCTGGGCACATGACCGGCACAATGATGAATATCCCATCACTGTAAGCCTTTCGATAAATTTTACTCATGAGTTTAGTCATTATCTCTATATTATCAAAATAACCATTCCTGAAGAAAATATATCAAATTTTCTTATTTGAAATTCATAGAGACGATTTGCACATAATAATAGATTCTCAATATAAAATAAATTATTATGCTGACATACAAGCCAAATGCTAAACCCCTGACCAAGATGTGTTAGACGATTACAGAGCAACATAATCTACAACAATAGAGGGACCTACCCGATAGAGGGAGGGTCCAAATTGACCTACTCTTCTAGCGGATATTCTTCATTGGCAACCTGATCTGAACAAAAAAGGTTGTACAAACAATGTGAGCTTTTAAACTCAATGAGCGAATCGGCCTCGCGTTAATAAAATTCAAATACATCACCAGTCATGCAAGCATATCCAAAGGCTCATACTCAACCAATAGACAGAAGATAAAAATTCATCCAATTCAACAAACGTTACTAGTACTTGTCAATGGCAATATATCCCGGAGAGCGCACACGGGCCGGCTCACCAATTATGTATATTTCCGCCATGACGCACAACATCATCCTCTTACATACAAGAAGATAAAAATTCATTCAATTCAACAAACGTTACTAGTACTCGTCAATAGCAATATATCCCGGAGAGCGCACACAGGCCGGCTCACCAATTATGTATATTTCCGCCATGACGCACAACCTCATCCTCTTAGCTAGGGCGCCTCACGGATTTATCATCAATCCGGGCTATATCCCTACTGAGGGAATCGTTGTCTCCACACTCATTGGTCAATACACCCTGTCAACCGGGTTTTCCGCTTTGCCGTGAGAGGGGGTACTGTCCCGCTCAATCACAATCAATAGCATTTCATATCATAATCAAAAGCTCAATATAATATTCATCCATATAACAGGTATAGTATATAACTATATTATAGCTTTATAAACCACAATTCAAGAGATTCAATCTTCACATCATCATGAGATACTTGCTTTTTCTTATCCATACTTCTGGATTAATTATCTCATTATATTCGCCATTCTGAATCCAATTTCCCCCTATGAATCTTGGGAGTGTCCTACGACATACTTTTTATCACCAGTAATGCTAAAACTCTATTAAAACGGGGTCGTTTCACTCACTTGGATTCCGTACGAGCATCACTTCTCTAAGTCATTACAGACAAGAGTGCTCAGGTGAATTTTGGTGTTCTGCTACGGAGATTTTCATGAAAGATTAGAGAAAATACGTTAGGATTGTTTTCGTACAGATACTGTTCATGCGTACGGTTACTGTTCATATATACGGTTACTATTTATATATATAGTCACTATTTATATATATGGTCACTATTCATACGTACGGTTACTATTCATACAATTATTATTTATACATACTATTACTATTTATATATATGGTTACTATTCATACAATTACTATTCATACATACGGTTACTATTCATACCAGAAATAGAGAATACAATCTGTAAAAGAGTACATCAGGTAAGTTCCCAGGAAAGAGTGGAGGGTCACACTGGACACACTTAAAAATCAGGTCTTTCCTTAGCCAGAACTTTCCTAGACATGTATTGTTCACAGTTTACATTCTATTTCGGTAATCAGAGAATCAAAATAACATATAAACAGCTAAGGACAGTTTTTCTGATGTGGAAGATCAGCCAAGGTCGCAACCACAGAGCATACTTAAGAAAATAACTTCTAAAATTTGAAAGACATAGAAAGGGCATAGTATCCTTACTTAAGCTGAAAAGGAAAGGCCCAAAATCTCAGAGGCCTAGCATTGAAGTAAGAGAAACTTAAGGAGAGAAAAAGAGAAGTTGAAACTGTGAGTTTAGAAGTGAAATGAAAGCGCCTATTTATAGGAAAAGTCAAGGGTACTATTTGATACTATACACTAATAAAATATTCAATTTACTATTTATAAAAATGACATTTCTAATAATGTAATTACTGTGTACCTATTTTTTTTAGAAACTTAAAAAGAAAATTATCCTTTCACCTTAAACCTTTAAGTTTCTTTTCAATTCAGTCCTTTCACTTTAGTCCCTGAAAGTATTTTTACACATAAAACGTCATTTTCTCCCACGAACTTCTTTATAGTTTTCTCTTATGACCAAACCACATCTAGTACTTGACATTTCAATTGTATAAATAAACAGTATCGTATACGTAAATAGTATTATATGGGTGAATAGTATCGTATACTGAAATAGTAACAGTAGTTTGTAAACAAATATTTATATTTTATTTTTCTTGGGTATTACACTATCACCCCCTTAAGAGAATTCGGTCCCCTAAAGGCAGTAACAGTCGTGCCAACAAAGGCTCATGATTTGTACCTAAGTTGTTATGTGCAATGATATATATCTTATCTCCCCTAAAAAGTCATAATTCAAGGCGAATACCACTATGGCTCTGGATCATGAAATATATTTTTGCTTAGTATAAGTTCAAGGCAGATTTAGCTACTTCTATTATGCATAATAATCTACCTCTATTTAAAGTGTATATATTATGTGCTATTTTATAATAATAATAAGTGAGCAATTCTTGGATACCATTATATAATATTAAATAAAAATGCTTTAATTTCCTAATCTAACTGTGGCCCTTGGTTTCTATACATTAAATAGGTGAATAAAGAAGCATAATGGCTTAAAAGAACGGTTTTGAACGTTATGCTACTTGGAAGTTTTCATTGCAAGCTTTAGTCAGCTTAATGACTCTTTGATTGTTAATTTCAAATGTGCTTTTATGGTGGCCAACAGATAGATATGGAAAGCCATCTTATATCTTATATACATGGACTTAGTATCATATAAAGAAAAATGTGGGTGAAAGATATATATGATGGAAAACACAAATAAGATATATATATACTCACTTGTGTGATATTTTAAGTAGAGAAGGTGCAGGAGAAAATGAGTTCAGTTTATTTTCTATGTGCAAAAGTAGTAAACAAACATGCGTGTTTTGGGCTGTTGTATTTTAGAGGTAATATGTCTAAGTATCTATGTACGTGGTAATATAATAAAGTTAACTCGTGGGAGATGTGAAAATTACTTTAAAGAATGATGAGATACTCAGACTGTAGTATCCCATATTTTCTTGTATTTAAGTTATATTTTCTTTGTTTAAGTTGAAAATAATGTTAGAATTAGAAAATTGTGTTTTTGGATGCTTAGGATGAAGTAATAAAGAAAAGGCATGAGAAATTATGATTATTGAGTTAAGAGTAAAGAAAAAAAAAGAGTTCTGATAGTATTAGTCGATAATTACAATGAATAGTCGACTGATAGTATCAAAAATTAGACTGAGTTACCGATATCTACAATCGGTTGACTGATGAAAAGTGATAAGTCGACTGATTATTCTCTGTCAAATCAAAATTTTAGATCCTGAAGCAATCAGTCGATTAATCGGAATAGATCAGTCGACTAATTAGATCAATCGACTATTGTGGAGCAATCAGTCGACTAATCACATGCTGAAATGCGAAAATAAGTCGGTCTAATTGATAAACTGTGGGAAAATTTTACTTAATTACCCCTAGTATGCTTTTGAGGCTTAGAAATAAGATATTAGGGTTAAAAAGGAAATTTTCACCCTAATAGAGCTCTTAAGAGCCTTTTAGAAGAGAGAAGAGAGATATAGAAATCAATTCTAAAAATTCAAAAAAGAGAGAGAGAGAGAGAGAGAGAGAGAGAGAGAGAGAGAGAGAGAGAGAGAGAGAGAGAGAGAGAGAGAGAGAGAGAGAGAGAGAGAGAGAGAGAGAAACGTGAAGAGCAAGAAGAGGAGGAAGAAGAAAATTTTAGTGGAGTTTTTGGCAAAAGAATCATCAAAGATAAGTTTCTAGCTTGTTTCTTCTAGTTTAAATAATTCTAGAGCTTGAAAGTGATTAAAAAAAAGGGATTTTTAGGCTAAGGAAAAGAGAAAGAAAAAGGAGCTGGTCTAGAAGTTGAGGAAATAAGAAACATTAGAAAGAAACTAGAAGACAGTACATCAATTTCAGTTTTAGGAGAATCAAGATAGCTAGTTTTTCATAAACGCAATGTATTTTCAGTTATTTATCATATTTTGTATGATTTTAGCACATGTTTACATTTTAAAGTCTTCATGGATGCATAAACATATCTTTCTCATTAAGAGTAAAGTATATATCTTCATGGGATGTCAAAATAATAATTCCTCATGGGATGATAGAACCAGAAATTTCTCATAAGATGTAAAAGTCCTTATAGAATGACAGAACAAGAAATTCTTGTGGGATGACCAAAAAGTTTCTCATAGGATGTACAAGTCCTTATGGGATGATGGAACTAGAAATTTCCCATGAGATAATAGAGAAGAGCCAAGAATAGTGCACTATATTAAAAATGATTACATTTTGCATGTATATTCCTATAATTACATTTTAATTCTTAGAAATGGTTAACATTGTTAGAATAACTTTTATGATTAAAATGGTGGAAATGTTTTTATAATATGCTAGCTACTGGAATTTTGTATCTCACTTTGTCTTTGATGATTTACCATTTCAGGAACTGAGGTAGAAAGAAAGAGAAAAGAAAAGAAATAAGCTTATGTTGTGTAATTAACTATGTTACTTCCTTAGGAGTATGGGTAAACGTTATGTATTGTATAAAGGAAAAGCATGTTTTGTGAGTTTGATGTAATGTCATGTACATTGTAACTTAACTCTTGATGTTATAGTAGATGTTAGAGTAGAACTTATAAATAAAAGCTAAAGTAGTGTTGTGGATTATATGTATATTATATAAAATGACTTTATCATGTTGAAGTTATTATTTTATTGAAATATGAAGTTTAAGGCATATCAGTCGACCGATTAGCCTATGTCAGTCGATTGATATCTCTCGACCTCAAATTTGACAAATTCAGTAACCAACCAATCGACTGATAATCGTGGATTAGTCGACTAATTGCCTACTGCTAAGTTTAAAATTTTATATCTTCAGTTACATCAAATGCTACATAATTTTGAGTATTTGGACATTTTGTAAATATTTTAAGTTAAATACCACAATATTGACTAATTTTCCTTTAGTCTATATTAAAAATTTTATTACATTATCTAAAATGCTCATAAATAGTGTAGATGTTACACAAACCTCAACTCAATACTATACAATTTATATTTTTACTCTAACTTTTAAAGTCTTCTATTTTGTGTTCATTCTCATTTGTTAGGTTGTTACTCCAATATTCCCAAAAAAAGAAAAACACATGCTCACACTTTAATTAAATGGATTTCGAACGTGCACATTAGATGGTTTACTCCCTTAACACAAATGTATCCCTTTCCACGTATAATTTACTTTTTTTTTTAAATTATAATATTCAAAACATACTAAACTTTGACTAATTTGTTTCAAATGGAGCACATATGTTTGGTTGTGCATTTGTGTCTTTCCAGCTCATGTTTCTTCCTTTCCAACCACAATTTGCATAAAAATTGTGATGTTTGGTTCTGCTACACATGTCATTCAACGCATCTCTTAATTGCTTTTCCGTTCACGATTGAGTTCAAAATTCATTTCCCAACTTTCTCGTTCCTTTTTACCCCTCACCTCCCATCTCATTTTTTTCTTCCATCTCCGCCAGTAAGCTCCTTTGCGAAAAATAAGAAGAATGGAGAATGGAAGTTGGAAGTAGAGAGAGAGAATTGAAAAGAGGGTTAGAAAGAGAGAAAAAAGAAAAGAAAAAAACAAAGAAAAAAGTAGAAGAATGAGGGAGAATAGCCATCAAATAGATCTTAGATTTGTCTATGAATGTTTTTATTTTGGTAAAAATTTTACTCTTGAGCCCCCTTTTTTCCAAAATTTTACTTTGACCCCAAGTTAAAACTTTCTCTTCAATTTAGTCCCTGAATTGTTTGCAATTTGATCCCTTTGTGTTTCATTTTATTTTTGGTTTAATCCATAATTTTTGTTATTTTAATTAGTGACTGGACCTTCAAATTTTAAGTTTCCTTACAACTAAGTTCTTTTTTGTACTATTTTTGTTTTGGTCCTTTTAATCATAACTTTTTATTTTGGTTTTTACTTGAAGGCATTTGAGATCAAATCATATAGTATATACAAAATAATTAGTAATACAAATCCATTTCGTTGTACAAATCCATTTTGTTCTATTTTCTAACTTCGGTGGCACAAATGGGAAGTCCACTCTTTGCATTCCAAATTTCAGTATTTTTTTAATTAAAAAAATTACTTATAATCTAGACCATTGGATCTAGAACTACTTGTTTCTAAAGACAAACAGTGGATCCACTTTGATCTTTGTTATAGGATTTTTACTATAAATGGAATATGTGTAAATTTGTTTTCTAAAGAATCAATCATGCAATGCTGAATTGTATGACTATATACTGGTGTTTTCATTAAAAAAATATACACTTATAATATTTTGATTAAAGAATTTGATAGCAAATGCATATACTTTTTTTTTCATAGTATATATTAATTATATATAAGAGGTGTGTCTAGTGAGAGGAGTAATTTAATGTGGACAAAAATAATAAGAGAAACTAATCATCATTAGATAACAAATTAATGATTTAGATTGATACATATCAATAATATTTTTTTTGATTGTTGTATGAATAGATTTTGCATCAATCTAAACTATTAATTTGTTATTTTACCATAATATTTTTCCTCTTATTTTTTATATTAAACCACTTCTCTCACTAGATATATATATATATATATATATATATATATATATATATATATATATATATATATATATATATATATATCACACAGAGACTGGGTTACATTTCTTTTACATTTCTTTTATATAAGTAGAGGCTTTTATTTATTTATTTATTTATTTTGCAATTGAATGTCAAATTCAGTACACAAGTTTTATTTGAGGCTTTGTGCTAAATTGAGGGTTCCTTCAATAAATCAAAAACGAATATGTACTGCATGATTAAGCAAACTGTTACAAATTTGAATATTGATTTAGATAATTGCTTAACATGTAAGTTGTCACCTATCTAGTACAACCTATATTAAATATGAATAATTGGTTAAAATTTTTGAAACAATTAATATTCCACCTTGAGCATTTATATATAGATAAATACAATAAACAAATTACTTTTTAACATAGAACATTTTATGGATATAGAACAAGTTATTGTTTGTTGTTGAGACAGTGTTTTTATTTGCAGAGTAAATTACTGTTCAGCTCCGAAAAGATTATAATTATTTCATTGTAGCCCATAAAAATTCAAATGTCTCAAAATATTTCCTAAAAAATTATATTTATTTTAATTTAATCCATTTATTTGTTAAAGTGACTTTTGGTGACAAAATATGTGAGACAAAATAATGATAGATTTTGTTATTTAACAAGGACCATATTGAGATAATTATAATAATTATGGATTAAATTAATAATTTACTCTAATTTATACTAACCACTAGTCAACTTCATTAAAAAAAATGAGTGGAAATTATGTATGCATATGTCTAAATCTTTTTTTTTAAAAAAAGAAACCAGTTCACTTTATTCAAACATTAAACCTAATTCAGCTGTGCTATTTATTACTGATTTTTCTTCATCTCTTGACATTTCTTCCAAGCATGCATGCATCTGATCCTGCTGAAGCATTCATGTCATTTACTATACATCTTAACAAGTTAAAAAAAAAAAGTTAGGCAATTTCTTATCTGAAAAAAAAAAGGAAAAAGAAAAGACAAGTTGAAGAATTTTTAGTTGGCACAGATAGACAAATTACTGGCCAGTGTAGCTAGCGTTTGAACTTCTCTTATTTTTGGCGAATCAACCAAAACCAGAATTAATTGACTCATCTACAGTGTAAATTATTCCTCACCTCTTGTTTGTCAATTGATTTTCTTTTTCAAATTTGAAAACTTTTTACCATTCATGAATTGAGGAAAAATCTTGGTTTGAAGTCTTATTAAAAATTTGGCTTTGCCTTCCTTTCCTTTTATGATGAGGAACTAATGGACCATTCATGGATGCAAAATCCTTTTATGATGAGGAACTAATGGACCATTCATGGATGCAAAATCGTCAGAAGTCTAGATCTTCGAGTTGCAATAAACTAATATTCTCAAAACAATTATCCGATGTCTGAATAAGAAATTGCTTCCCTCTAGGACTTAGAGGGAACAAATCCTTCCAGATTTTGATTTAGATTGTTGGATAAGATCATCTAACAGTCCAGATTAATTTTACTTTTTTTTTTAAATTATATAATTAATTTTAACAAGTCTAATCTTATATTTTTTTTTATTTTTAAAAAATTAATCATCTAATTTAAAATAAACATAAAATTAATTTAGACCGTTGAATGATTCTATCTAACGATTCAAATCAAGGTCTAGAAGACTATTTCTTCTAGGCCCTAAAGGAAAGCAGTTTTCGTCTAAACGCTGGGCTTCTATTGTTTAATCCGGATTCGATCTAAGATTTGATCATAATGAATATCAAAATTCTTCTTATCAAATTTTAATATAATTATATTTTTAAAATTAAAATTCAAAACTACTAATTAAGTTATAAATGTGAAGTACGAGGTGGATTAAATTAGTATTACAATTAACGAGAGCAACAGATAATTCAAAGCAATGTCATTGACTTATAACAGTATATTCAATATTAAATGAGAGTACAGGTCAATAAGGTAATTATACCCCATTTTGGCTTTTATCTCCGTCTGCTCGCAGACAGAGCTACATGGTTTAAATTTTTTATTAATATTTTGAACGTACTCCCTACTCAAATTTGAGTGAGGCTGAGAGCGAAAGCCAGAGAGACGTTGGCATGGCAAGTGGCGTTTCGCAGTTATGTTTTTTGGGCTTCAAAGTTGAATCAAATTTGTGAGAGAGAGAGAGAGAGAGGAGAAGAGAAGAGAAGAGAATCAGAGTTAGAAAGCCACATATTCTTCACTCCCTCGTCTTTTCGGCACAATAAAACCACCTCGCAATTTCCTCTGCTTTTCAAATTTGTTCACTGTTATGGAGGAAACTGAGTTGGGACCTCGCGAATCATCAGATTGAGCACGAGCCATTTGCCTTTTGCGTCGTAAAAACTTCCAAAAGTTCTCCAAAATGGAAGCTTTATCTAAGAAGAGTGAAAACTTTCAGAAGAAGAGAGATGGGGGAGGCAAAGCTGCTAGAAAGACCGAGTCATTCACCGATTCGAGTGCTGAGTCGAGAGAAACGAGTTCGAGTGGATCAAGCTCCTCGGATTCAACTGTAGAAGCCCAAGCAAAAGGGTGTTCTTCGCCTCCTCCTCTCGGCTGGCCTATTCGCAAGGCCACAGTTTCCAAGTGCAGTAAATCTGATGAAAAGGAAGGTGAACATACTTCCCATCAGGATAATTCAAAATTTAGCAGAATCGGTTCAAAAATGGCAGGTTAGTAGTTTTATAGTTTTCAATAGTGCTCTGTTTGGACATGAAACAAGTTGAATATACCCACTCTGGTTGTGGCCTAATTACTATCTGCTGGAAAAAAAATGTTGAAACAGAGATTGATATGATGAAAGAAAGGTTTGCAAAACTACTTTTGGGTGAAGATATGTCAGGGTCTGGAAAAGGGGTTTGCACTGCTTTGGCTATCTCAAATGCTATTACCAATCTCTGTGGTATGCTTATTGAGAACCGCTTTTAAATTTCCTTCTTGGTTTAATTCTTAAAACTAACAATTTATTGAAGTTTGGATTTTATGCTACTTTTTTAGCCACTGTATTTGGGCAATTATGGAGACTAGAGCCTCTTCCTGCTGAAAAGAAAGCAATGTGGCGAAGAGAGATGGAATGGCTTCTCTGCGTTAGTGATCACATTGTTGAGTTGATACCTTCTTGGCAAACATTTCCTGATGGAAGCAAGCTTGAGGTAAAATTGGATTTAGTTTTAAGCCCAATTCGAATTTCAAATGGGAAAATTGTGATGTTTCTAATATGGCGAATCCTGCAGGTAATGACTTGCAGGACAAGGTCAGATCTTTTCATCAATCTTCCAGCTCTTCGTAAACTCGATAACATGCTTCTCGTAAGTATCGAATCTTCTTATTTCATGGTATTAGTAATATTTAACATACAAACCTTTATGATTTCTCTGTTCATGACAGGAAATGTTAGACAGTTTCACCAGCACCGAGTTTTGGTACGTTGATCAAGGAATTGTATCCCCAGATGCAGATGGGTCGACCTCTTTTCGCAAAACAATGCAGAGACAAGAGGAGAAATGGTGGCTTCCTGTACCTCGAGTTCCCCCTGCCGGTCTCAGTGAAGACTCAAGAAAGCAACTGAACCACACTCGAGAATGTGCCAACCAAATATTGAAAGCAGCCATGGCCATCAACGACAGTGCTCTATCTGAAATGGAAGTTCCCGAGTCATACTTGGAATCCCTCCCTAAGGTCTGGTCTGATTGATCAATTCCAAAACATTGATAGATTCTGTTGTCATCATATGATTACCAAGTGGTTTCAACTTTCAATTTGCATTGTGTTTGTTTCAGAATGGACGAAGCTGCTTGGGAGATTTCATATACCGTTACATAACATCAGACCAATTCTCTTCAGAGTGCCTGCTTGATTGCCTAGACCTTTCCTCTGAACATGTCGCTCTAGAAATTGCTAACAGAGTGGAAGCCTCTGTATATGTATGGCGTCGAAGAGCTTATTCCAGGCCCCCACCTAATCCCAACCGTTCAACAACAAAATCATCCTGGGAAATGGTGAGGGATTTCATGGCCGATGGAGACAAGAGAGAATTGCTAGCAGAAAGGGCTGAAAACTTTCTGCTTTCCTTGAAGCAGAGGTTCCCAGGTTTAACTCAAACCACCCTCGACACCAGCAAGATCCACTGCAACAAGGTCTCAATTTTAATTCTTGATTCGAACTCAAGGAACGTTTCTCTTAAAGCAGTGATTTTTTAAACAATTTTTAACAATTACAGGATGTGGGTAAGTCCATACTGGAGAGCTATTCAAGGGTATTGGAGAGCATGGCGTTTAACATTGTGGCTCGTATTGATGATTTGCTGTATGTGGACGACTTGACTAAACATTCAGAAAGGTTTCCGTTGGTGCCGACAGTTAATGTGGCTGGTCAGCATCAGCAGCACCAGAAGGTGTCTCGTCCATTCTCGGTGTCAGTCTCAGGCACTCCTCAAAAATCAGTAGGAGGAGGCGGCAGCGGTGGCACACCTGGGTTTTCACCTGCACCGCCGCTGATTAGTCCGGCAAGAGGGGAGAGAACTCCTTTCCTCAAGAATAACAGTAATAATAGTATCAAACCTCATCGTCGTGGCTTTGGGGTGAAAAGGGTATTGTCGAATTATCTTGGGGTGGAGACGAAAGTCAAGATTTGTAGCAATTCAACTGAGATGAATTGTTCGAACCCAAGTGGTAATAAAACAGAGCAGCCAGAACGTCAGAAGGAATTATGTGCCCCCAAAAAATGAACGGTAGTGTTCGTTAGAGGATGGTCTTTATTTATTTGTTCCTTTGTTTCTTTGTATCATTCAGGAATACCTATGGTAGTTAAGATTGGAAGTTCATAGTCATTGTGTTTATTACAATCTCATACTGAATTGCGAAGCAGTTGAGATTGAAAGCAGTTTGTATACATGTTACTGTATCTAAATTTAGCTGGATTCAGTTGAATTTTTATCGAGATTAATTGTCAATTATTTGTGAACTGTGCTTGTCTCTTCTTATTTTGAATTATGGACCCAGATTGACAGCAGTATGTTAGTATCTACAAAGGAATCGTTGTCTGAAGAATTAGAGTTCATACATGTAAGATTAAAGAAGGTAAAACAAAGGTTAAAATCGTACCAACAACCAAGCAGGATGTTGAAGGCCAAAATAAGACAATTATATAATATAATGGGGCATTCCGAGAATTGAACTCGGGACCTCTCGCACCCTAAGCGAGAATCATGCCACTAGACCAAATGCCCTCTTTTGGTGGTAGTGATTAAAAGGTAGCTATTAGTACTCAAATGGTATCAAACACCTATCAGCACCAATCGCCATCTCTCCTCTTCCTTTTCGTCCTTTTTACTCTTAAACCTTCCGTTTTCCAAACTTGGCAAACCAGACTCCCGTTTTCCAGATATGGCCAAATTGTTGCCCTTTCACACAATCATGCCCTCCTTCCTTTAATCTCTCCTTCTCTCAAACCCCGCAGACTCTAATCTATGAACCGGGATCCGGCTTATTCCTTAGGACAAGTATCATGTTCGACTTTTAACATCAATATTAAAATTATTGTTAAAAACTTTAAAAAAATTAAAAAAAATAATTTTTAGCAACAATTTTAACTTTTTAAATACGGTGTTTGTACCAGCACTGTTTCCTAATCCATCATCTTCTTATGATACTATTTTGATCTTGAAACAGACAACAATACATAATGAGAAGTAATTGAGAACCTTCAGAATCCCCTGTTTCCCATCCTATTGACCAGATTCGAATGCACCAAAAAAGCATAAAAAATTGTTGGAAAATCCTTACAAATTTAAATAAGAAATCGCTGGATTAATAAACGAAACATAAAGCAAAGTTTTGTTTTGAGCAATGTCAATTAAATGACTTACTATTAATCTTTCGGGGCATTTCTTTCCTCCCTGTGACCATTTATAAAAATAAATCAGAAATCTAACAACCAATAAAAAACGTGAACAGACAATCTAAGTGAGAAATTGACTTCAAGAATGTATGCTTGTTTTCTAGCTTTGCACAGTCTAAAGTTAAAATGATGTAATGAGGTCCAAACAGTTAAAAGAGTTGATAATAAGGCTGCGCTAAATGTAAAGGCAGAAACTATTTGAGCATGGGCTTTTTTCCCACAAGGTATATTCAACACAATATCAGCACCAATCTGCTTAGGGTCATCGTTTATAACTCTGTGGAAACAGCTGCGATTATTCACATTTTGCCTTGTGCTGCATTGCACCAACATATGCCAAATTTAACTGTCGAATAGCCACTTTCATTCAGAGGCTGCAAAAAAATAAGGAACAAAGGATAAGGTAATACTCCAAGAAGCGGCGGATGGTGAAGGTGGCAGTGGGCGATATTCGGAGATCGTCAGAGGGCTGCTAGATACAGCGGTGGTATTGGCTATGATGTCCAAATAAGAATCAATGAGAGAATATGATTTTGGGAGGGTAATGGTGGATGGAGGAGCTGGCTGCTTCGTGTTTTGAGTTTGGGAAGAAGCTCTGAAGAGGAAGAATAGCGGAGGAAACCAAAAGAGGAAAAAGAAAATAAGCTGCCACGTGGCACACCGACACTCACTGGATGAGATGAAAATGGACGCTTGGGATCGAACCAGTGTTGTAAAAATTGAAGAATTTGTGATAAATATTAGTTTGAGTCATGCTAGAAAACACTATCTTTAGAGAATATCTCGTGACATCAATTTAATTTTGAATGCGAAATTTAGAGAGAGAGAGAGAGAGATTGTGTAACTAGAATGTTTTTTTTGAAAAGTTAGGAACTCTAGAAAAAGAAGGTGGAGGATAAATATCCCAAAGAAAGTATAGTTAATTTTTATAACTAATTTTGAAAGGATAATTATAAAATAATGTGATAAAATTATGGGGTAGTGATCAGTTACATATAAGACTAATTAATTTAAAACAAATAATTAATTTGAATTAGTTGGAATTTTAAAACAGATAAACATGAAAATTGTAATTGACGTAATCTCAGTACATAGATACAAACAACATTGGTTTCATACCAACGAAAAATTTTGTTAAGAAGATTCTCAACCATTTAGTCTCATTTTCAGCCAACTCTAGAGCACTGAACTCTAATTTTAGAGCAAATATATGAATTTGTTTAGCTGCTCTCTGAGATATTGTACCACCACCAAGGGTGAAAACATCTAGTGGATTTTTTTTTTAAAATCAGAGATTCAGTTAGCATCATTGTATTCTTTTAATATAATGAGACATCTACTGTAATACCCGTTAATTTCGGAATATAATTCGCTTAAGAGTATTTTAGAATTCTACAACGTTACTTTAGTTATTTATTTTGGTCATTTTTAATTTTCATATTTAATTGTTCTCTTTGAATATTATTTATGAAAATTGAGTTAAATGACTGGACTGAATATTTGCACCACGTGGGATATATTCTAAGAATGGTGAAATTCATGGAAAAGTGGTTTAAGAATGGTCAATTAATCCATTTATTGTAAATTGACTGGATGGGTTTGGATGTTGGGTTATGGATACCCATGGGTTATTCAATAACCCATTAGAAATATTTAATATAAAACTTCAATAGTAACTTCTCATAATTCGATTCTGAAGCGAAGCAAAAGGAACAGTAACTTCATTTTCTCTCTCAATTCTTCATTTTCTTCTCAAATCTTTTCCTTGATCTTCAGAAGTTCGATTATTTGTTCGGTTCAAAAGCTTTGTAAGGATCAAAGGTAAGCTTTAATCTCGTTATTTTCCTTAAATCTAAGTTTATATGGAAGATTAGAGGATGTTTTGTTCTTGAAGATTTTGATGATAATTCGTGAATCTCAGTTGTTTTAGAAGTTATATTTGAGTTATAATCGATTAAAAGAGTTGAGATTCTGGTTTTGAATCAAAAGAAAGGAAAGGATGAATTTTTTGAAAGATTTTCTGCAAAATTCGAAGTACTGTAGCAACTGGAAATTTGGAATTTTTCTTCGAGTTACTGTAGCGACCAGAAATTTCGGAAAAAATCTGGAAAATTTTCTTCGGGTACTGTAGCAGTTACTGTAGTGTGCAGTCAACGGTACTGTAGCAGTCAACGTTACTGTAGCGAACCGTTACTGTAGCAATCAGAAAATTTTGCGTATTTTCGTGATTTTGTTTCCTTTCTTATGTTTCCTTGTAATATATTTTACTAGAAAATTTTCCTACACAAATTCTAGTGTGGAACAAGGTAAACTTGGACAAACATTAAGGTGAGTGAATAACCTTGCTCAGCTAATTTGATATTACTAGTCAAAGTACAATATAAGTCTCATTTACAATATTATTTGGATAATAAGCAATCAATTTTTCATATGGGAGTATATGATGATCGGTAGAAATAAGAGTATGTAGAAATTATTTTATTTCATGGCAATTGTACTATGTGATAAAGTCTCACTATCTTATTAATGAGCAAAGATCTACGGGATCTAATACATAAGTTTGAAAGGATTAAAGTCCCATACTACTCAGTGCATATCTATGAAACCTATACACGAGTTGAAAGGGTTAAAGTCCCATACTACTCGGTGTATATCTAAGAAATCGTATACACGAGTTGAAAGGGTTAGAGTCTCATACTACTCGGTGTATATCTATGAAATCTTATTCATGAGTTTGAAAGGGTTAGAGTCCCATACTACTCAATGTATAAGACAATTAATTATATGAGTAAATGTGGTATTTGTACTTTTGATATTTTATATAGTACAGTTATTTACTTACTGAGTTTTAAATAAACTCACACTCCCTATGATTATTTTTTTTCAGAAACAGAAAACAAAGAACAAGAGTATCCGTTTGAAGAATAGAAGCCTCTTGGAATTATCATCTATTTCTGTCTGGTGGGGTACCAGTATTTATTAATGTGGATACTAGGAACGCTCTGTACTTTCTATAGGTCTCCTAGGCTTGCGATGAGATAGAAATATCAGACTATGTATGTCTATATTTGCTTATCAGATGAATATAATTCTGTAGTGTGGAATGAATGATTAAGGTTGAATGTAAAACCTTACAGAATATATGTAAATAACGTATGTTTGAGAATTTTATCTTATGAGTAGTATCTTTTCACATGTTCAATTTTTGGGATGTGAAATCTACTTTATAAGATATTGTAATTCACAGTACCTCTCAATTGCTTCATTAGTTTGACCAAAGCACTTCAAATGGTCATTGTTAGGATTGTGTGTACATATACTCAACTGACACACATCATATATTATGTCATGTTAGGTGAAATTCATTAAATGTAACAGACTCACCTCTATTTTCTTTAATTAGATGTTAAAATTATAAGAAGTAATCAAACTTTTTAAGACAGTTTTGAACATAATGTTCTTGTGACAACTTATTATCTTTCCTTATGATTTTAATTCCAAAATTATATTTACTTCACACATGTCTTTCATATCAAAATTAGATGCAAGTATATATTTGTCTTATGTATAACATCTATGCTAATTTAAAAAAATAAGCATGTCATACATATATAGACAAAAATCATGCACTTATCATTTATTAATTTTGTACACAAACATCAATCCACGTTAAAAGAGAAATTGTCATTAATCAATGCAAGAAATTTATACACAACATTACAATGGACACAATCAAAGTTTTAGAACTTATTTTCTTTTTCTTAGTCACACAATATAACATTAGCAAGGCAACCTCATACTTTTAAATATTTTAAATTAGGTATATAACCTTTCTGCAATTCATATGGTGTCTACTAATTTTCTTATAAGGAATTTCATTTTTGAATTTTATTTAAGTTTGTAAGAGTATAGTACCCCAACTTATATGTACTTTAATTTATCACATAATTAGCTCATATAAAGTCTCAAAATTATTATATGTGAGTATCCAAACACTTAATATATATTTACACTCACACACACATATATTTATATATCCATCTACCATATAATAATATTATATAAGAATATAATTACACAAAATTATTTACGGAACTTCTCAATCTCAATTTTGTGACCAATAACTCAATAACATTGTACCTTTTTTTTTTTTTTATAATAGGAGTATTCTCATATATTAGCATTAGAAAATTATTAACTCCAATTTTCATATATGACATATCTTTATCTTAATAAGATGGTATCCTCAATTTACAAATTGATCAAAACTTATATGCCAATATCCACAAAATGTTTGACTACCTATCCACAATGATTTTTTGTTCTAAAATAACAAGTGTAATTCACAATATTATTTAACAATAATAACACTGTGAATAATTTAGGTGAACACTTTTTGAATTTATAAAATTCTATACTCCCGCCGCATTGATGACTATTATGTCATTTTTTGAGAATTCTACAAAATTTATTTACCAAAAATATAATATTCTTATGAGACTCTTTAAGGCATCACATGTAAAAATACAACTTATATATATGAAGTTTCTCAAAGCTTACGATATATATATATATATATATATTCACAGTATTCCAATCTAATTATTTCATCAAAATATATGTACAAGCTTCATGACATTTGCAATTTAGTCGATTTCAGAATAATAAATGACTCCAACAAGAAAATGCATCCAAGTCTCAAGCCATCATTATAAAGCCACTTTAAAAAATAAAGATCAGAAACTAAGTCATTTCAAGATTAGGTAACTAACATATTAAATTAAGAGTTTCAGAACCAAAATCATCCTTATGTCAAAATCACCATTCAACATCAAAGCCACAACATCAGAGTCACTATGTTGATAAAAATTCAATCCCGCTACACTATAGATCCATTATTCAAATTTTAATTAGACAGGCTACCACTTTGAATTAGTGTGGCCACAATACAGCTCATGCTTCAATTAAGAATCATATAAGCATATGTCTAGTCCAGAATTTTGACATCTACTAGGCATGAATATTATCATTCCACCAAATATATGTATCATACAAAGCCCAAAAGCAAAGCTGAAGTATTTATTCAAACATATTAGTACATACATTGATAGGATTGGTTAAAGAACTATTAAAACATTACATATGTGAAATGAAATCACAGTTTATATATAAAGTGAATTTTCTCATAATTCACAATCACAATTTATATAAAAGTGAGTTTTTTTTATAAATAAATTATCTCTTTGTGAGCAACATTAAATTAAAAAAATTAGTATTTTATAAGCCCACAAAAAAGAATAAAACTTAGGCAATTGGAAACCAAATATACGTCACCTTATACAAGGCATTAGAAATAAAATATAATTAAATTTCAAAGCTCATAAAAATTTATGAATTATAGTAAACAGATAAATATTTCACCAAAAATATTTCTATTGATTTACTTAATTAGGAATCAAAAAATTTCTTCTTCAAGAAATTTTACAATTGAGACAATCTCATAAAAAATATGATTATTCAAATTCTTCCTTCATGTTTTTTGTGGGATTAAACATATCAATTTATCTTAAAATTGTTGTAGCAGCAACCTTTAGTGTGGCTACACCATTGCTCTGATGCCCTCCTCAAGATCTCTATTCGAGACGTTCACCCTTGGCTCAATGGTCTCTATCCTCTACCAATCTGAGATCTCACCCTCTGTCCTCGCCAATAGTCTACCCACTTTCAATGTTGGTCCTCTTTCTCGACTTCTTCGCTATCAATCTCTCAACTACCAACTATTGTACTTCACTACAAGAAAAATAGAATTTTGTGACGGACAACTCTCGCTAATCTTAAAATCTATCACAAAATCAATATTTAGCACCTATTAAAAAAAAGGACTTTGTGAGAATATATACTAATCTTAAAAGTTCATCACAAAATCAAGATTTAATGACGAATTTTCTATCACAAAATTCGACACTATAAAGTATAATAATGATTTGTCATTAAATTTGTGATAGAATAAGCTGTCACTAAATTAGTGACGGATTGTTTTATCACTAATTTAATGACAAAAATTTTTGTCATTAATCTATGACACATTTGCCTTGTAATATTTTTTTGTTGTGATGATCAACCCGTCATAAATATTAGTTTGTCAACACTAATCCATCGCTATTCACTTGGGCTTAGTGACATTCTCAGTCACTAAATTTAACTTATTGTAATTTTTAATTAGTGTCAAATTGGTCATCACTAATTTTTCTATTACTATTTTTCTATTTTGTATTTTTTCTCCCTTCTTTATTGCAATTTTCATTAGCCTCATTTTTTTTCAAATTCTGTCTAACATACACAAACATAAAATTATATATACATACAACAAAAATAACATAGCTAAACTCAAAAAATTACAAAAGATATTTACTAAATCATTCAATAAAGTTAACATCCAACTATGTGTCATATATATCAATAATAAAAGCTAGACTCTAATATATTAGACCATGTGTCATATACAACAATAACTATAGCTAGTCTAATCCATGATTCTTATCATAAACCAAGATTCATATCACAAACCAATCAAAGTAGTAGTCTATCCAGCAGCAATTGTAGCTAAAAGATCATAGATCTAAGAACATTTCCATCCTCAATCTTATCTACCCCAGAATCTTTCTTATATAATCCACGAACGCTGTCACCAACACGAACAATCCCAGAATAAATGCGTCCAGTTAAAATTTTCCCAAGATTCAAGTCCAGTTCCTTCATTGAAACCTGAAGGTATTACTAAGCATGTTAAAATGCATTAGCAACAAAAGGCAAGAATATCTGCATCAAGATAACATCAAACACCAACCAACATTTGAAACGGTACCTCGATGCTAGTTGTTGGTGGTGGGACATGTGTTACAATGGCATCAAGCAATTGTGACATATTTTTTGCCTCAGCAGGAGGATCCTTGGTAAAGGTGGTCGATGCCCATCCTTCCTTTGCAGTTTGCAGAACCATAAAGCACTAGAAAGTCTAGTTGCTCCCCTTTAAATACAAATAAAAGTAATAATATGGACAACTTGTATAAAAGCAGGAGTGCCAGTTACAGAAGCATGATTATGGATTGTTCCCAATTCTTTACCTGTAACACCCAAGTTAGCAAAAAGTTCAAACTCTTGACTTCATTACATCTATTCTCAGAAACTGTACAAGTAATAACAGCCAGTATTAGGCCACAACTACAGGAAAAATTAGGAGTTGTCAACAAAATTAACTTAATATGAGACGGAAAAATAACCTCTTTTGTACCAATAATTAATGATTTACTGCGATAAATTGCTTTTAACAGCCAACAATACAAGGAATCAAATGGAGTCGTATGGTCAAGTTGGCAATTCTTAAGTGCATGAGAATGGCATGCGGGAAGAGAAATTATGAGAGGGAACACCAACCATGTTAATAAATGAAAAAAAAAAAAAAAGGAACAAGCTATGAATTCAAGAACAACAGCAAGAGAAAGAGGAAACATTGCAAATCAAATAGCATTAGGGATAAAACTGATATAGAACTCAGTACTTTTTATAGCTGTCTTTGATTTTATTATTATGTATGTGTAGCATTATATACAATGTCTTCTAACATAAATACTATTTTATGTTTTATGCATATGGCACAATAAATAAATAAAGGCAGAGAATTAAGTCTACTTTGTTTAGAACAAGAATAGGTCGCAACCCATACTTCCAAGGCTTTTGAAAGAACAAATTTTGTTTGCGCAAGAGGACCTTCTCCGGCATCTAAAAACCAAAATTGCTCCCTCAACCATACCAACAACACGTTCAACCAAGTCATCAACCAAACACATGGTTGAACAACGCTAACATTATGCTTTGACACTTAAAAGAGTTTCAGACAGTCTAACTGAGCGCAAACGGAGAGAAAAGTCCAGCGATTCACAATTCATGAGCAAATAAGATGTGGTACAACTACAAACTGTATATACGTTCACTGAAAAATGTGTTACCTAACGGCAAAAGGGTGTATATCTATATATATATAAGGCAACCAACGAGAAATATAATATTCAATGGCAGAAGTTTTATTAAATGAACAATTCTTCTGTATTTGTATAAAAGCACTGAAAATCTCAAAAATGACATTTAGTTAGTTTTAACCCTGTAATGAAAGATGAAGAACAGAAATACACAGAACAGAGGAAAACTTTCTTCTTATCATTCCATTGATCTCTATAGGTATATATGCAAATTACAAAGACTCGAGAGAAATAAAATAGAATTCCTAAGATTATGCTATAAACAAATTCCTAACAATTAGCCTGCAGATTGCGTCATAAATAGAGGATTAATCAACTATACAATAGCTATACAATCTCTATTAACACTCCCCCTCAAACTGAAGCATAGATATTAATCATGCCCAGCTTATTACATAAATAATCAATTCGAGTTCCATTCAGGGCTTTTGTGGATAGGTCAGCGAGTTGATCTCCGATCTTCACGTATCCTGTAGCAATCAAGTGTTCCTCAATATTTTCACGAATAAAATGACAGTCAATTTTAATGTATTTAGTCCTTTCATGATAAACTGGATTTACTGCAATATGTCAAGCAGCTTGATTATCGCACCACAATTTTGCTGGCATTGAATGCCTCAACCCAATCTCATTTAATAAGTGATATATCCACATGATCTCACATGAGGATTGTGCCATATCTTTGTACTCAGATTCTGCACTCAATCGAGATACAACATTTTGTTTCTTACTTTTCTATGATAACAAGTTGCCTCCAACAAAGACACAATATCTAGTAGTAAATCTCCTGTCAATCTTGCTTCCAACCCAATCAAAATCTGTAAAGTACTAAATGCTAGTATGCCCATGATTACTATACAAAATACCAAGTCCAGGAGCTCCTTTCAAAAAACATAGAATCTGTTCCAGAGCTGCCCAATGTTTGACTGTAGGTGTAGACATGAATTTGCTAACAACACTTACTGCAAAAGCAATGTCAGGGCGAGTTATAGTAAGATAGTTCAATTTCCCAACTAACCTCCTATATCTCTTTGGATCATCAAAGGGATGGCCATCATCTTTTGTAAGATGTGCATTTGGAACCATTGGGGAACTACAAGGCTTAGCTGCTAACTTTCCAATTTCTGCAAGCATGTCTAGAACATATTTTTTTTTGAGACATATTTCCTTCTTACTTCTTGTTACTTCCACTCCCAAGAAATATTTTAGCTAGCCCAAGTCTTTCGTGTGAAACTTAGTATGTAGGAATGCTTTGCCAGACAAGATCCCTGCATGATCATTCCTTGTGATGATAATATCATCAACATAGATCACAAGGAGGATAATGCCAGCTACTGATTGTTTGTAGAACACTGAGTGATCACATTTACTCTTCTTTAGCCAAATTTTTGCACCACCATACTGAACTTGCCAAACCAAGCATGAGGACTTTGCTTCAATCCATATAAAAATTTCTTCAAATGATAGACTTTCCCATACTCCCCATGAGCACCAAAACCAAATGGTTGCTCCATATACACCTCTTCCAGGAGATCACCATGTAGGAAGGCATTCTTGATGTCTAGCTGATACAAAGGCCAATTCTGAGAGGCTGCTATAGAAATGAACAATCAGATTGAGGTAAGTTCGGCCATAGTTCAGAAAGTATCAGAATAATCTACTCCATACGTCTGTGCATACCCTTTAGCCACTAAACTGGCTCTGAGTCGAGCTATCGAGCCATCTGTATTAAACTTACTGCAAAGACCCACTTGTATCCCACGGCTTTCTTGCCTTTGGGCAATTCTACTAGGTCCTATGTATGATTATCATTGAGGGCTTCTATCTCCTCAGGCACAGCGACACACCAACCCGGATGAACCAAAGCTTCTTTAAAAGTTTTAGGAAGTGAAACAGAGGCTAAAGAAGCAATAAAAGAGCTAGATGCAAGAGATAAATGATCATATGAAACAAAATTAGTAATGGGATAAGTAGTTTTAGGAAGGGTACACGAACATTTACCTTTACGAAGGGCAATCGGTATATCATTGTCACTCAGTGGAGAATCTGATGACCAAAAAGCTGTTATAGGACATGTATCACTGGTTGCTTGTATGTCACTTAGTTGAGGACCAAAAGAAGCCGATGTATCATTTGTTGCTTGTCTCCTAGAGTAAACTTGAACAATGAGTGGTCATACAGTAGCTGGAACCTCCTCTGGTTGTTCAACAGAGATACTATGAGATATGAATTTATAGATCAGCCATTCTTCGTCGTCCTCCCCCTGACTTGGGGATGGGAAAGGTGCGGAGAAAAATGGTGTTTCCTCTAAGAAGACCACATCAATTGAGACCAAGTATCTATTCAAATCTGGAGAGTAGCATCGGTAACCCTTCTGAAACTGAGAATATCCCAAAAATACACATTTCAAGGCTTTCGGGTCAAGTTTAGTAACATGAAGCCTTACATCACGAACATAACATGTGCTACCAAAACCCCATGGTTCCATTAGAAACAATGGTTTGTTAGGAAAAAGAATACTGTAGGGAATGTCACCACCAAGACATGTAGACAGCATGCAATTGATTAAAAAACAAGCTGTGGAAACAGTACTATCCCATAATTGCTTCAGGATCTTCATTTAGAACATCAAGGCACAAGCAGTCTCAAGAAAGTGTCTGTTCTTCCTCTCAGCTACCCCATTTTGACAGGGTGTATCCACACAAGAAGTCTGATGGAGGATCCCTTGCTGGATCAAGTAATTTTGAAATGATTCTAACATGTATTCTTTAGTATTATCACTTCTCAATTATTAAACTATTGAACTAAGTCTTAATCTCAGCACAAAAGGCAAAGAAATTTGAAAACACTTTAGACCAATTTTTCATAAAGTAAATCATTGTCATTCGAGAAAAATCATCCACAAAAGTAACAAAATACCTGGATCCTGTTTTAGACATAAACGGACATGGTCCCCAAATATTTGAATGGACTAATTCAAAGGCTGATTCGGTCCGTTTATTAATTTTGGGTTTTAATATACTACGATGATGTTTTGCAAAATGATATAATTCACACTCCACAGATGTTACATCATGAAATTGGGGGCATAACTTCTTCAAGGCAGACAAGGAAAGATGTCACAACCGACAATGAGCTAGCAAAGCAACTGACCGAGGCTCCCATGCATCAAGGATGTAGAGACCATTAGATACATGCCCTTTACCAATAATCTGCTTCATCACAAGATCCTGAAAAATATAATGATTAGGGAAAAAAGAGACGCAACAGTTTAGGTATTCGGTAAGTTTACTCAAAGAAATCAAATTGAAGGAAAGACTGGGTAAGCTTAGAACAGATGACAAGGTAATAGAAGAAGTGGGTTTAGCAGTCCTTGAACCTTCAACATTATATGTATACCCATCCGCAATGGTAACAGGAGATGGAGATTTATGTGGCTAGAAACTTGAAAGAGTGTTGGGATTACCTGTCATATGATCTGTGGCACCAAAATCAATGACCCTTTTTTTGAAGAGGTGATAAGGCATGTATTACCTTGCTCAGTTATTTTTGACAATGTTGAAACTAAATGAGCCTTAGTGTCATCTTCAGCAAGAATTCAAGGCGAAAAAAAACTTGAGGTTGCAAAGTGAGAACAATTTGCTAATTGAATGTTCTAGGAAGCCTAGAGAAGAGTCAAACGCAGTGACGTGAACCAACCGAGACCCAATATCCAAGCACATTGAACAGGCAATCTAACATTGGGAACAGGCTAGAAATGGAGAGTTGACGTCGAGAACACAAAGTCGGGCTGCAACTGCCAGCACACGCTCCCTCACGCGCCGACACGTGAGAAATCTGGCGAAGCTTCAGATGGCGCATGAACCTCATGCTCACCATGAACCGCCACTAGTCTTCGGGGATGGGACGAACTTGACGAGCCGCTCCTCCTTGGACTAGCGGTGAGATAGAAATGGTCACTTTCCCGAGTGACCTTGAACACAATCGCACACTAGGTGATGAAGCAAAAACTGAAATAGGCACGTGGCTGTCACATGAGCCTCCGATGGCTGCCAGACTCACAAGGTCAGCCGACCGATGTTGTCTAAGTGGCCTAGAGGGGCAGTGAGAGTCAAGCCACCTGTAGATGGGTCCTCTTCTTCTCACGCACTCACAGCCTCACAGGAACGAACACACACAGCCTCTAATACCACGTAATGAAAGATGAAGAACAGAACTACACAGAATAGAGGAAAACTTTCTTCTTATCATTCCATTGATCTTTATAGGTATATATACACATTACAAAGACTCTGAGAGAAATAAAATAGAATCTTTAAGATTATGCTATCAGAAAAATTCCTAATAATTAGCCTACAGATTAGTGCTATGATTGCATCATAAATAGGATAAGTCAACTATACAATAACCATACAATCTCTATTAATATAAAAATTTATGGATTGACTAAATAATATAGATATTATGTAGATGTATAACTGATGCCATAGTTAAGTACAGTTAAAAATTACCTCACTGTGAAAATCTGCATGTCCAGGTGTATCAAAAATGTTTAACTCATTGCATAGTAAGACCTGTGAGGAAAATCCGTTCAAAAAATAATTAAAATTCATTGCTCCCCATGGATCCTTTTCTCTGTAAGAAGCACAGTTATTGAAAACATTTAACTAGGACCAGCTAAGAAGCGCACATGATTAACATGTGAGAATCAGAAACCAAGAACATGCAAGTTTTAAGTTTGGTCATATATTCATTTAACAGTACATGGAATTCAAATACAACTTATAACCATAACCCAGAAATTGAGAAAGCAGTAAATAACATAGAATCCACCATAATATACTTCAAGCATATGTAATCAGTCATGCGAAAAGTGATCTGCGAAAGCAAAGGTTAAGCTGGAAAATGCTACACATTAAAAAAGCACAGCTGTTCAGCTTTCCTTGAACTGTCTGCTGTACTCACACAGCAACATAAATTTTAAATATATCCAGGTAAGATTAAGATCACAAGGATAGCAATATTCGATACAGAATTTCAATTTTTCATCTTTCTTTTTCCCCATTTTGAAAGGGAGGCAATGGGCCTTGCACGAATGATAAAATTCAAGTGGAAGCTTCAAAGATGATATAATAAAACGCAATGGGCAGAACCATAGAATTAATCAGCAATGAATGTGAAAGCATTAGCAAGGTTGTGAAGAACACCTTAAATTGGACCAAATGGTTACCAATAAATAAATAAAGAATCCATTACTCCATATAGTGAGTTATGAAGAGTTGTGATCAAGGGTTTACGTAGCTGACCAAAAGGGTAACCATTATTCCGTTGTCAGCTCCAATTTGTTTATATTTGAAAATTATGTCTTTAATACTTTCAGTGATGAGAGAGAAGAACAGGGAGAAGAACACTAAAAAGTGCAATAACATTTGTTCAATTGACTTATGGATCAATCAGTAACATACGACAAGTACAAAAATTAGCTTCAAGACATACCTTTAAAGTTGTATTAAGTATCTGAAGCTTTGTTTCTAATGCTTCTGAAGCAAAGCACCAAGCAAGATACTTAAGCACTGTACTCAGCATCCTTGGAATTATCTCACCTAAAGAGCAATACTCCCCCACCAACCAAATAATCATAGCATGAGCACCAGGAACCTTGATTTTATCCAAACTATGGACCAACTGAATTATAATCTTTAACATTGAAATAAGTCATTCAAAAATGCAGAAACAAAGTGTCCAAACTAACAACTAAGTCAACCATAGCAATGCCACACAGAAGAAAATAAAATGTGCTCTGTACTAACAAAACCGAGGGTGGCAGACAAAAGGAACTGGAGAAAGCAATAACCTAACTAAAACCACTACTAATAACTAACTCAACCATGGCAACACTCCACACACACACACAACAATATTTTCTGCACCAACAAAACTAAGGGTGGCAGATAGAAGGAGGTCCAAAAAGCAATAACCTAGATAGGGACCTGAATGAAAAAGAACTCTTGGGAAAGCTTGTGAAGCACATGTCAAGGGAATAAAATATGGTGCCACAATACATATAACATTAAAATAATTTACATGAAACAGAATTATGCTTATTACACTTTTTGCAGGAATACACAAGCACTATACCTTGAAATATGCATATGCTATTATGAAATGTTTAACAGAAGAGACTAGATCTAACAAGTAGGGTTTAATTACTAACTAAAGCATGAAGAAATTCCTAAAAGGGGGATGGAGAAGCATAATGAAGTTGCTCACCACAAACATTAAGGCACAGAAAGAATTAAAAACATATTAAGTTCCAACAATATCTATTCAGATTCATATATCAAACACATACATAAAAAATATACACATTCTAAGTTTCCCTCCCCCCATCCCCCCAAATGAAAAAACAACTTTCGATATATATGTAAGTAGGAATATTTTTTTAACCCAAAGAGATTCCAATAATTTACTAAACTAATTTATCACAAGTATTCCCACTTTTGTGACTACTATTTACGATTCAAAATTATGTGCATGTGTATTACAAATATTTCAACCAAAAAAAAAACAGTAAAAGAAACTTTCATAGACTCCAACCCTTATGTACTTGATCAGAAACATATTTGTAGTGCAAGTTATCAATGCATTTCTGGATACTAGATTTTTAAAATTTCCTTAACATTCCAGGAGTCAGGTAAGTCATGACGATCACTTCTCCCTTGTATTCAACACCATTGCATACAAAAGATGAAACTTTATATGCCTCATACCAATTTACAAATACACTAAATAAGTCCCAACCACACCAAACATGTCAGACTTGGGCAGGTCATGAAATCTGCGCAAACAGAACTGTTGTCTAAATAGAACAGAAAATTATCACATCAATTCTTCTAACCTAAACAACGAATAATAAAAATGGTATCACAGAGAGAAGGAGAAAAGGTATGCACTGTATGTTGTCCTAGTTTATATCCAATTTGTTAAGCATCTACAGATTGTCTTTCAAAATGAGTTTTATTCAATAAAAAGAAAAAGACAACAACAACAACAACAACAACAACATAGCTTTATCCCACTAAGTGTGGTCGGCTACATGGATCGCACGACGCCATTGAGCTCTATCAATGACCAACTCTTTAGATATCTCATTTACTAAAAGATAATAAAAAGAAAAAGACAATGGCAGAAAAAACAGAAGGGTGATTTGAATGTTTTGTGAGCAAAAAATTAATCATAAAAATACCTTTTCGTATCTGGGTGGATCTAGCTTTATGATTGATTTGATAGACATAATGGCCTGAATTAGCACTCCCTCTTCTCCAACCACAGATCCAAGTTCACTACACAATTTCTGCAAATATGGATATTAAACAAGAACAAATTCTAAATAAATAGATATGACAAGAAGCAGGCAAGCAGTAACACACCATGTCTTATCAGATTCAACAACCATTCTAAGCATGCATTTGCCATTTTTGGAAGTCATTGAGCACATAGACCAATGGGAGCAACTGTGTCAGCAGCAAATCTCCTGTCTGGATCTTTTATATAATCCTAGCAACACACTAAGAAAAACATCAATTTATGCAGTAAACTATTGAGATTGATCTACTTTCAAAGCTCAGAGTAAAACTGAACTCATATCCCAACAGAACCAAAATAATGTTGCAATGATCCTATTTCTTAAATTTAAAAGAATAAAGATATTTACCAAAACTCAGAAGCAAAAGAAATTTTCGGTATATGTGCAGAAAGTTGAAGTAATGGTCATTCTGTAGAACTTGCACAAGGAAGAACTAAGGTCTAGAGTTGATACATATTTGTTTCTTTTGAAAGCAGTAACGTATCCAGAAACCACAACTTAGATGAGAAAGAAACCTTGAATTTGAGTGAACTACCTGAAACTCTTTGAGAATGAATGAAATAGAGAAATCTGTGGCAATGGAAGAAAGTATCTCAAGCTTCAGAGCTTTTATCTGATATGAATCTGAAGAACATATAAAGAAGTCTTCATAGTGTTGCCTTGACTAAGTATCAGATGAAATCAGAACATATACCAATTAACCAGAAACCAACATTTTGTTGCCTTGACTAAAGAGGATATTTCATCAAAATATAACTTTAGAAATGGATAATAGTGATACATGTCAATGTCAAAAGGCAAGTAAGAGAACTCAGAACAATACAACACTAATACCTCAAGATTAAGCACAAAAATATTTCTTTACCATCAGTAAACACCCCACTGATCCTATATTGTCTCTCTTAACATCAAACAAAGAAATTACAGATTCCATCTATGCTGTAGTCTTAAAATGGATGAAACAACAATGAGACTTGAAGTCCATTCTGAAAACAGAATGATCTCACACAGATGTCTGGGCAAAAATGTGTTCATCAATGCATATGCATTCAACTGTTACCATAACTGACCAAAACATGGCTCAAGTAGAAGTGTACACTTTAACAATGCACGGAAAAAAAAAAAAAGAAAGGAAAAGTCATGCAATTGAACTGAAGAAAATGCCAATAGTATAGCTCTTTAAATCGCACATTTCCAAGGAAAACCAAGCATAGGTCTAATGCACACCATCTTTGTACTGTCACCCTAGCTAGTAGACAAAGGGCAGACCAAAATTTACAAAAAAGCTCATGGAAGTGCCCTGACCTCATTAACATGTAATAGATGATATACATGACTAACTGTGATCACTACCAAATATAGCTCTTTAAATCGCACATTTCCAAGGAAAACCAAGCATAGGTCTAATGCACACCATCTTTGTACTGTCACCCTATCTAGTGGAGGACAAAGGGCAGACCAAAAATTACAAAAAAAACTCCTGGAAGTGTCATGACCTCATTAACATGTAACAGATGATATACGTGACTGACTGTGATCACTACCAAGTACAATGATACTTACATATCTTATTTATACATAAAAGTTGACTGTAATTCCCCTCTCATGGTGGGTACCACTTCAATGACATCAAACATCAAGATAGATATTCTACTTCTGAGGCTTGAAGGCTCAATCTCCTTCACACTTATAAAAACCTGACAAATTCATGATCACAAGGCTAGTAAAATAATATAATCCACAAGGAAAAGAATAGAATTAAGATCAAAAGAAATATAACAGAACTATTCCAAAGAAGAATCCAAATATAATATGTGCAAAAATAAACACTGAGAATGTTACTAACCCTTGCCCTCCTATCCACCCAACCCCCCCCCCTCCCCCAAAAAACCCGTAAACCCAAAAAAAAAAAAGAGGAAGATACATCTATAAGCTGTAAGATTTATGGTTACAATAAAGATGTAAGAAATAAGTGAAAGATGGTTCAAAGTGTACAGACCTTATATCTTTTGGAATAAGAGCATTCACAATGAAGTAGTGACTGCCTCGAACAGATGGTTTCTTCATGTCAGGGACCCCCAAATGTGACAACTTCACTGAATCTCCAGGTTGAATACCAGAAGGAATTTGGAGATCCCTTGTACCCTCATTACCTGAAACCACCTAAGTCAAAATAAATGTTCAAGCCATACAAATGTCACAAGCCATTGCATATCGGTATGAATGATTCAAGCACTAAACTATGCATGCTGAAATGTACATAATGATTAAACTTGTATATGTGCTTCCATATATAACACATTTAGAAAAGAAACATAAACTTCTAAGAATCATAAAGACATCTCCAAACATAGATAGTCAGAATAATACTCATGGAAATCCCCATAAACACATAGGGAAGCATGATCATCTGTGTAAGCAACCACACTGATGATATAGATTGGTTTTACTTAAAAATGACAATACACAATTGCTAGCAAAGGACGCCAGGGGAAGCGTGAGCGTGTGTGTCAATAAATCACGTGGGATATTAATCCTATCCACTGGGTTAAGCTCAACTTAAGGCATACAATCTAAACATAAGAAGAGATACGCTGGTTGCATCTACATAACTGCACCAGGACTAATATTACCTTTTTAACAGATCCCAGTATTACCTCCGTGAAGTCAATATTAATCCTATCCCCCCACAGCTCTGACAGTGATCAGTAATTATCTTGCCAAGACCACTGCACTTAGAGCAGGATGAAACCTAAAAATAAAATGATATCATTATCCATCTGTTATGTTTTGCAAATGATATACAAAGTATTAAATATAGGAGAAAATGCAAATATCCCTCTTCAATTTTGAGCCATATGCAAACACCCCTATCAACTTCAAAAGCTAGAAAATACCCCCCTCAATTATCACCCTTCAGAATGTAAACCCTTTTGTTCATTTCCCCATTAACATTGCTAACAGAGATGTCACATCAAATACTGTCAATTGTGAAATGGCACACCTATTTTTTTGGAAATGACACATAGCTGACAATAGAATCTTATGTGAGAGTTTGATGTGGTATCTCTGCTAATCGAGTTAATGGGAAAATGAACATAAGGGTTAAATCCTAAAGAATGCTAGTTGAGGGGCTGTCTGCAAATGGCCTGAAGTAGGGTATTGCATCTTTCCATAAAATATAATTTATGAGTACTTTAAGCATCAGAAATTAGAAAGAAGCAACTTTTTACTTTTTTCTTTTTGGGAAAAAAAATACTTTGGAGTAAGGGAGGCAAAGAAGCTAAAATTGCTATCTATCATGGAAAGTGGTATCTAATACAATCCCTCAAAAGACATATGCTAGAAGGACACGTGGCAACAAGGGGAAAGAACTAAAGTAGTTTGAACAAGTCCAATTATACAAGATGTTGGGAAGAAATGAAGACGTAGTCAACCAAGAAGTGGAGTGATTGTCCCCTGAAGTTTAACCAGCATATCGTCCACTACTGTAGTTGTTATGGTTCCATAGTTTAGAGTTATTTGCTATTTACATTATCTTATCTCCTAGTTTGTAGGAAGTCAGTTATGTTTATCTTATCACCTAGTTTGTGGGAAGTCAGTTATGTTTATCATTTTAAATAGTCATCTAAGGATCAGTTGAGATTATCTGTGATTAAATATATTTGCTGTTATTGGAGTCTTGTCCTCTCCTTATGGACACATGTATTGGAGAAAATTAAGTGTTTAAGATTCTTGCACCATTTTCTGCCAATATCTCTCTGTTGTTATTATTTTTTTAATTTTCCTAGCATCTATCAGTATCCTACATTATTACATATTTCATGATATGCAATGAAAAAGAAAATTATAAACTAGCTTGACTACAGAAATGGAATTAGTAGTAATACAGTATTTGGTCATTGTCATGTTATTGACATGTACATTACCTGAGACATTACGCCAAAGGATGTTCTTTGACTTTTCATCTCTCCTCCTCTACCACCACAATTTGTGCATTGTTTAATGCAATTCCTTGATTTAGCTCCTGTACCATCACAATCATTACATGTCTGGAAACAAGGAACTTCAATTTCTCTCTGTCCTCAAAAAATTGATTCTTCAAAGCTCAAGTGAAGGTCATACCTAAATGGCAGAATTATATAAAATTAATACCATATATTATGATCAAATTTGTCAATATCTTACCAACAGCATATACAATATACTCCACAAATGACATGGGAAACTTTTGCTATCCTCTTGTTTCTCAGTCATGGCAGTAGCCTATTGGGGACACATCAAGCATTCATGTACTAGACAGATCAAATTGGTGTAAGTCACAAAATACTAGACAGACAACAGACAGGTTCTTTAATTCATTGCATGTCTTATTGATGATCAGGATAATCTCTATTTACTTCCAAGCGATTAAATTAATTGATATGACACCTTTAAACAAAATGGATTGAGTATTAACATATTGAATGAAATTTAATTCATTGCGTGTCTTATTGATGATCAGGATAATCTCTATTTACTTCCAAGCGATTAAATTAACTGATATGACACCTTTAAACAAAATGAATTGAGTATTAACGTATTGAATGAAACATTCTTATAACTGCTATTTATTCCTTAAAGCCCAGTCATCAAGTGAAGCATGATTCAATCATGAAGCATGTATAACAATATCCTTTCAGAACAATTTTAAATATTCTCTTTGAAATACTCTAATTTTCACAACAGGATGGTCCTTTTTTTAACCCAACTGGAGACGATCTCAATCCCAAATAGTCTACCTCTAGAAAGTAAGACTGTACATGTTACAACTCACGTCCAGAAAGATTTAGAGCCTAGCAATTGAGGTTTGTGGGCATCATACATGGTTTCAGACCTAACCCATCAACATCTACTTGTTATGTTTGGCCACTGAAGGGACGTACAGAAGAGGATAATCTTCTCATTTCAGGCCAAATATCATTAGCTCTACAAGTATAAACATGGTGGAAAAACTTCCAGAACACTTCAGAAACGAGAGTTCTTCCTGGGGACGGCATGATGTACCCTAGCTTCTCTGCCAGCAAAATCTCTTAAAACAAGTTCAACGTCCTTCACCACCCCAAGTTTTCGGAACCACCTAGATAGAATTTCGGAAGCTTCTTTTCCAACCAAAATGCCATCTCTCTCCAATTCTATCAGAAACTCTAATGCTTTATTTAGCTTGCTTTCCTTTTCATATGCAATTATCACTAAAGCTATGCATTTATCACTAGGTTTGATACCTGCTCTCCTCATATTTTCAAATGCAATTCGAGCCTTTTGACTTTTCCCGGCCATTCCATAGGCATTGATAACGAGCCCACACATCTTACCATCAGGGGAGATACCAGCAAGCTGAATTGCATCAAACACCCTTTGTGCTCCCTTGGTGTCGCCAACCATGGAGTAAGCTCTTAGTAATGCTTTATAAACCTCACTGCCTGCATGAATCTCTTGTGCATCCATTTCTTTAAGTAAAACTTCCCCTTGTTCAGGCATGCCAGCTCTGACATAGGCCATTATCATTGCGCCATATGATCTTTTATCCAAAAGTTCGCCAAGCAATCTGATCTCTTCAAAATATTCCTTGGCCTGCTCAAGATGGCCAGCTTTGCTGTACATGTGAACCATGGCAGTTAGAGTTACTTGATCAGAAATAAAGCCCCTTTGCTTCATGGCTGCAAGAATATTTTCAGCATCTTCAAGTCGATTTTGCTTGCCATAGCAATGGATTATCTTTGTATAATCACGAGCATTTGCTTCGAAGGATTCTTCTAGAAGAGCATGTTCTGCCACCTTAAGGTAAAAAGGATGATCCATTGTTTTCAACTCTCTAAGAACTGAAAGCCAGTCTGCTCTGATGGGCCTCATGATCCTTGCCCAAGCCCTTAACAAATCAGATATGGTGCCTTTCTCAGGAGAAAAGCATATAATCTGTCTCATCAAGGCCTTGCAACGATTTTCCATTTTGAAAGGAAGTTTAGATATAGCTTGTTTTTGAGCTTCTGTAATATTATGGCGTATCTCAACCCATCTAAACCCCATAGGGTTTTCTTTTTTCAACTCTGTTTTTACAGAATCCTCCATACTGACTCCAGCTATTACCGAAACAAAACGGTGTTTATTGAAATCAAAATACATGGGTTTTCGAAATAATGAATTTCCGCCGACCTTATCATGATAAAACTTGGTTCTATCCTGGATTATTGAGTGATTTGAGAAGAATAGCAGGATATATGAACAGGTTCCCATCACTGAAGTAAAATTGCAAAAAATTATCTCTGGAGATATTCAACACCTGCTCTAGCAAACTGGAGGAGAACAAGAAGTTGAATTATCTTGAATCAAGAGGAAGACGAGAACACGATAAAGTAACAAACACAGCCTTTTCGCATTAAAGTAACAGCAGGAGCACGCTTCCTTTCCTCCATTTCCTAGTACTGTAGCTTATTGGCAAGACTGCAAGACACCCCCAAAGATGGACCTTCTTTCATCCTTGTTTAAAGCACTCCCTTCATAGTGAGGCGCTAAAAAATGCTTTTAAAAGTTACAGTACAGTACCGCCGACGGAGAGGGCATTCCGGCGCTGCAGAGAGAGACCTAGCAAGAGATGAGGATTATGACGAGACACGAGAGATGACGAGCTGTGAAGCAGAGCTGCAGAGGGAGATGGGCACGACGAGCAAGATGACGAGCGGTCACTGAAGGAGACGACGAGCGGTGATGCAGAGCTGCAGAGGGAGCGGTGACATTTCCGGCGCTGCACAGAGAGACAGAGAGCGCTACTGAGCTAGCAAGAGATGAGGATTTTCAGTTATCACTGAGACACGAGAGAGAGAGAGAGAGAGAGAGAGAGAGGGAGGGAGGGATAGAATCAATCGCTGCCGTCGATGGCACCGCGCGTGAAAATCAAGTGGCAGATGCATTGGTTTGTAGTTATTGGCTTGTTGACTTTGATGTAATATAAATTTAGATTGGGTGTCTTGCTCTCAACGGTCGTTGTAGTATAGTGGTGAGTATTCCCGCCTGTCACGCGGGCGACCCGGGTTCGATCCCCGGCAACGGCGTCCGTCCTTTTTTGGTTTCTTCGAATTTTAAAGTTTGAAAAGCCCAGTTTCAGAGCTGGGCGTTGGGAATCCTCACTCCTGTTTGTTGGTTAATTTATTATGCCATAAATTTGGGTGGATTATCTTTTAATTTACAAATTTCAATATATTATTGAATTGGCAAAAGTAGTACTAAAGCATATTTTTCTAAAAATTTAAATGTTATCTCTTATAATTTTACATTGTAAATGAAAATGTACTATATATATATATATATTCACGGAGAGACACGCTTAATTCACTAAAAATTCATTCCATTTCTATCTCTCTATTTTCTAACTTTCTTTCTTAATTTACTTTACTATTTCTTAATAAAATTTTCAACTTCACACAGCTATAATTATAAAAGTCGGAAAATAGCAACATGGGGAAGTATTTTAACGGACTTTATTTTATCTTTCTGTATTTTGGGGTCTGGGGAGAACAATACGAAAAATCGGAAAAAAAATTGTTATTATTTATAAACCTGAACATTTTCCCATCTAAACTGAACTTGTTTATTAAGCTTCCTTTACTATAGTATTGAGTATTGACTCTGATTCGCCGCAATCCTCCGACGCGGAGAACTAAAAGAGCTGGTAATCACAAGACGGACAAGATCAGATCGAGGATCTACTGAATCGGAATCGTCCCCAAAATCAAAATGTCTTCTTCCTTCACCAGTCTCCATATCACTGCCTTAGACGCCATCATCAACGTCAACTCCCTCTTCACCTTAGCCGTCTTCCTGGGTTTGACCTGGAACCCCAACGACCCGTCCAACAGTCTCATCTCCGATTCCGCCTGCTCCGCCTCCCCTTCCATCGCCGAGAACCTCATCGCTTTCCATGTCTACTCCTTCAGCTCCTTCCTCTTCTCCAGCCTCGTTGCCCTCGCCCTCAAGCAGGCTATCCGCCTTTCTCGCACCTCCGATTTCCACTTTCCTGTTGAGTTCCTCGCCCAAATTAACAAGACCGCTCTCCGCCTCGGTATGCTCGTCTCTGGCGCTGGTTCCGTCGTCGGGTGTGGGTTTCTGATGATGGCCTTGGTCAATGTGGTTCAGATCAAGCTCGGCACGCTATCCTGTGGGAGCTCTCACACTTACTCGGCTGTGGTCCCGCTCCTCATCCTGGTTCCTTCTGCGCTTCTCATTTACGTTTCTGTTGTTTTGTACGCTTTTACTCGCTAGGATTTGTGTGTGTATGTATGTTTAGTTACTTCCACTAAAAAGTTAGTGTCTTATATAATGTATGATTCAGCTGGTATTACATTGAGTGGATCTTCTCAACCCAATAGATAACGTCTTGTATCTTATATCACATTGAATGGAGTTCTTTTTTATACTTCTTTCCACGTTTCAATTTGATTTGAATTGTCATGAGACCGGTAAAAGATAGAAATGAAAACTTGAGTTCGCGAGGTTGATTGATGAATTTTTAGCTAAAGTTATTCGGACAGTGACATAGAGAACTGGGGAATGAAGCAAAATTGAGCCAATCATGGATTGGATCTTATGGTTCGTGGTGGTGATGACTTCTCATTTGGACATACTGTTGTGTTTAAAAGTTATCTTGAGATCTTGTTACTTTACTAAATGGAGACCTCTGCATCACTCATATTCTTGGAGGTATATATTTTGTTCCCATGAAAGAGGGTGCGAGACTCCAGTTGCTTCCCACTGGTGTTATTGCATCTACCATTTTTAATTAATAATTCTTACGGTAGTAAAACATACAGCTTCACTATAAGCTCAACATTCCTTTTTTCTGATGATTTGTGGAGCATATAATCTAACTTGAAATGAAACTTTTGTAAATTGATTCATTTTATTCTTGTTTTGATTGAAAAGCACAAATAGTTGTAATTTACTAGTTTGTGGCTTCATCTAATTTTCCCTACTGTCCAAACAATGACTGGATGATAACATCATTGGTTTGAGTTTAGAGTCCTTTATAATTATTGGGTTGACAACATTGAGATGGAAAAATCTTTCAATCCTTTAATAATGGGACAAATGCATGCATTATTCTTTGAAGTTTTTTTATTTTATTGGACTTGAACAATTTTTAGTTGAATGTCAATTTAACATTCTCTTATGCTAAATCCAACTTTAGATATCTGCAGGATCCTCAACTACTATATGGAATCATTTGGACCCTTCAGTAGCCTTTAGTTACACTAATATTAGTGGAGGAATTCATTATCATCAATTATTCTCTTGCCTTATAATCTAGATGCTAATAAACTGGAGCATGGTTGAGTAAAATTGAAATTAGCATTTCATCTTTTTCACTTTCATCCTTCTTTAGTTCTTCTTTGTATGTCATTTCTTTAAGCATATTTTGGACTGGAGGACTTGAATTGCCCAACAAAACTCCTCCAGGTATGGAAGGGAAGACAGCAGATATCTCCAAGGTTGATAATGTAGGATCTAAAGCAGTCTTTGGAACGTAGTAATGTGTAAAACATTTTAGTGGCTTAATCAAAATGAGACCCCCTCCTACTGGCCCAAAAGAAGGGCCCCTGTTTCTATCATGGATGCTTCGACTTTACTTGGTCATGTGGAGCTTTTCCATCATATGAATACAGCAGCCAATATTCACGGTTAATCTTGAAAAAAAATAGGGATGTTCATATTCTGGTGAGGTTGTTGATGGGAACTTTTTCTAGCTGTAAGAGAATTGTACTCTGATTGAAATGTAAGTAGTTTAGTGTTATCAAATCCAAACTAGGTATTGGGATTGTCATCTGTTATATTTCTCTGTATAAGTGTACTAATTCTTATGCATGAAGGTACCTATTATAAACCGATAGCAAGGATGAGGAAAAATGAATGTGAAAAGATCATTACAAAGGGACATAATTGCAATTCGTGACTTTGATTAGTTTTCTTTTCCCCACTGTCTTATGAGACATAAATTATATAATTGTGTTGAGTTCTAGTCCCCTTATCATCATTCTGAAATTTTAGTCAGCAAGGAAGAACCTCCTAACTTGATCTATCTGAGACAACTTCATTTTCAGTTGTACAGTGGCTTTCTTATAATTTCATTGTTCTCTATTTTTCTTTAATTATCAAACATGATAATCGTTATACAAGATGACGGCGAAATTATTAGAGATGTGGCACATAGGATACAAGCTGGGTGGTTGAAGTGGAGAATGGTTTCAGGAGTTTTTTGTGATTATAAAGTACCTGATAAGTTCAAATGAAAGTTTTATCGTACTGCTATAAAACCAACAATTTTATATGATAGTGAATGTTGGGCGATAAAAGGACAGCAAGAACAAAAAATTGGGGTAGCCGAGATGAAGATGTTGCGATGAGTGTGTGGTCATACAAGAAAAAATATGATCCGTAATGATCGTATACGAAGCAGAGTTGGAATGGTACCTACTGAGGAAAAAATGGTTAAAAGCTGTTTAAGGTGGTCTTGGCATATTCAAAGAAGACCGTTGGAAGCGCCAGTAAGAAGAGTTGAACAGATAGTTTGGAGTCACGTGAAAAAAGGTCAAGGAAGACCAAGAACGACACTTAGAGAAGTTACTGAATGGGATCTTCTAATAAATGAAATACCTAAAGAGTTGGTCATTGATAGAACTAAATGGCGTCGTGCGATTCATGTAGCCGACCCCACTTAGTGGGATAAAGTTTTGTTATTGTTGTTGTTGTTTGTATCAAACATGATAATCACTTAGGTGACTATCAATATCTTACACTGCATGCTACTTTTGATATCTGCATGCTTAAAAAAAAAAAAAAGCTCCTTTTGAAACTTTGGGCAGTCTCTAGTTATGAACTTCATGAAAAATTTTTAGTGGAGCCACTAGTGACCAATATGGAAGTTCTACTTTCTTACACTTGTGAAACAAAGAGTGTAACTGAAGCAAAATCCACCCTTCAAGTTCAAGTAGTCTAATTTGTTTCTCTTGTGAGTTATGATTGAGGATCTACAGGAGGATTTGAAAAAGGCTTTGTTAAACTCCTCTATTCCTCATATAGGGGTAATAGACATTATTTCATGTCTGAGAGCAATAGGATCATGGGTCCCTGGCAGTCCTCCGGTAAAGTAATGTCATATCCCTGGTTTATTGTGCCTTATTAGGATGATGGCTCTCGGATAAGCCAAAAAGACAGACCTCCTACTAGCACAAACCCACTTAGTGCGGCACTTTATTTTGAGATTTTAAGAGGGCTTCAAATTGATTTATGCTACGCTGTCGGCTTCTCATAAAAAGTAATTGCTTGATATCTCTCAAGGGAAAATTCCCAATGGAAACTTTCGTGCCATGATTGGCCGAAAATAGCAAGATAATGCCCAATTCATTGATGGAGGAGTAGGTCTCATAAGTAATTGTTTGTTATGTCAAGGGAAAAATCCTAATGGAATTTTGCCCGCCATGATTGGCTGAAAATAGCAAGATAATGCCCAACTCATTGATGGAGGAGCGGGTAACGGAATAAATTAAATTTCCTTCCCCTAGTGGTTCCTCCACCATGGAAGTTGGACATCACAAGCCAACACTTTTCCATTGCCCTTGTGGGGTATAAATGTGACCCAGTTGAAATTTTATGAGCAGGGTTGAAGAAACATAAGCTCCAATGAAGTGCATTTCTTCTTTCGTCATTCTTATTATGATTGTTGGCCTCATAAACCATAATGAAGTTTATGGGGCTGGTGAATGTGGGAAATCTTCTCCTGACAGAGAGGCATGGAAGCTGGCTCCCTGTGTAACAGCAACACAGGATGCGAATTCTCCAGTTTCTGATAGGTGCTGCAGCCAAATAAAGAGACTAGGTCAGAACCCTGCTTGTCTCTGTGCAGTGATGCTTTCTAATACGGCCAAGAGCGCAGGAGTCAAGCCAGAAATCGCAGTGACCATTCCTAAACGTTGCAATATCGCTGATCGTCCTGTAGGTTACAAGTGTGGAGGTCAGTGATACTGATATAACGTTGCAGTTTTATTCATTTCTATGTTCTACGTTAAACACACTGATATCTGGAAGTACTAAACTTGTTAATCCATTTGTGCTTGCAAATTATCTTCATGGAATCTGCTCTCTTTTTATTTTTTTATTTATTTATTGTTTTTGCAGCTTACTCAGTGCCTTGAAGAGAGGACACTAGGAGTCGTTGTTTGTGGACGTCTCAAAATAAGTGATGTGAAACTTCTGGTTAATGGGAATCGTAATAAACTTCCTAGTGAAAGTTTGTGGTATGCATATGTTTTGCATAAATAAAACTGTTCTAAGCTATTTGATAAACTTGGTGATCTCGCCTTTACAGGAGATGATTGGCTTCCATTATGTATTTTTCACTAAATGAAAATGGAACGGGAATTCAAACTCTTTATATGTCAATTATAAAACAAAAGAAGATTGTTACCAGAAGTCTGCGAGATCCTAGAAGGTTCAAGGTTAATAGTAATTGCATTTATCTGATGTTGGTGCGTGTGTAAGCAGTAAACTGAGTGGCCGAAAGCAGTGCCTAGTTTAGAATTAGATTGGGTTCGGTGTGACTAATAAAATAGTTTATAATTTATTTAATTAGTTTATAAGTTCTTTAAATAATTTTATTTTAGTAATTTATAATTTAATTTGAGATATTACTTTAAGTAATTTATAGTTTGTAACTTATAGTCTTTATATATATATATATATATATATATTTTATCTATGTTATTTTATGAAAATACGTATTATACTCTTATTTTATATTCATTATATTTTTATATATAAATATATATTTTTAATAAATTTTATATATATAATAATTTAAATTAATTTAATTAAAGATAAAAATGATATATTTAGTGATATTATTTGGAATTAAAAAAATATATTTTTTATGTTATTTTATATTTTTTTCAGCTACTTGAATAGTTATTTTTTATCAAATACTTCTAATTTAATAAATTAGTTTATATTTTTTAACTATAAGTTATCAGTTAAAAATTAGTTTATAAGTTTTCAGTTAGCTTATCAGTTAATTTTGTCGAACAGAATCTTAGTATGTGTTTGAAAAACAGTTTGCAAAACTTAGGACTGTTTAGTTTAGACATTTTATATTTTTATTTTCACTAAAAATAGAAAATGTGTTTCAAAATGCATTTAGTTGAACTTAATTAAAACATTTTTTGAAAAAAATTGTTTGAAATAGGCCCAAATTTAAAAACATTAAAAAGATATAGTTTTTCAATATTTCAAAAAATAAAAATTAAAAATAAAATTGAGAAATGTTTTCACAGATCAGACTAAGTTTTTCCAAAAACAATTTTGCAAATGATTTGCTCAAAATTAATTTTGCAAACCGTGGTTTATCCAAATTTTAAAAGCTTGTTTGATTTGAGCATTTTTTATTTTCATTTTCACTGAAAATAAAAAAATAACTTGAAAATACGTTTTATTGAGTTTAATGAAAATATTTTCTTGAAATATGTCCAAATTTAAAAATATCAATAAAATATTTTTTGTATTTCAAGAAATAAAAATAAAAAATATTTTCATAAACCAAACAAATCTTAAAGTTTAGACAAATCATAATTTACAGAAGTAGTAACATAAAATTTTCACTCAAATTATATTTTAAGGGCAAAATGACATTAATGCAAAAGTTCCAAACATACTATTAGTCAATAGGAACATTACAAATAATTTCTTGTAAAATATGATTGTCTCTTTCTGAAAGAAAATCCTTGCGATAACTTCTGGAAGCACCTATTTTAGAATTAGTTATCAGACACATTAAAGGAATATTTTTCTTGAAAAATTGTCCTTGTCGCTTTTTCAGTGAAAATAATTTTTGACAATTCTTTTGTGCTTGTTTAGTCCTTTTTTTTAAAAAAAAAACACCAACCTTAAATTAGTTTAATTTTTTATCAATAAAAAACGTGAAATTTATTTTTTTAAATGTTATTTAAATAGTATATTAATCAGTTTTTTTTAATTCATTGTTTTAAGTTCTGCATGACTACAGCCGGCAAACGTTGTCATCGAAACGTATTGTGGGTTGTGCTTAGGTAAATAATAAACTTCAGATTGAATCAGGCATGGAATATATTATTTAAGTCCGAAATAAAATTTTAAAAATGAGATAAGTATGGACATGACATGAATTTTTTTTTTTTGTGGACAAATGAAAATGTATTTCATAAAAAGCATTAAGTTTAAGATACATAAATAATATAAGATCTCGAGATAAAAAAAATTACATGTCAAACTTGAATTGATGAGAATACAAACACATGAATTTAAAACAATATACTCTAAATTAATACTTAAATAGTAATAGAGACAACATATAAAACCTAAATCAAAGAGTTGACCGTTCTTTTCTGTGTGCAAAAGGAAAAAGAGATGTGATTGGATTCGCGCTTACATCTATTTTTTTTTTAATTTGGGCCAAATGGACTCGTTCTAATTTTAAAACTTTGAAAACATGTACATTTAAGTCCAGATGTATATAGATAGATACTTTTGTTGAAGCCGAACTCATCAAGAATAGTTTGAAATTGATCCCTTTTTGAATCTAAGCTTGGGCTCGAAGTTTCTATTTGGGACAACATATGAGCCAAAAAAAAAACTAATGAAACAAACAATAAAAATATTTATTATAAGATTATTTTAATTTTTTCTACAAAAAAACCAAAATATTAACGTTTTCGGTTTTGGATAAGGCATAGGGAAACTTGAGACCTAGATCTTCTACAATATTTTTAAAAATATTGTAAGTGCAATACTTTTTTTAGCAACAGTTTTTTTTGTTGCTAAAACTTTCAATAATAGTTTATAAACTGTTGCTGAAAGTTTTTACAACAGAAAAACTTGTTGCTAAAAGTATTGCACTTCTGCAATATTACAAAGAATTTAGATCTGGAAACTTGGGGGCTGAACCATGTTTTTTTGTGATGCAGAGTCCAGTGAACATGTTTAGAAAATAGTAAATATACAGAGAACTCGACTTTTTTAATTATTTTTAATATTAATAATATATGATATTGTATGATTTTACATATAAATGTTTAAAAAATTAAATAGTGACGAGGTATTATGAGCTTGATTTTACATATAAGTGTTTAAATTTGATTCCTTATAGAATTGTCTTTTCAATTTGGTATTTATGAGCTTGATTTTTTACAAATAAAATTGTTAATAATAATGCCTTTCTATTAATTTGTAATTCATAAAAGATAAAACTAACAATCAATTTACATAATATATGATAGTGACTAAGTAGCAATTTGTTAAAAAAAAAATATTATATAGCATCAAATTTGTTAATTTCAATAATAATTTATTGATAAAAGAACATTATCGATAATATATTTATTCATGAGAAATCAAATTAAGAAATACTTATATATAATGGACCAAATTGACATGGCAATTTTATGAGGACTAAATTGAAAGTTATTTTACCTATGAGAACAAAATTAAGAAGGCAATTTTATCAAGGGTTAAATTGAAAAATAATCTATCTATGAGGAATCAAAATAGAGTTTTAGTCTAAATTTTGACTCTCTACTATTTATTTTAAAATTCCCCCCTTTTTAACCGACTAATCCTTGAAATATATATTTTTTGACTAACAGTTAATGGAAAATTATTAAGTAGTAAGTAAAAATTTTCTAAAATTTAATAATGTAAAACTAAATGTTCGGGAACCAAATAGTTAAGGCATGTACTTTTTTAGGGATAAAAAAAAAGTTCATAATAGATATAGTTTTAAAAACTTCACTTGTTCTTTTAATCAAAATATAAGTAGAGGTCCATTCGAACTAGCTCATCTTAAAATTTGCAAAAAGTAAATCGGATTAAGCTGGTTCTTTTATAAATTGGCTAGAAAATAATTTGTTTGACGCATTTTTTGTGAGCTGAAACAAACCAGCCTGTTAGATAGAAGTCAAATATTACTAAGAGTGAAGGGGTTCTGCTTTCTTATTCACTTGTTGCCATTGCTACAATAGAAATTCTCTAAGGGGGTTTCCTCGAACCGGAAGGACCAAATCTCATACCACAACGAAGATAGTAAGCATGGCTCAGACTTGTAACTGATAGCAGAGTCATCAACCTTAATTTTTTTTTTTTAAAAAAAGATCATCTTCTTAAGTTGTAGATCACACGTTCTCTATTCTTCATCTTCGACCAGCAGAGGAATTTGTTGGTGAAGGAGAAAAAATGAGAGTCAATGACGATCTCTCTAAAAAATCGAAAGGGATGAAAGGAAAGAGAAGATGAAAGTGAAAGAGGGAGTTTGATTTGATGACGAGGGGTGACCGACGAAAACTATCTTCTTCATTGCTATGTTCTGTTTTGTTCAACGACGAGAGGGGAAAGACTCTCTTTCGCTCTGCTGTGTTCTTTATCGCTCTATTCTCTGTCCTCATTGCTCGTCGCACACTGTCACAACCTCCTCACGATCACAATTCCTCACTGATTAGTGATTTGGGAAGCATGGAACTGAGGGAAGGGACAAATTTGCCGATGAAAAGGATTGTGAATATGTGATTAAGAATTAGGGAAAGGGAAGGTTGAAACTGAGTGAAGAGATTGACCTAACTGAGTGAGGAAATTTGGTTGGGGAGAACTAGGGATTTCATATAGGAAAGTGTTGAGTGGCAGTAGAGAGACTAGACCTAGTGACTTATATAAAATTGAATTATAAAAAGGATAACTCGCAGGTTATTTGAACTGAGCCAAATAGGTTAATTTTTTATAAGCTAGCTTAAAGTGGATTAAACGGGTCCAACTTAACAGGTTGAACCTATTTTGATAAGTCTAAATATATGTCTTATATTCATTAAATAATAAACTCATTACAAATACTTGATAACAACAAAAAATCACATTTAAATCACATAAGTGTATGGTTTGCCGATAAAAATACTATAAGTGTATATTTTTTACAACTTAACAATACATTATTGGGCTTTTAATGAATTTTTTACAAATATGCTATTTTTAATTTTAAAAAACCTAATAGCAAACATATAAATATAAGTTCTGTGCTATTTTTTTTATATGATTTGTTGATGGTCTACTTTTAATTAGCTGGTGTCTTAATTGTTTTGCTAACATGAGTTTTTCCTTCAATGTTATGACAATTTAACAGCTTATCTGGTGCCTATGAAGTTTGAAGATGAAAAAAAAAATATTTAGGCCATAAAAGTATATTTGCTTGTGCCATATGTGGGGATTGATTAGCTAATAGAAGCATTTACATTCCTAATGGGCTATCATGCTGAGGATAGGGATCTTCTGCTCTATAGAACAAAGAGCTCTTCCTTTTAACCATGGTAACCATTGCTAATTATATAACACTTTTTAATAACAATTTTATTCGTTGCTAAAAATATAAAATCGTGACTGAAAAAAGAATTTTCTGCTCAGCAAAGCAGCGGATCCCATCTCTCAAGTTGATGGAGCTGGGTGCTCTTGTTTCCTTTTCACCCTCGTTCCTGGGTCCCATTCATACGTATACATCACGATATTGTCGTACTGCTCAACTTGGTGAACGCTAATTTCCCCTGCAAATCATTGTCACAGTCACACTACATCACAACGCCGCCAAAATGACAATTCCACCTCAGTCTTGTACTCTTGACCACATCTATCTACCATCTTCACTGTACTAATGGCAGCCACAATAGTCAAAACTTTGACATAACATGCATCTTTTTTGTTTGGTGGGGGCTCTCTCTGTTTGACATTTACCTACATGATCAAATCAAGATCTAACAAATGGGTGGATAATATCTTTTATCCATTTAAATTTTCTTATTGGGTTATGGGTTGGCCCATGACCCATTTTCATTTTTTAGGATCAATCCAACCATTAACTTATGTCTCTCTCTCTCTCTCTCTCTCTTAATTGTCAATTTTATAATTCGTTTTAATAATATTTATTTGTAATTGTTTGTGTTAAAGAGAAGATAACATTCAAGTATTTTTTTAATAGTTAAAGGATTTGATTGGAACAAAATAAAATTAAAGGAATAATGAGAAATCTATGATAAAATTAAGAGACCCAAATGGAACAAAATAATTTTAATGGACCATAGTGAAACTTAAAGTAAAGTTGAGGGACCAAATTAGAATCAAAGGCAGAGTTAGTGGATCAAATAAGAACAAAGAAAAATTAAGGGACCAAAATGAAACCTAAGATAAAGTTATAGATCAAATTGAATTAAATTAAGTTATGGGACCAAAATGACACTTGAGACAAAATTAAAGAATTAAAATAATATTTATGTATTAAAAATGCCAATTTATTTATTATTATCGTATCTTTAACTATAATTTAAACTCGTAGTATGATAAAAAAGAAAAAAAGAGATATTTAAATGGATAAAATGAGTAATCATAGATCAACCCATATAAATTCAAAAAATATAAATCACATCCAACTCAAATTTGACTCAAATCAAATATAGTTGAGTCAAAAGGTAATTGGACTCAGTTGAGTCATATTTGTCACTCCTAATTAAATCAAACCCGCTTCATTTTATCTAATTAGTTGGAAATATTCGATAATTGATCCTCGTAAATTCATGTAGTTCTTTTGACCATAACAATATGTGGTAGTGTTTGCTGGCATGGACGTGTATTATATGAACTCCATTAGCTTTATATAGAGTTAGACAGTTTCACAATTATCACAAAACCAATTTATATATTGACATAACATGGAAGAATTCGTAGGGATCTCAAACATTGAGAATCACCGACCGGTTTTGTTTCAGTAAGCGGCAAAAGCACCTGGAAATTGGCATATATGCATTTTGATATCTATGTTATCTGCGAAATCATATAAAGCTCGTAGGTACACACAACAAAAAGAGAGATGCATCGTATTATAATTAGGGGGGGTCCTTAAGTACAAAGGACTATATATATACAGAAAATCATAAGCAAAGCCCTAGAGGTTAGCTAGTTATATACCCAACCTAACCCTTTCACATAAAGAAAACTCTTGAGTATATTTATGCCACTGTTATTATATAGCGTCAAGGCTACCGTTGACTGCTTTGGACACAGATCAGCTTTCACTAGCTATGTATATATATAGAGAGAGAGAGTCATACGTAGTATGCTCTCCTATGTCTTATTTGCATACAGCTACTAATTAAGTTGGTCAAGGCCAGTCACCATCCTGCAACATTGTCAACAAAATCCACGCCCTATGATCAGCTGATTTAATTAAGACAGAGGAAAAGATCATTATAAGTCAATAAGATGGTTTCAAATCAAAGATGCATTATATGGTCAAGTTGCAATACCTGGTTAACAGGATGGTGATGAGGTTTTCATATGGCCGTTTGTGATGCTAATTAATAGTAAAGGGAACCTGCAAATTACCCAAGAAAATAACAAATTTAAGGTGAAGTAAAAATTTGAGATAATATATGTATGTGTGTGTGTGTGTGTGTGTATTTGTGTTTCAATAATTATTAGATATGGATTCTTATATATGGCTTTATTTAGAATACTTAATTCTTAGGCTATCCCACCTTGCCACCAGTTCCCTCTAGAAGCGCTGTCTGGATTGTTCCCATTGGGATCATCATCTTCATCCGAATCTTTCTTATACTGCAAATTCCAAATCAAAATGTTACACATCATGATCAGTGATTAATTAATTGCAACGTAATTAACTACGAGAAGTAAAAGCTTCAAGTATGCGTCATCCCTCGGGGGTAATAATAAGAATTTGATACGGTACTTTATATAGAACATATATAAACGACAGCAAAGTGATGTACATATGTGTTTTCATTAAAAGATAGGAGCTGAAAGAAGTCCAAATTGCACTTTTTTATTTTAATATTTTTAAAAGATATAAACTTATCTCATTTGGAACAAAAAATAAGTCATAATTGTATCTAATTTGACCAAAATGACTTTATATTTATTATTTATAAAATACAACATGTATTAATTATGTACTTGACCTAAATAAAATAAAATAAAAGTCAACTTTTTAGATAATATTGAAATGAAAGTTTTAATCGTACATTTTCTGTAAATTTATATCTTGAATAAAAGAAATCAATATCATCTTTAAGGATAGTTTGGTTATCTTTAAGTTTCTGAAAAGTTTATCTATATTTTCAAAATAGATGAAAAAGCTATGTAATTTGGGCATATCTGGCATAGTTTATTCAATAAATAATTAATGATAAAGAATATTCCAACAGTAATTAGATTTGCATGAAACTAATTAAATTTTTAAATATCTAAGCGTGATATATATGAGAAAGAACATTATGTAGGGTGAGGAAGGATGAGAATCAAGAAACAAACATTATGGTGGGATTCAGACTCAGTGGTCCTGGTTCTTGTGGAATAATTTTCTTGACCACCATAGTAGATGGAGGAGCAGTAGTTGCTGGGCTCCATTGTCCTCTCATTCTCATAATTCTGCTTATATATCCCTCCGCTGCTTTCCCCTTTGTTTCCTGAAACCATTTAATACTCCAATTCAACCAATATTCTTACCAAATCCATCTACACATACATATATATATTCCAATACTACTGAACCCATATATTTGAAATAGAAGTAGAACTAGACATAATAAAGCCAAAGTAATTACTATAAATAACCGCCCTGGATCTTATACTGAACGTATATATATATATATATATATATAAGGCAATGGAGGGAAATTCTGGACCAACCTGGCGCTCCATAATTTTTGTATCCCATATCTTGCTTTCTTGCATCTCTCCCTCCGACCTGAGTTAGAAAATTAAAAAGAGTAACAGGTTGAGTATATATACGTATACATGGAAAAGGCATATACCATATATTATATATAGCTCAAATCTGAGCTCTAATCACCAAGTGCCTCCTATATATGGAAGTGCAATATTCAGTCCAAACAAGTGGCATGCATGTAATGGGTGAAAGAAAAGGCATATCCTTTGCAGTATGGGATAAAAGAAGAGTACAGTTTTTGAATTGAATCAGCCTTTACAACTATATAAGCATATATATGTATAAGTAGTAGAAAGAAAAGAAAGAAAGAAAGTTGAGGGAGTGTGATGGATGCATACAGTGGAAGATGGAGGGGGGAAAATTGAGCTGAGGATGCTGGAGGAGGAGGAGGAAGAAGAGGACGGGTGCTTGGGACCGAAAAACTGGTCGAAGTTGGTGGAGGATGAGGAAGACCCTCCTCCGACTTGTGTCTTGGTGAGGCGGTTGTTCTTGTTGTTGTGGTCCATGTGGATGCGAAGAAGTAGAGAACAAAAAAGTAGAAGTATATGTATTAATAGGGTATTGAAGAGGGTCAACCAACGAACAAAACGACTTGTGGGGTGGTATGTATGTAAGGAGTAACGTGTAAGGAGGAAAAGAGGAAGGGAAATGGATAAGATTGAAAGAGGGATCAGGCAGAGAAGGAGCAGAGTGCAGAGCACGTGAAGCGAGGAGAGGATGAGGGATGAGGAAGAGAGAAGGGGGGCTATTTATAAGCTCAAAAAATATGGTGGCACCCATGTGCGCTCCTTCAATTCCATCCCTTTCCTTCGTCGCGACACATGGGTGCCCTCATGGGTCCCATCCCCACTCCCCTCCATCACCATGCCACCCTCCATACTTTGACTTCTCTCTCATCTCTCTTTTTACGCTTCATTTCATCTTACATGCCAACGCAGCAAGGGTTTAAAATTCTTTCCCAGTTAAAATAGAACAAATGTGGGATAAACATTTATTTCATTTATGTTTATTAGTTTAAGTGGTTCAGTCTTCTTCTTCTTTTTTTAAGTAAAGTTTTAAGTTCAAGTATTATAAACGAAAAAAAAATCAGTGTTGAGTAAGTTTTCTACTTTTATGAATCAATAGGACTCAACCTAATCTATCCAAGTTGAGTGAGTTCTTATTTGATTCTGTTTTATAAAAATAGTCTTTTGTTTTTTAAAAACCAAAGAAAACTATTTAAAAGAATTTTGTCTCCTTGTTTTTAAAAAGAAAAAAATAAAATAGAGTTTGAAAACAGTAAAACTAAAACAACTTGAAGATGTTCACAGTTGACAATTGTTGTTCTTTGTTTGTATTAGTGATCACTTTATAATTTGTGACGTGCTCTTCTCTCATTTCTCATCTCTATCTCTCTTCTCTCTCCTTCCTCTATCTCTTTCTACTAGAATTATCAAAATAAGTTTAATTCACTAAGTCAGTCTACTCTAACTTTACAAATAGGATGTGATAGACTAATAATTTACTAGTCTATTTTAAAGAAAGACTTTTAACTCGACTCATTGAAGCACTGGGGGGCTTAGGTAGATTAGAGTGGGCCAAACCTTGTAAGATTTTTTTTTAATATTTTAAGATTTAGTCTTATATTTTTTTAGAAGTTTAGTTCTATTTTTTTAAGTTTGATAGTTTCAGTATCTAATTTTTGTCATTCAAAATAGGTAAAAATATACTTGAGGTCTCTATAATTTTACCAAACCATGAATTTAGTCTTTATACTTTTAAAATAATGAATTTAACTTCTGTAGTTTCCAAAACCATGAAATTAGTCCCTGGGTTTAGTAAATAGTTAAGTCAACATTTATTTGTGTCATGTCAATATCTATGTCACTTCAACTCATATGCTGATGTGGCAAGTCAACCGTAGCAAGAAAGATTTTATAAGGATTATTGTGGAGATATGAGTCTCTCTCTCTCTCTCCCCCCTTCCTTTTGGTGGAAAAATTGAAATAACTAATAAAAAAATTAAATTACTAAATAAGGTTTATGGGAAAAAAATTCAAGAATAAAACAAATCCACACTTTGTAGCCATGTCAGCAGTTGACTTGCTATATCAGCATATAACTTGGAGTGACGTAGATGTTGAATTATATAAATAAATGTTAACTTAATTGTTGACTAACCTCAGAGACCAATTTCATGATTTTGGAAATATCATGGACTAAATTTATCATTTTTAAAGTATAGAAATTGAATTCATTGTTGGGTGAAACTATAAAAACTCTCAAATATATTTTTACCTTCAAAATAATTAAAATTACATTTTATAAAAAGAAAAATTGTCTATTTTATATATAGTTTTTAAACAAAGTAAATAGGCTTATAGGGCCAACTCATTGTCATGATGATTTGGGATAAGTCATAATTTTTTAGCCATGATTTATATAAGACTCCAACCTAACCCATACCTACAATTGGCCTTGAAAGCTTGGACTGAAATGAGCCAGCTTAATCTATTTGATAGCCCAGCTTCTCTCTCACTTTTGTTCCTCTCCAAGTATTTTTGTTTTGCATTCCAAATTTGTTCATAAAATATTTTTTTCAAACAAATTCTTTTATTTTTTTTGTTTTCAAACATGTTTTTAAAATAAATTGTTTAAATTTTTTTTTGGTTCTTCTGTTTTCAAAAACTAGTATTTAAATGAAAACATAAAACCTAAAAACAAAATCAAACAAACCATTAATTTTTGCATATTGGTGATTAAAAAAAATAAAACAAATGTTCTAAAATTAAGAGAATATAGAGTCAAACTTCATCCTAAGTCGGAAATCTTAGTCACAACACATCTTCAACATTATGTAGTGTATGTTCAGATTGGAATAGACAAACTTAATCTTAAATTAACTTAATTAATTTTTAAATTTGATTTTGGTTAAAAATATATCAAACTTACTTATAACAAAATAGATATTTGAGGAAAAAAATGATTTAAAAAGTGAGATGAACACCAAATCAAACAATTATATCATATTTAAAAGTCTAAACTATCTTCTAAAAATTTCAAACCACAAAGTAAACACACTAGTAATAGATAAGGCTAAGGTTCAGAAAATTAAAGCATTGATATTATTTTAAGATTCATTAGTCTGATCCGACTGCAATTGAATTATAGTTGAATCAGTTGTAAATTTAAAAAAAAAAATATATATATATATATATATATATATATATTTATCTATTTTATACATTAAAAATTTAATATAATAAATTAGCAAGTCTTTTCATATTTAGGGTTAACAAATTTACAAAGTGTTTTGACATGCTAGTTATGGCATTTTTTTTTACACATTTAACAATAATACATAATTTAAATAATATATAAATGTGGAATAAAATTTAAAATTAATTACAAAATATTATATCAATAATATATATATATAATTAGTTCAACCATTAAATTATTTGATTTTATCATTTTTTTTAAATTTTGATCTATTTAACTAATTTTTAATTAATTTTTCTTTTATTGACTAGTTTACTAAGTTAAAACCAACCATTTATGTAACTGATTTATCAATTTTATATATGATTTTCTAAACAGTGAATACGCCTCTGACGGCAGCCGGCCTGATTACGCAACTTGGGTTGCGAACCAACCATTTACGGCCACTAACTCTAGAGCTCATTACTCATCCCGATGAATATAAAGCATAGAATCATTATTTATCTTATATAATTAAATAATTTTGGGTCTCTGACCATTTTTTTTATGTATTTTAAATTGAAGAAGAGAATTCAACTCTAATATATAATTAAACTAGGTTTGATCACTGGCAGCAATTCCAATTTCTTTTACTATTTCATTCCCCTTTCTTTTTTATCCTTGTGCGTCTTAAATTGACGGTGGTAGTTAACTTCCGCAAATCTTGAAAGAATCAAATGTTTGATTTTGAGAAAAAGATTACTGTCTCTGGTTGGATGCAGGTACAGATTTTTCTACAATATCGATTTAATATTGCTCCACTGACTTGGGAAGCATTAGCGCCCATCCTTGTTATACTCCCATTTTTTATCACACAAAATGGGGTTTTTCAAACTGTTATCAACCTTGTTTAAAAATTTTCAAAAAGCTAAAGGGTAATCGGGCCCACAAATTTTAATTACTTGCTTATAAAAGAATGATATTATATATATGATATGTCATAAAACTTTTACCAGTAAGTCATTAACTTTTGTCACTACAATCAATTATCTATGGATTGCCTTCGGTTATGTGAGTTGATTTCACTATATTATTTAACTTTGCCTTTTTTAATGGTTCAAATTAAGTAATTCCAAGATGTCAAAATGAGATCAAGAATCTAATTAATTCAAGTGACAATTCTTTAAACCTAAGAGTAGAAAAGCTCAACATACTTGATGTTGCATTTTTAAAAATTGACAGGAGTATCTTTCTCGTTCCAAACATTTACTTTTAATTTTAATTTTAATTTTATTTTTAATTTTTTTGTGTCAATTTCATCTCACATGTGTCTTTCTTATTTTTATTTTGTCCCAGAGGCTAACAATGTTAACATAAATGATGAAAAAGGTTGACATGAATTTTTTCATATGATCTGTCTACTACTAATGTGTCATACTAATTAATTTTAGTTTTAATTTTGTTCTAAACATTTGACTAAGCTTCAATTTCATTTTCAATAATATTTTTTTTATTTCTCTCATTCATCCCAAATTAATAGTTAAACATTTTGATATGTCATATGAAAAAAAAATTATATATCATTTGCAAGAGTTCACGTGATACTTAAAAGATTCTACATTAGTGTTTTTCGTCAACTTCCTCAACAACATCAACCCAAGTGACAATATTAAAACAAAAAATATATATAAGATAAAACTAACACAAAAAAAATGTTAGAAATGAAACTAAAACTCAAGATAAACTATAAGGACAAAAAATGTACTTTTTTTCTTTAAAAATGCAACGCCTGATTTTGACTCATATTTAGCAAGCTTATTTTAACACTTTTTAGCTTGAACTTTTGTGCTTCCTTTCTAAACGTAAAAATCAAAATAACACTCGTGTTAGCAAATTTAATACTGTATTAATTGACAAAAAATAAATTAAAAATATAAATTATAGAAAATCAAGAATAAATTACTAATTTAGTTCTCAATTTAATCTCGAAATAATTACATAAAAGTGACTTTTGGTAATAAATAAAAATTGAGATTTAAAAATAAAAATGATCAAATTAAGAAAAATATATTCTTTTAAGTACTACATTAAAACACTTAATTTTTTTAAAGTCTAAATTAAGATAAATATAATCTTTTGCAGACTAATTTAATAATTTAGTGAAAATTGTAATAATATTTTTGACTAAAAAATTAGAGTAAACCTTGTAAATGAATGAAGTAATTTATTGTAGAATTAGATAATACCAACATACACAGGTTTTGTGAATCATGATGAGGATTGTGATGAAGCAAATGAATTAGACCCAAGTGGTGGAGGTAATGAGGGATTATTGTGGCCCACATGTCTGAGTTACCACTAAGAATATTGTTAATGATATGATAACCCCAGATTAAAGGATAATGGATGTCGATATCTCATGGGGGCTCATCATTAATGTTACAACTTACTGCCGTTATTATTAATGGATAATGGTGGGATCTAGACACCACTAGCTACTTAGTGACTAATCTTGTCCACAATAATATATTATATGACATTATCACTTATTTAAATGCATTGAACCTGATATACATGAGTCTTTGATCAGGGTGTCAGCTAGTTTGAAAAGGTATAGGAATCAAGAAAAGCAAATATGTATTTCATTATGATCAAATGAATTTTATATAGTTAATAGGTTGATTAATTAGTGTTGACTAATTATAGCATCCAACCACTTTCAGTTAAAACCGTTTAGTTAATTCGGAAAAAAGATCCAAAGTGGTAAAGGAAGGGGAGATATAAATTTGGAAATGAGATATAGTATCGATCTTTCGGTTTTTTGAGGTTCCTTTTGGATAACTAAAGGATAAGAACAATCTTTGGTAATATCTTGTGAAGCAAAATAAGTGTCCTATTATTATTAGACAAAATGATATTTTATATACTCAAGATTGACATTTAGTTTCACTTATACCCTAAAAGATTTTTTTTTAGTTCATTTATTTCTCTCATGTTTCAAATTTTATTATATATATATATATATATATATATATATATATATATATATATTTTGTAACATAATCAGTCAATTTAACATAAATATTTATTTGGCTATCACGTGTCAAAAAGTATCTGTCACGTGTAGATACGTGGACTTTTAAAAAAAATTTAGCTGCCATGTAGACAGCCAAAATTTTTTTTTTAAATTTTTGAAAAAAATTTAGTTTATTCACTTTGGTCCTTAGTCAAAATTTTCCTCATGTCTAATTTTTTATATAAACGTATTTTCTATTTCGTCTAGGTCCCTAGTTTAAGAATCTATTTTTTTTTGTGAAAATCATTCCTATAAATTTTTTAGTTTGTTCACTTTAGTCCATATTTTTCACTTTTATACTTTTTATTCTCACGGTTTGGTCTTTCAAATCAGTCCATAAAATCATTTTTAGTCATAATGTGATTAAATCTATCATTTCTACCCAAAAACAATACAATAAATGAATTAAAATTTAAAGTTTCAAAGATTGTATATCTTTCCCTCTCATAAAAAAGTAAAATTTGAAACTTAAATTTTAATTTATTTCTTGTATTGTTCTTGGATAGAAATGATAAATTTAATCATATTATGACTAAAAAAAATTATAGACCGATTTGGAGGACCAAACCGTGAGAAAAAAGTATGAAAGTGAAGAATAGGGACTCAAGTGAACAAACTAAAAAGTTTATAGGGGATATTTTGACAAAGAAAAAAAATAAATTTTTAAACTAAGGATCTAGACGAAGTAGAAGACAAGTTTATATCAAAAATTGGACAAGATGAAAATTTTGACCAAGGAAAATGAATAAATTGAAATTTTTTAAAAATTTTAAGAAACTTTAAAAAAATTTGTTAGCTATCCATGTAGCATATGCTTTTTGTCATGTGGTTGTCTAATTAACATTTCTGTTAAATTGACTGACGATATTAAAAAAAGTATATATAACAAAATTTGAAATATGAAAAATATAAGTGAGTCAAAAAAAAAACTTTTAAATTATAAGTAAAATTTAGTGTAAATCTTAAAAACGTAATACCATTTTACCTCATTATTATTTGTGTCTTTTTTCTCACATTCAGACGTTGGGTTGATATTGTGGAATATGCTAGAAATTCTTGGAACCTTCTGTACTTTCCATTTCGCTAATCAACCTTGGTGGTCCATAATTTCTGTTATTAAAAGGAAAATTCCAGTGGCAGGCACAAATATTCATTGCAAATTTTTTTTAATATATCAAAATTAACTATAAGTATAATTCATATATATATATATACATGGTAATCAAGATCTAGATCTTACTTGTAAGATTGTATAAGATCTAAATTTTGATTAAAAAAATGAGCAAGATCTTTTATAAGATCTTTTTTATATCAAGATCTCTTGGGATCTAAATATTGTATTTTAAGATTTTATAAGATCGTACAAGATCTTAATATCCTAACACTTGATTTTTTTTCTAATGTTTTGATATTCAAATTTTTTTAATGAAAATAACTGATAAATTTATGAAAATATGTGATGTTTTATAGCAATATTTTGATATTTTGAGAAATTATATTTATTTTTAAATATTTTTTATATTTAAAAAATTATATAAATATTTTTTATATTTAAATTTTAAAATTACATAAAATCTTAAACTCATACGATTTGATCCTGCAATTCAATCTCATTAACCTTTTTAATTCTGTATAAAATTTCGATTTTGATTACCTTGCATATATATATATATATATATATATATGCTTATTTATTTATTAAGAACTAATTTAAGTCAGAAGTTTAAATGTTTACTTAAATTATTATGTGAAGATTCACGTATAATTGTATTATAATCATTATATTAGCCATTATTGCTTTTATTTCTAATTTACTTATTTTGTAAATGTTTCAAACCATTTAATGCACAATAATTAAACTAATTCGAGGCATGAATCAATGAGTTTAAGGGGAAAGATTCAGTTGAAGCCTAGGAATGAGATTTTAAAGAGTAAAATATATACTTCAAATTTTATCATTTTTCGGGAAAGTTTCATCTGCGTATGTTCAAGACCCGCGTCAATCTTCCCTGGACCTTTCAGAATCTTCATGAAAATTCTGGAAATTCAGAGAAGGTTAATGCAAAATCAGAATGATACGGTTTGGAATATTTTATGATAAATTTTAGTGTAAATTAAAGTTTAATATTTTCATTGACGCAATTGCCGATGACATTTTCTCAAGTCGTTGGTGATGTCACTTCAATATACTAGCTTCTAGGCTCTAGCTAGTAATAAACTTATGGATAACTAATTTTTAGTATCAAGTAACGTCTTCCCAAATTTTTCAGTTTTAGTATTCAACTTTTTATAAAAAGCAATGTGTTAATAACAACATAGTTACTAGTCTAGCACCCATTAAACAGAAGGTATCGTTATAACAAGATGACATTACTAATAATTATACAATTTACATAAAATCATAATTTAATTTGGCCAGTTTTGGGTATATTGGACAGAATGTAAGTACTCCTATATGCCGCCTTTTGTTTCAAGAACTTTGTCTAATTATGTATATACTTATTGGCGATAAAAAAATTAAAAATTAAATAAAGGAAAAAATTTATATAAAGTTCTTTAAATCTTTACTATAAAATTTTCTACTAAACACAGAATATGTCTAAATATTTTTAAAAAATCAATCACTTAATTATGAGTTATAAAAAATATATTCTACAACAACGTCGTCAAATGACGACTGCCACAATAGTAACAAATTATTGATATTCACTCGGAAAAATTAAATTTCCTACTGACTTCTTAAAATTAAAGGAGTCAGAAAATTCGTAGCTGCAAATTATTTATGACTAATGAGCGATGGATTTGAATAAGCATCTAACAGCTAGCGTCTAAAAATCAGTAAAAAATCACATACTCTTCCTTCTTCCCTATTGGATATTTACGATTGAGACTCAATCAGTATACCAATGTTTTTTTATAACAAACTTTCCAAGAGCTCCTCCCTCAATTATTTTATGTAGAAGGAAGGAGCAATTCCTTTTATATATATATATATATATATATTGGGAAGGATTTTGAAGGGCTCGAGGGTCCATCTCTCAAGTCGATACATGTGGCTCAAGGAACAGTTTCTTGAGCTACATTGGATAAATTTAAAAATAGATTAGGAAGAATTGTTTTACTCTATTTCTGACTGAGTCTCTGTCATTGATTCAGTTGTTAATTTTTTTTTTCATCTTGATACCATCTTTCTTTCTTACAGAACTTCAATAATTGATTAATAACAAATTCAAACGATACAGTTTCAGTGGCAATTAGTCAGAAATTTTCAGTCACAGATTCCACTTATTCTTGTAGTTATAGTTACTTTTTAAAACTATACACTTATTGTATTCTAAAGAGAATTATACACTTATCATGTTTTAATTAGGTAATTTAATAGAAAATACATAAAGAATTTCACTAAAGTTTTTTTTTTCTCAAAAAAATTATTCTAAATCTAAGACAAGATTGCATTGTAATCAGTAAATGTCTACCATCAAATAATATTAATCACCAATAAACTTATGTCAAATTAGAAGCTTTTTAATCCAGATCGACAGCTCCAATTCACTAATTTAACCATTATAATTAATTAGAGAGAGATATATTTGAGCAATGCATGGGTGTTTGGGCACATATGGGGTTGGGGCTACTTGTGAAGGCATCATTCGGATTTGCAAGTTGTTGCTTCAATTATGTAACAAATCTACTCCATGGAATTTGGCCTTGTGTGTCCATTATTCCCCTTGTCCACCCTTTTCTCTGCATCTTTTCTTCCTTAGAATTTTAGTACTCATATCTTTCTTCCTCTTATTCCCATTCATCTCCCTCAACCCCCGTACTTCCTTGAATCTCACGGCACAATCGATGCCTCCATCTTCACCCAAGCATATCAACTTCGTTCTGCAAAACCCTACTTAATTACTTGTTGTTCAGGTTTAATTTCACAGATATACAGACACCAACTTGATTATTTCCATATTCTAGGTAGCTTTAAGATACATAGGTCTATCAATTAGAATCATACCTTATAAGGCCATTTATGTTTTGAGCCAACTGTTATGGGCCTCATAAAAAAGAATTTGCAGCTTAATACATCATTTACTATCTTGATGATTTAATATAATAAATAGCTCTAAGATATTTCGGGTATTTTAGATATCCCGCAATATTTGTCTAAAAAAAAAAATCTGATATTTATAGGATAGCATAAATTAATGAGATACTAATAACCAAAAATAATTATTCAGTGGATATTAAGCGGATTATGATATTGCATGGGATACCTAAATACGTCCAAAATGAATGGGTAGAAAGGATATTTATATAATATAAATTTAAGATTTTTTGTTGGATGAATATTGGATATATATCAAGTAGTTGGGTACCCAATAACAAATTTTGGGTATTCAATATTCATTATGTAATTTTTTTTCAGATATTTTGCGTATTTTGGATATTCGGATATGAAGTATACTAAGAAAAAAAATTTTTTTGGGATTGAGAGAGGGTACTGAATATTTTGGACAAATTCAGATTGGTATATTTAAAAAATGACCAATTTCCGTCTATTACCATTCCTAAATGACGCTATTATGTAAATCCTTCCTAATATGTATGCACTTGCGTGGGTATGCGTATGTACATATATCAAAGAATATTATTTGTTTGATTGCTAAATAATGACAATTATTACTTTCAACGGATAATCAAAATCGATCGATTTTAAGCACACCTCTATTGTATCTATCTCGTAAATCATGTAAATGAATCTCACCAACCTTAAAGCAAAAGCAGTGTATTTCAAGTACAAGTTTAATTATGAGTAATCAAAGATAATCCGATAGCATCTCTTTCAATCGCTTCCGAAATATCTATATTATATGAAAACCAACCAAAAATAATCCTTGAATTAATATTTCAAACAAGTTTCTTCGTAGAAAGACTATTTCATCATAAAAAAAGTTGTGGGGAATACAGGGTATCAATTATTATGTTGAAAAACTAAAGATTTTATATTACCAAAAAATAGAATTAGTCCCACATTTACTAGAATAAAGAGGAAATGAGACCTTATATATGAATTTGTTATAGTGGAGTCATAAAAGAGCTAAAGGATAGAGTGAGTTAACTTGCTCATATCATTGGACCATTTGTAATGCAAATTATAGATTTTGCCCCATACGTGCAAAAAAATTCTCATTTAACCTTTATTGGATCAGTTATACAATTTGGTCTATGGAAAGAATGTTTTCTTTCATGACTACACGTTTTCTAATTTCCCCTATGGTTTTAAGTCCTCTTTTTATTTCCTTTTTCGAAATACACTATTTTTTGATCTCCTCCACATACTCTGGTTGCATTGGATTATTATGTTATTTTTCTGTTGTTTTAGTACATATATAAAATTCAGAAAGGCCATTTTAATCTTAGGGAAAGCTTACGCAATCGAAAAATAATTCCTTAATGGTTGATATAATAAACAGAAATACAGATCAGCTTAATTTGTGCATGTCAGCAATAATGCAGATAGGAGGAGCTAGGGTGTAAAAAGTTACAACTAAAAAGGAATATTAAATACTGGACATCTTTTGTCTATACAAGATAGGAGTTTACTTTTCTGTTTTAAAGTATTCACTGTTAGTATTTGTAAATAAAACGTGAGAGGGTTGTGTGGTTCCACAGCATTGAGGATAGGGAGGAATTATTAGGGAGAAAGGCAAAGCAATTTTTGTTGCTGCCTTGTTGGAGCATGTGTTGCAAACACACTAGAAATGGCGAGGCAGAGTAGAAGAGCTTGAAAGAGAAGCATGAACAAGAGGAGTAATGTGGGCATGCTTTTGAAAAATGATGAGGGGATGGGTTGTTAATTAATATTTTTTTTACTAATTATTCGTATTCCAATTCCAATTCCTTTAAATCTCTGATCCAAAACGGTGTACAACTTTTCAGAATCCAGTGAATTAGTGATGATATTGATAGCCGACTAAAGTTACATGTTTTTGTATTGCTCAAGCTTCTCGTACAGGGTGCAGGTTCCTTCTTATTCTTTGTTTTCCTCTTTTTCCTTTAATTTCGACTTTCTTTACCATTTAATGCATTGAGAACAGATATGTTGCTTGTCTCTCTATAAACTGTTAGATCTGAAAATATATATGGATTGCCCAGATTCCCACTTTTCAAAATGAGATTGACTGAGTCAATAATTTTATAATTTTTTTGTTAAAAACAACTTTTAATTCGGCCTATCTAATTTTTTTAAAACTGAAAATAAATTAAATAGACAAGTTCTAATAGTTTTTTTAGTAGTTTTTTTTTGAAGATCTTTTAGAAGTTTGGTTTAGTTTTGTTTGAAGTTTTATAATTTTAATACTTAATTTTTATTATTTAAAATAATTAAAAATATATATTAAAAAGTAACCCATGAGCTAATGCATCCACTTTTAAATTAATAGCCTGGCTTGGATAAAATATAATAATATACTAGCTCATGATGTATATATGGCCCAATCTAGCACAAAAATCATCTTTATATTCAATTTTGGCCATGCAAGGGACTCAGTTGAGTGGGGGTAAGCTGTATGATAGCCAAAAGTATTTACCCACAACCCATGATTTAATTTGTACTATTTTTTGCTTTTTTTTTTAAAAAAATATTTTTCATTGATATTAAAAATGATTTATATGAACACGTTAAATTCCTTTAATCTCGTAAGAGAAGAGAATATATTTTTCTTTTGGTCTTTTTTAAGCGATTAGGATATTTATTTAGTTAAATCATATGGGTTGTTTCTGGTCACATTGAAAATAGGATTACTTAACACACTCCCCTCGCTTCCAGAAGAAAGAAAAAGAATAAAATCTTATCCATCAACTCTTAATAAAATCTGAATCTAGACTCTTGAGTTAGAATTATACTGAAAAATGAAAATAAATAAAAAGTTTGAATACTTCTAGTGCTTAACTTTTGAGTATTCCCTTCTTTTGAAACTAAAATCTCTGTAAATTGATTTTCTGATTTTTGATCCATTTCATTAAGCAGAAAAATTGGCAAATATATACTCTACTAGTCATTCGGGCTACATTAATGGAGTGTTTGACCGGCTTAGGAGAATGGGGATGTAAAAAGAGAGGGAGAGTAAGAGAAAAAGAAAGATGTAAAAAATTTAAATTATCTTTCTAAAAAATACTTAGCCTTCTTTTTCTTTCTTTTTTTTTTAAAGTTGGGTATTTTAATAAAATAGCTTTCTCTATTCTCATTCTCTTTCTATTTTCTTTTTTTTCATACCAAACATGGGGTTGTCACTTTATTTTCTAAATCCTTTGCTAATTGAGCTATATATATATATATATAAGAAAATATTATATAATTTTTTTTATATTTTTGTTATGAAATTTTTCGCTAAAAATAGAATCTGTGTAAAAAGTATCTTAAAAAATTACTCATTTAATATTGAGTTGTAAAAAAAGTTTTTTTTAAAAAAACTTATATACTTATTATATTATGACACTACAAGAAAAACTTAGATTAGCTGTAGAAAATCTATCACTAATTTAATAGAATTCCAAGCAAAAACGTCCATCGCAAATCATTTTGCCACAGATTCACTATCTGTCGCAGAATTAGTGACAGAATTTTTTCGTCACAAATTTAGATATTCGTCACAAATAAGATTTGGGAATTTGCGAAGGAAAGTGTTACATCGCTAATAATTCCATAGCTAATTTCGTTGCTCATCAACGACAAAATTTTTTATGAAAATTCCGTTGCTAATTTTTAGACTTTTTTTAAATATATTTTGCCAATCATGATAATTCCAAAGTTAATTGGAAATCTGTGAACAGACTGAAATATAGCCAACCAGCATCAACCAACAATTATAACATTTAATTACATCAAAAACTCCATATAACAAAAAGGTTTACTTGTTTTTTCATGATCCAACATCATGAAATGCAAAGTCATAACAAAATATAAGTTTCAACAAATAAACTAGTCTAGGGGATGATCTGAGGGCTGTGTCTCATCATCATCGTCAACAGCAGGAGTACCCTAGTGCCTATCAACAGAATTGATGAAACGGTCCACCATTGAACGTATCTCGCTGATAATGGTCGCTTGTGCATCGATCTTCTCCTTCTGAGTGCTGATTTCCCTTATGAGCCCTAAGTTCATCTATCACAGGCTCCATCTGACGTTGTAGCTCCTCTTCAAAGTCGAGATGTAGATCTGATGGTGGGATAGAATAGGGACTAGAGGTATCGATCTCACGTGCCTCTAACCCCATACCAAATATGCGCCCCTTCTTGTTCTTCCCTTGTACCACTTGCAACCACAACTCCACATCGGTAGAATCATCATCCTGTTGTTAGCTACCCCACTTGGTGCTAACGCTTGTGATGATTTCAATCTATTATATTGTCACGTCCCAAAATTTGAGCACGTGACCGGCACGGAAAGTGAATTTCATTTCACCTCCGTAAGCCTATCTTTCTCTTAAAAATCATACAATTCTTTTTCATGCAACCAAAACGAGTTCTCTATACATACTACAATTACTCACATTACATCACTGAATGAACCTACCCGATTACAGAGATTTCTAGATTTATACAACTTAGAATAAAACTTAACTATTATACCTTTATCCTGAACAAATGAAAAGGTAATTATGGACTAAGGATCCATAATTCCTTGTTCCGATATTTACCTTCAGCTGTCAACTCTGAAAAAAAATATCAATAAGAGGGGTATGAGCAAACCACGTGCCCAGTGAGTAGATAACACAATACTATGACAAAATAAAAATCATGCATCATAATGATAACATGCAGCAATCATACGTAGATCGATCATCATATGATATAATATTATTCATAATACTTCACAACAATATCCAAGTGAATCAAATGCATTTCAACAAAATTCAAAATTCACAACAGCAATCGATGAAATCAATTTCACATACAATTCCCGTACCAACCGGGTCGTCCAGAATACCTCTGGATCGTTGCCCGCGGCCCCCGCCGCATCCACCCTTATCGCTCCATTTATATTCTCCACCCTTATAGCTTCACATAGATTTCTCCATGGGGTGCACCACCATGCCTTTCCTTTCCAGTCAAACACAATCACAATCACATATAAAAACATCTTCAATCATAATCTTGAGCCACATACACAACTCAGTCATTTACAATTCAAGCCACAACATAATCAATGTGGTTCCAGCAACATAGCATGTATATAACATAACCCATAATATAGAACAATTATTCAACAATAACATACTTAACTATCCGCATATGATTGAACTCAACAATCAGAGTATGATACATTTCAACTCAGTTCACATGCCATTCACAATCCATCATATAACCTCAATTCATGAGAAAATAAGAAAATATAATTATATACATCACCTGGCACGTTCCACAATTGTTTATGTCTCATCATCCCACATCATTCTCTTCAAATTTGGATATTCAACATATTTTCACTATGATGCAAAAAGTCAATAACAAAGATATTTAATCATAGCAAGTATTAACCCACTCACCTGGATTTCATGCTCTCAGCACTCCCACCTTGCACTTGACGATTCCTATTGTAACCAGATAAAAACCATCAGGGTTACGAAATAGAGAAATTTCCTACCACTACTCTCGACCTTCATCCACTTCTCAAATCATAACTCCTAACTGGTAATGAATATCCAGATGAAACTTATACCATTGGAAACTAGACTCAAAGAGCTTTTCAACGATATTAAAAAAAAAAACTGATGCTACAGTAACGGTCAACGGTCAACGCAGCTACAGTAACGTTGACCGAGTCAACGCTACAGTAACGTTGACCGAGTCAACACTACAGTAACGAGAAAATCTGGAAAAATTTTCTCGGTGAACAGTAATTCTGGGGAAAATTTTCGATGTTCTTCGTGTTCTTCATCCAAAAATCCAAAAATCATATCTAAAACAACATTTCTTTTGATTTCTTCCATGGGTTTTCATCCTTAATGTCTAAGGAGTGTTTTAACACCAAAACCCCCAATTTCTACCAACAATCCAAGCTCAAATCTCAAATTTTCATCAAGAACACTAACTTTTTCAAATATCCAAATTCTACGAATTTCTCCTAGTTTTCTCCAAATTTCTTGTTCTAATAACATCATAAACCACCTAGGAATGTTTTAGATTAACATCCACACTTAAATTCATCCATTAAAATATTCTACAAAAATTTTGCAAAAATAATAACCAAGGATTTGATCTTGTAATAAGAGGAAGAAGAAGAAGAACATCAACTTACCAATCATCCTAACTTTCATAGCTTCCTTCCCAAAGCAAAAATTGCATGAATGATTGATGAAGAAATTCCTTTGCAAGCATAATCGAGAGAGAGAGAAAGTGAAGCTACGGGAGGGAGAATGAGAAAAAGAAAAGAATAAGGAGAAGTGTATACGAGTGGGCCCCACCAATTTCTTTTTCGATAAAATCGCTCATAGCCACCTTAGCTTATAAGATTTGTTCACTTTAATCCCTCTCGATGTCTCAAACTCCATTTTATCCTCGAATCCATCATCTTTTCGGTACCGGACTCATAATTCATTCCCATAAGCTCTATTTTTCTTCTCGGGTTCCTACTTGGTCATTTCTCAAAAGTCCTCTATACTTTCTTTTCTTTTCACTTTAGTCCTTGAGAATTTGTAAAAATTTCCTAAATTAAAAATAAAAATTTCTATTCCCACATTTTCTTCACTAATTCAAAAAGAAAATTTTCCACGTAATTAAATTTTTCACTAAACTTCAAAATAGGCTTTAAATATTCATATAAATTCTTGGGATATTACATATATCCCTCCTGTTAAATGGATACAACCACATAATTTATTTTGTTAATTACATAGTTGAGAAAATTAATGACAAAAAGAAAGAGATTTCAATATACTCACATAGACTTCTCGCGAGCAATCATCGATAAATTCTTCGGTGTCCCTCTTCTTATGGGTGCATATAAACAAATTTACCAGACCAAACTTTCTTCCGTTTTAACGCTCTTGCATATTATAGTGAATATTAATTTTAAAGATGACTGTGTGAAACAAAAAAAGTAAAATAAGAATAGATTAGATTAGATATTACTAGTCGATACATGTGGCATATCCATGTTGTCAACCCTAAAATTTCAAGGTGTTCTTACATTGGAGTTTATGAAAATTATGAACAGTTTAATGAAAATATTAATTAAATGCATCTCATGCAATTGTAATTGTGGATCTCTTTAGAAAATTACTCACTAAAAATAAAAATAATTGGGATGTAAATATTCTGAGAAAATTACTAATTAAATTAATAAAAAAATTTATTTAATTAAAATATTATATATATATATATATATATATATATATATATATATATATAAAGACGATTTTTTTAATAATAGAATTGACTACGAGTAGTTTCATAGTGTTTTTAAAAAATTAATGTAAATATTTGGTGAACATAATTAAAAGAGAATCGAACTTTGCATAAAATTTTGAAACTTGTTATTTTAATTATTTTAACATCCTGTTCTTCTTTGTCACAATGTATTTGGGGTTAGGTTGTTTGGTTGATGTAAGCTATTTTGTAGCAAAATAATGTGCACTATGATTATAAAATGTATTCAATCCAATCATCAAACAAGTGATTCCAATGTTAAATACATAAGATTCTCATAAGCCAAATTCTCTCCTAACTACGTTGGCAGGGCTTACACTATTATCGAGAGCTAATAGAATCATGCCACATATTTATCTTGTCATGTTGCTCTCTTTTGAAGATAATATAATTAATTAAATGAAAAATTGACAAGTATAATTATATATAAGCAAAAGTATATTGTCCAATGTTTATCTCAATTTTTATTCATGCCCCTAATATTTTTTTTTGTGTCAAATATGTTTCATATGTTTCAATTTTTTTTAAATATGTCCTTTTTTTAACACCTTAAAAAAACTAACGAAATTTCACGTTATTGGATGACTGGGCTATCCACGTGGAAAATATATCCTGCCACGTGAAGGAGAGAGCCACGTCAACTGACGTATCCAATTATATGCTAACACATGAAATGCACTTTTTAAAAGAAAAAATAACAAAGTACATATGCTAAGATTCAAACCCCAATCCTCTAAGGAAGAAGAAAAGACATTCAACCACTAAGCCACTCATGAATATTTACTATATGTGCACAATTTAATATATATAGGAATATTTGGTTTGAAGAAAAATCATCAAAATGCATAGGACAAGCTTCAAATCCCTAACCTCCATACAAGAAAAAGAAACACTCAACCATTAAACCACTAATATTTATTTGAAATATATATGCACAATTTAATATATATAAGAACTTTTGATATTGTATTTGAAATTTAAAACAATATACACCAATTATTATATGTTATAAAATAATAACAAGTCTTATAAAAAGAGAATATGCTATTGTTTTACATAACTTATTTTAATTATATAAAAATTTAATAAAAAATATATAATAAATTATTTTATAATATAAGATTTGATATTATAATTTTTCATAATAATTAAATTTTATTATATACAAAATTAAAAAAATGCTATGTTAAATATTATAAAATTTAATTATTATTAAAAATTATAATATCAAATCTTATATTATAAAATAATTTTAATATGCATAGCACATTATCATTATTTTTAAATATAAAGTGGATTTTTATTAAGTATAAATAATAATTAAATTTATATTGTAAAATTTGTTATTAATTGCTACTAAATTTTTATGTAATTAAAATAAATTATGTAAAACAATAGCATATTCTCTTATTATAAGACTTGTTATTATTTTATAACATATAATAATTGGTATATTTGTTTTAAATTTCAAATACAATATCAAAAGTTCCTATATATATTAAATTGCGTATATTTATGTCAAATAAAAATCAGTGGCTTAATGGTTGTGTTTCTTCTTCTTGCATGGAGGTTAGGGGTTTAAAGCTTGTCCTATGCATTTTGATGATTTTTCTTCAAACCAAATGTTCCTATATATATTAAATTGTGCATATATATGTTAAGTATTCATGAATGGCTTAGTGGTTGAATGCCTCTTCTTCCTTGTAGGGCTAGGGTTTGAATCCTAGCATAAGCATTTTGCTAATTTTTCTTCTAAAAAGTACATGCCACATATCACCATATAATTGGATACGTCAGGTGAAGTGGCTCTCTCCTCCACACTGGCAAGGGTATATTTGCCACGTGGGTAGCTCAGTCAACCGATGATGTGGAATTTCATTAATTTTTTGATCGTATTAAAAAAAAGGCATATTTAAAAAAAATTAAAACATATGAGATATATTTGACACAAAAAAATGTTAGGGTCATAAATAAAAATCGAGATAAACATCAAAGACATCTAGTATATTTTTGCTTTATATATAAACGTAGTCTTTATTGACTTTGTGTCGTACATACATACCTTGAAAGAATAAACAATAAAACATTTAAGTCAAGTCAAATTAACTTTCATACATACCATTTCAAATCCAATTGGCCTTTATCACTTCTTTATATCAGAAAATAAAACTTCATTTAAATGCAAAACCTAACAATATTTAAAAAATATAAAAACAAAAAGAAACGAAGGGGAGAGAGAGGGAGAAAGGGAGGGAGGGAGAGAACAAATACTGCATCATTATAGTCATAGTAAGAAAACAAAATTATTAGGTACGTCAACACACCTCTACACTTGCAATGCCTTCAGCAATATGAACCTCGAAATTACTAACGCTCTCTGTCTCCTACTATAAGATTTAAGGAACACTGATAAGCAAGTGTTAAGGTCACTATGCCAACTTGTGTTATTAAAGAATCTGACTCTAAAAAGTAGTCAGGACTCTAGTTGGAAAAGGAAACAACTAGCAACCAAACAACATTCTCAAGCACAGGAGAGGAACATATTGGTTTTCAAATCAAATACTAAGAGGGAGAGTTGTTTCCCACCACATTTCTCAGCCCAAAATCAGCATCCAACCACAAGCAATATTGCATAAAAGGAATGTTAAATAAACAGAATAGCAAGAGTTCATCAAGACTAAGCTCATCCTAGCCATCCTCCATGATCATGGTCTTAAAAATTCATGTTCAAGCTTTACAAAACATTCAAATCCATTGGAAACAAGTATAATCTAGGATTTAACTCAGAGACTCATCTTTATTTTACAATAAAATTAGGACAAGCTTAGCATTATCATAAGCATATGCCTTACAGCAAAAGAGGCCATTAGAAAAACTTTGCTTTTTTACAAACCTTATCATTACACGTTAGTAAGATTGCAATCATAATCAAACCCTTCAATTTCTTAAAAGGCTTACAACTCATACTAATTCCCAACATATGCTTATATAATCTAGGATTTAACTCAAAGACTCATATTCATTTTACGACAAAATTAGGACAAGCTTAGCATTATCATAAAGCATATGCCATACAGCAAAAGAGGCTATCAGAAAAAACTTAGCATTTTTACAAACCTTATCATTTCACATTAGTAAGATTGCAATCATAATCAAACCCATCAATTTCTTAAAAAGCTTACAACTCATACTCATTCCCAACATATTTTCTATTCTAACCCATGACATATTTAGCCTAGGAAATTCGAAAAATAAATTCTTAAATTTCTTGTTAGAATTTGCTTAGATTTCAACTTGCAATTCTCTAAACAACAACCCATAAACAACCCAAACCATAGCAATTAATCTCCCATAGAAAATTCCAAACTCGTCTTCTTTCATTTCAAATAAGAAGTGAATAATTCCCCACCCAAACGAAAATACATGCCTAAAGCTAAATTGTTTAGCAGAACCCGTTAGAAATTGAAGGAATTTTGATTCAAATTGTGGTTGTGAAGATGGGACAACATAGTATGGTTACAGGGAACAAAAAGGGTGAAAAAAAAAGGAAAAAATGGAGGGGAAGAAGGGCCACTTATGACAAAAAAACGTGGTAGCTATTTGGAGGTCCAATCCCAGGTGAAACTCTGGCAAGAGTGACAGTCACGTTGATGAAGGATAGCAACGTGCAATAGCCCACATTCACCACTATTCTTCCCTTGATCAGACTAACAAGCACAAAGAGAAAGACGAAGATTTTAAAATGAAGATCAACTTTACCTGTGCTTTCTTATTACCGGACAATTTCACTGCCGTGAACCATCCCTCTAACGGCCTTCACGACGAAGATCTACTAGAAATAGTGACAGAGTGTGTGAGAGAGAGAGAGACGGGATCGGGTCGAGTGGGTCAAACAAGATCTATGTAATTAGAAAATTTGATAGCTTTAGTATTTTCTAGAGTAGAAGAGATGAGATGAGCGAGACAATGAGCAGATTTGAAGAGATTGAAAGATTTGATGAGCACAGGTAGAAAAGATTGAACATGACGAGAAGAGATTTGAAGAGATACAATAACAAGAGAAAGCCGGGAGTAATAAAATAATTTCAAGAAGAAACCTAAGTTAGCTATTAGATCAAGTGGCAAACACGTGTTTCAATAAGAAATGGAAAGTGGGTTCGAATCCTTTTTTAAATTGTCATATTATTAATTAAGCAAGTTTTTATATATTTAATAAAAATCAAATGGCAATTAGTTGAATTAGTGGTAAGAGTAAAATTTGTTAAACAACAAGCTGCAAGTTCAAATCACAATTTTTTTCTGTTTGCTTATTTTTTAAAATATTAAAAAATAGAAAAAAAGATCAACTACAGTTTTTGATATGGCCAAATCTGTCGCTAAAATTAGCGACAAAAATTTAATCAACGACAAAAATTGTTAATCGCAGAATCCATCACAAAATCGATATAATGTAATTTCAAATCAGCGATGGAATTTGTAACGAATCAGCGACGGAATTTGTGACGAAAAATTTCCATCGCTAATTTTAAGTTGTGACTGGAGAACCATACATCTATTATGTATTAATTAGAGAATTTGATAACAAACATATAGAAAACTGCATGTAATTTTTTTCATATATATATATATATATATACACTCACTAAGGTATAGACCAAAGCCTATATACTTCAAAGTATTTAATAAGATATATTTAAATGAATGACCTTTTTATGGATTTTTTTACCTGAAGTTGCAAAAGCCAAAAACTCTGACATGAAAAAAATCCATGGATTTTAATACCGGACCAGATCAACCGGTCAGATCTATGAACAGTGAGGGGTTTGGTCCGGTCACCCTAAAAAACTGTTTGGCCAGTAAGCCAGTTCCAATCATCTCCAAACCGACAAAATCGGGGGAACTAGTTAGGTAGCCAGTTCTACCAGATCCTTTTTTTTTCCATCGATCAACATGAACTCCAGTGATGAAGAAGATGAAGAAAGAAGCTAAGAAGAGAAAGAATGATATATATGGACAAAGAGAGAAAGATCCGTTGATCAGCTGCCGGACTTCTATCAAAGTCGTTGACTCCTAATCTTAGTGCTTCTATCATCTTCTCACTGAAGGCTTAGGCAAAAAACTCTGAATAAGGAGAGAAAGAATGCGTCAAAGCTCCAAAGAAAAAAAAAAGAAAGAGAGAAAGCATTTCTAATTTCGTGTGTAGTAGCATGAGTGAGACTGAGAGTGACAATACATCTGAGAAAGTTGAAACCTTGCATTGGGAACAAATAAAATAATAAAAAGATATTAAAGATGCATAGGGATAGAGAAAAAAACATAAGACCAATATTGAGGCATGGTGAACTTCGAAACTTGAGTCTTTTGTTTTTTATTAGGCATGAAGATTTGTAGACAAATGTCATAAAAAAAATGATTGGATAAGATTAATACAAAAAAGTAGGAATGTATATATATATATATATATATATTTAAAAATTTTATATTTATATAAAGTTTTTAAATATTTTTAAGTATATATTTTATTTTTTAATATTTTTTAAATACCACTAGTTCGACCGCAATTTGACCATGGTCTTATCGTTGAACCTTAAATTGATGCCTCCATCAGTTCAATGATTGGTCCAATTTTTAAAATATTAGAAAAAAACACAACGCCTAATAAACCACCAAGCAACAAATACTTTAAAAGAAAAAGAAAAAAATTGAACAATTATTCCTCTTTAATCGTATATCATCATATATGAAATTTTGCATCACTATAAAAATAAATAATAATGATTACATATGTGTATCTAATTATATATATTCTAGCATGAGTCACAATATATATATATATATATATATATATACACATAAATAGAATGCATAAATTTATGATAACACTACAAGAAATTTAGGAATCAGAGACGAAAAAATTTGAAATACGTTCAGACAAAAAAAATTTTGTCTTAGAATAAGGGACAAAATTTTTTGTCACAAATAAAAAAAATTCGTCTCAAGCAAATTTTGCATGTAAGAGACGCAATCTCTCTGATCAGGGACGGAAAATCCATTCCTAATTCTGTCTCAAATTAGAGATGAATTATTACATCTTTGATTCCGTGTCAAATCAGGGAAGGAAAATCTGTTCCTAATTTTGTCTAAAATTAGGGAAGGAAAATCCGTCCATGATTCCATCTTTGATTAAGGAAGGAATATTTCATCCTTGATTCTTTAGGGATGAATTTTTCTGTCCTTGATCTAGTCTTAGGTTAGGGATAGATTTTTCCGTCCCTATTTTTGTATTTAATTTGCTGACAATTATATATATATATATTATAAAATTAATCCGAACCTAATTTGAAACTTGTGAAAAACAGAAGAATATAATCAATTTCAAGTAGCAGCCAGCAACAAGAATTACTTATAAAAGGAAAATATATTATATAAATAATCAAACCATGAAATTACAAGTTCTAATCACAAAATACAATGTGTAATTGTAATGAAAAAATTCAAATAAAAGTTTACAAAAATAAACTAATCTGTGGGGGAGTCTAGAGGTTGTATGCTGTCATCATTCGTAGTAGAACTAGTATCAGGAGGGGTTTGCTGGCTCATAAAGCAGTCGATAACTTTCTGCATATTCTGAAGCATGGCTGCCTAAGTTACTACTTTCCCTCAAGCAAACCAACTCTGGCACACTCATGGAGAAGACAAAAAGAAATATAACACCTAGATACATATGCAAATGTTGTCTAGAGATTAAAAAAAAAATAAAGCTATACAAGAAGAACTCCATAAACCCACGTTATTAAAGCTTTATTAACATGAAGGTAACCAAACACGAAATAATAATAAACAGTTTTAAAATAAAGTCTCTCCTAACAATTTCTAAATCCTTGGCATCCCTAGACGTTCTACCATAACTTGAAGCCAAATCTTACTATTAATTATTTTTGTTCTCAAGGGCTTAGCTTTATTTTATATATATATATATATATATATATATATATATATATATTTTAAAGTATATCCCCTTATTGAACTTTTTTGCTATATTCCCTTACTGAACTTTTTTTTTGGAGATTAACGATTCAAGAAATTACAACACTCCTTAAGATAAAAAGGGCTCACAAATTGCTAAATTATCATTTAAACAAGACTGCCACTAATATTACATAAAATGTTACCAACATGTAAAAGATTCTAAAAATGATGTAAATTATAAAATTCTTTCCAGTTTTTGTAAAGTGCCTACTTGCATGGCTTTAAGTCTTGCATATATTTTAAAATCATTTGCATACAACATTATTTTTCTTATTCCTTTTGCACAACTCTCACAGCTCAAACGCAGCCAATACACATAAACAACATCAATCACAATCAACACACACACACTTAACATAAACAACCACTGCATCATACAACCATCACTCCCCCAAACTTGTGATGCACATTGCCCTCAATGTGTAAGTAAATGCCAACCATTAACATAATGGAAAAGACAAAGATAGGCAACGCAAGAATGAGAAGAGATAATGATAGTAGTATTTGATAACATATTTGGTATGAGCCAATAGCAATTACAAAATAATAGTAAGTTGTATAAGCTTTAGTTCTTACAAATCAACTATAAAACTTAAATAGTCATAAGAAGAATACAGACAAAACAAACAACTAACTCAACAGAAAATAAAATAAAAATAGAAAAACAAAGCAAAACTAATTCTCCATTGTGTCATCTCCTCCACTGCTAGTATCACTCATGCCACCCTCTTCCTCTACTGTGTCATATGCTTCTGAAGATTGACCTAACATTCTGAGATGAAGAATGCATAAAAAATTTCTAACAAAGAACATAGCAAAAATCACGGACGAAAAGCACACAAGAAATCATGAACATTCACCACAAAAATAGTGATGAAGACCAAGGTAGAAATTGTGACTTAACAGTAGAAATCGCAATGGAAAGAAACAGAGATTGCAATGGAAAACAAAGCGAACTAGGGGTAAGAGGCTGAAGGATTGAGGGGTATGATAGAGGGAGTGAAATGGCTCTGAAGAATGGATGCCAATAAAAGTTCAAGCAGTTTTAATTTGGGCAATCAATTAGGTGTCAATTTGGGATTAATTAGAAATCAATCAAGAATCAAAGGGGATTAATTAGAAATCAATTAGGAACGAATCATTTTAAAATAAAAGTCAACTAGGAATGAAACAAGCATTGATTAGTATGAATCAATTAGGAAGGAATTCAGATTTAATTAGAAATCAATTAAGAATGAATTTGAATTAATTAAAAATCAATCAAGAGGGAATTTGAATAAATTAGAAATTAATTACGAAGGAATTTGAAATCAATTAGAAGTCAATTAGATTCAGTAATCCTTGCACTAATCAGTCATAAAGACATTTTATTACCCTTCTTTCTTTATTTTTAAAAAAATTATAGGCATCCTCCTAAAATGTCCTTCCCAGTTTGTGTTCCTTGCTAAAATGATAGAGTTCTCCACTTTAGTGAGATGTTGCCTTACATCAAGCGTGAAACTCGCGTTCACCACTTAGGCGAGAAATTTTCCTGCTTAAGCGAGAAACCATAAAATGCAAAAGTTCACCCCTAAACGATCAGTACAGATAATTTACAAGCATAAACCCATTTCAACATAATTTCACATCATCAAAATCAATTTAAACCCCATCAAACAACAACAAAAGGAACATTATAATCATACCAATACTAATTCTACCAAAATCACATCACAAAATGCAAATTAAATACAATAACATCAAACAATTCAAACCACATTCAACTATTCTATTAAAGAAGTATCAAGAGGAAATAAAACAAAAAGATAAAAGTGTAAGGTTGAGAAAGCTTGAGTTGCCTTGCAAGAACGTTAAGTTTATAGTTTTTAACTCGACTTTACCGATGCTCAAGGCGGATTCTTCCTGGCCACTTCCAAATGAAGCTTTTGATTGTGGATTGATCATGTCTACAATGTCAAGAGGTTTCAATTTCTGGGAATCCTCACGAAACTTTGCATAAGCCTCCTAAATTCCAGGAACTCTGAACTCCTTCAGTTCTTTTCTCCACATCTTTAGCATTCTTCAACCCTTAGGACTTCCTCAGTTCATTGTTCTCATTCACTTACACAAGAAAACATCCCTCTTTCTCATCTTGGGGTCCATTTGACTTAGACATATTGAAAGTCACTACTTGATCATCAATTCTCATAGTCAACTCACCCTCATATACGTTAATTATCGTCCTTCCTATTGCCAAGAATGGTCTTCCCAAGATAATTGGAATTTCTTTATCTTCCTTGTAATCCACCACCACAAAGTCCGTTGGAAAGATAAGCTTGTTGACTTTTACCAGAACCTCTCAACGATCCCAATAGGGTAGCGCAAAGAGTTGTCGACTAATTGCAATGTGACTTTGGTGGGTCTAGCTTCCCCAAGTCCAAGGCTCTTGAAAACAGATAGGGGCATCAGATTCACACTTGCCCCTAAATCACATAAAAGCTTGTTCTGAAAATTATTTTCCAATGTCACAAGGAATTGTAAATTTTCCTAGGTCTTACATCTTCAGAGGTCGCTTCGTTTGCAAAATTGTAGAGCACTCTTCAGTTAGTTCCACCTTTTCAAACTCCATGAACTTTTTCTTTCTAGACAGCACATCCTTCATAAATTTAGTATAACTCGGCATTTGCTCTAATGCTTCAGCAAACAGAATGTTGATGTGCAATTTTTTTTAAAATATCAAGGAATTTCTTATATTGTGCATCTAGATTTTGCTTTTTAAACTGCAGTGGATACGAGATTGGCGAAATAAATTTAGGAGGCACTTTTGTCTTCAGCCCTTCTTGAGCTTTCATTTCAACTTTCTTGCTTGTGCCTGATGAGTCTTCAGGTGATATTTTTTTTTACATTTGAGACCTCCTCTTTGTTCGCCTTAGAGTACAAGATTCTATATAGTTGCTCACCACTTAATACAGTAATGGCTTTTCACTCTTCCTTCCCTTCCCTCGTGGGTTGGAAATGGTGTCGCTTAAGAAGTTTTCGTGAGGCTAATTGTTTAATGCATTTGCAAGTTGACCCATTTGGGTCTCAAGATTCCATATAGAGATGGCTTGACTCTATATAATCACATTACTCTTAGCTATGTGTTGTAGAAGCAATTCCTCTAAGGACGATTTCTTCTCCACTAGAGGTGGTGGAGCTCTGTTTTGTTGAAGGTAGTGCTACTGATGAAAACTAGGTGGCTGAGAAACTTTACTAGAATAAGAAGAATTAGCTCCTTGAGTGTTACTCTAAGAAAAGTTCGCGTGATTCCTTTACCTTGAATTGTAAGTATTGGAGTATGGGTTATTCTGGTTCCTCGGGGCATTTCCCATATAGCTTAATTGTTCCATTGTTGCCGAGTCATCACAAGCCCTATTAACATAAGCACTCCTACAGAAGTCACATTTCAGAGCCGGAAAAGAAATTGCCCCTACTTGGGACTGACTAAACTGCTTGGTAATAGAGTTTACTTTCTGAGACAATGCCTAATTTTGAGCCAATATGGAATTCAAAGTGTCTAACTCCAACACCTCTTTCATGTTCAAACCCCGATCAAAGGTAGTTAAGTGTTGATTTGCCGCCATTGTTTCAATCAGTTGCTTGATTTGCTTCGGTGTTTTAGCATTCAAAGAACCACCATTAGCTGCATCAATCATGCTTCTAGTATTATGAGTCATCCCATTATGAAATGTTTGGATTTGAAGCCACTCTGAGAAACAATGATGTGGACACCGTCTAAGCAAATCTTTATGTCACGACCCAAAACAGGGGGCTAGAATTTCCATCATTTCCCGGAAACGTGACCGTGATCGGCGCGAATAATGTGTCACCCACACCGCCACACATCTAGAGCTTTTCTCAAATTAACCATAACAATATACATTGTGTCTTAGGCAGCCTATCTGATCACAGAGCATATTAGAATAATTAACTTAAAAGTTAAAAAAAATTACCTTACACCGAATAATGGAGAAATATCCTCGATTTATGAGCCCATAAGTTGGTCGATCTTTCGTACCTGTAACTGTGAGAGGCTGAGTCTAATTCACAGACTCACTCAAACTAGCCCTACTCTATACAAACAAGCAATATAAAATATATATATAGTATGCCATGCATAAACACACATGTTCCCTTCTCGTGAGTCTACAATTCTCATGAATACCTCCTTGGACTTTATTTATAAGACTTACCCACCTTAGTAGATGTTGCTCAAGAAGTCTAACCTAGGGGTCTACATTTCCCTAATTTTGATCCTCGAGTTACATCGACATGGATTTATCTATCCATGGATTCGTCACTTGAATCTTTTCATGTGCCTACATTCCTACAGTAAGTCCCCATCCCCATACAACACAATACACATATGTATATCACAACATACAAGATACACACTAACGCACACATAACTCATCCCCCCCCCCCCACATAGGTCTATGTTCCTATGGGGACTCACTCGAGAGCCACGTTACTAGAGGTCTATATTTCCCTAGACGTCTGCTCAAGAGTTTCATTATATGGGTATACATCTTCATATTTTCATTTCTCAAGGCTCATTAATGTGGGTTTACACCCCCCACAAATTCGTCACCAAGATACCGTTTCATGGATCTACATCTCCATGGAACAACCTATGGATCATATGTCCATTGACCCTATAGTACGACTTCTATTTTGAGTTTTGGCTCATGCCCTATCTTGGCAACTACCAGTCTGACCCCAAGAGTGTACCTTTAGGGCTCATCCTTTGACTCCTAGGTACTTCCCTTTTGATCCCGACCCACATGCTCTATCTCTGCAACTATTGGTCTCTGACCTTAGAAGTACACCACTAAGTCTCATCCAAACACAAACATGAACACATTGCAAGCCACAACAAAATTCACAATCCTGGCCTAATAAATCCGGTATTTGTTGAGTACGTCACCGAAAAGTCACTCCTTGAGAAATTTAGTAGCCACCCTTGGCATTTCTCGGGTCGGGCATTGCCTTACCACGACGTTATCCCTGAGACTGATAATAGAGCCCAAATTAGCTTCCTCACCCTGAGCACCCCATTCCCACACCATAACACACTTAGGATAATAATCTTATGGGTTGTCCTTAGCTACTCATGTCCCTCTAATAATACTCGCAATGCATCATACACATGTTCAGCACACATACATTAATATTCATATGCATTTAAATAAATTTAGGAAAAACAATCCTAATATATATATATATAAGCAAACATGGTAGAGCTAAATCCCTCACTTGGATTCCACGCTCTCTCAACTCCCACCATATGTCTTGGCCAAACCCCGGGCCGTAACCAACCTACGGAGTACCAATCATAGCTTTCAGCACACAAAATCTAAAAAGAAAATGACTTATTGCAGCAGTCGATCGACTACCCACTAACTGGCGATCGACTGGCTAAGCATAGCCAATGCTGATCCAAGAGTAGTTAGTCAGCTGATGACACCCTATCAGTCAACTAATGCATTTCTATCAAGTCGGTCGACTGGTGTCACCTTACCATTCGACCGATGATACTTGACAAAAGTCCCAGCTCAACCTGAGAGCAACCAGTTGACCGATTACACCTTACTAGTTGACTAGTGCGTCTCCTTAGAGGTTAAACCCTTTAGGATATTAATAATTGCAATCATCTCCTTTAGAGGTTGAACCCTCTCTTCAGCGCAGCAATCTGGCTCCTACTCGAAATCTGAATGTAGGCTTGACGAATATAGGACAGATGTTCGACTAGATGAACAAACAATGTCGCACGCCTCTGACCTAGTGCTAAATATGTGACCCTTCTTGTTCTTCTCTCCCACTGCTTGCAACTATAATTGTGTATCATTGACCTCCGCATCTTGTTGAAGAACCCCAGGTGACGTAAATTTTGAGATGATCTCAGTCTAGTATATTACACCTGTTAATAGATACAACCACATAATTAAGAATAATCAATCAGATAATTATAGTAAATATTAAAAGAAAAAGTAAAAGATTTCACTCCACTCATATAGACTTTAGCCCGAGCATTGGTCAATGAATTCTCCAGTGTCCTTCTTTTTATGAGTGCGCATGAACAACTCAAGCAAGTGAGGTTTTCTCCCAAATTCACACTCCTATATATTTTAGTGAACATTATATATATTGAAATTTCAATGTGTAATCAACAAAAAGTAGAGAAAGAATATTAGAGATATTATCATCCGGTGCATGTGCTCAGAGGTAGGAATGCTGCCTTCAGTATGCAATGCCCCCACGCTCGAAATCTACGTGCCTGATCGTACTTCCTCTGGTAATCCTCCCTCTACCACTCCTGGATTAGCTACTTCATGATACTGACACTAATCCTCTAGATTGTTGTTTTTCTAGTAAGCATTATGAGCAAATAGTAGTATTAAACATAATTTCAAGCTTTTCATATCTAATAATGGTCCAAACCTTTGGCAATCCTTTTCTTGGAACCTAAAACCAATGACTAGTGGGTTTGTGATATCTAAAAATACTCTTCACTCTCGTGAAACCTCTTACAGTCTGCTGACCAACAATAGGGTTCTCCACTTCCATTACCTCTCCTATCTTAGTTACCACTTTTTGTTTTGCATTTACTATGGAGAAACCTTCTAACGAGACATTGTGTAGTTGAATCCAAAAAGGCACATGAGTGTAATCCACTTCATGAGCCGTAACTTGGCATCCAAACTTACAAGCTTAACAGATTCCCCATGGTATTCCAATGTGCCTCTTCTAATAGTCTCCTCAGTGTTCTTGCCTCCTCAAAGTTGAAGATGAAGGTGTTGTTTGTAAAATCCAATATCTTCATTCTGGATTTCCTAAACTCTTCTCGATCATACTTTTTGTAGTTCTTCTGTTGATGGGTTTTGCTGTAATAATCTTCCCCCTCAAAGTGTGCCACGACGTCTCAAAGGTTCTCCTCTATCCACTCCTAACTCTACTGCCGCCTCCTTATCGCATTGATCATCCTAACATTACTACTTACCTCTTCTGAATCAGACATAGTGGAAACGCTTTCAAAACCCTGAGCTAACTCAGGGAGAATACTCTTCCCACTGAAGAGGAGAAAGCATTTATAGCTTTGTTAATATGCTCCTATACAATTCATTGTGATCTTCATCTCTGTCCCAATACATTTCTGAGCTATTGGCCCATTATTTTCTTACGTTTTTGGCTGGACGTATTTTCCTCGGGCCCAAAGGTTGGTGCTTGAAAGCCCGAGTTATGTGATAATACCTGATGAATTCAAAGCAAGGAAACATGGTGAATTTACATACTTCATGCAATTCGCATACTTCATGCTATTATTCACATGTGATAATACCTCTCGCACGAGTGTCCTGACCAAGCACCATATTCCTTCTGCCTTTTCTAAATTTGTCAGCTTTCATCCAAGAACCTTGATTTTTCTCAATATCAATCTCCATGTTTGAACTCTTACTGCCACCGGATTCCTTTTCTCAACTTTTCCTACTGGGACTTTCCTAGGACTGCAATTAACTCTATGTTGGCATTCGATATCTGCATGCCACTAGCTGATAGATAATTGATCAAATAATAGCCATGGGCCTTCAATCAAAGCATATTCAAAATCATCAATGTTACTAAATTTAACAAGATAAAAATCCTTCCCCAAATCAACTATAGTCAGAATGCCTTAGCTGGCCCATAGTTGGTGCAATCTGTATGTAGGATCTTGAAAGGCTTGCCTAAACTTTCCTGTCCTTAATCTGAAACTTTAATAATTATAAAGGTATCTATTAGGGGATGCTGATCAAATACAAATACTTCTTCATTTGTCCTCTGGTCTTTGCTCTCCGTGCTTGCCCAGGTCCTCTGGGTATTCCAGTGAGTTTCTTCGTTTATAGACAAATATGCTTCTGCTTCAAAATCTTCTGTATTTTCTCCAAGAGTCTCTATAAGAATGCTTGTGTATATCACTGTAGTTCACACCCTGGTCGAGAAAGCATCTGTGCTAGACATAGTTTGTTTTCTTTTCAAGATACTGCTCAGCCTTGCTTCATCCTCTTTGGAGGGGACACCCTGGTCATCCATCTTGCTTTGGGACTTGCCGATGATCCAAGAAGATCAAGCAGAAAGTTAGGGAAAGACTAAAAATCAAACATCGAAATTGTAATCAATATTTGTCCATGCATTTAACCGTACATTTGCCTATCCAATTTCTTTTTTTTTTTTTCGTAATAAAGAAAAGCAAATTAAATGAAATTAGAATAAGAAGATAAACTGCAATTATAGCATTCTTATTCTCGCTACAATGCTTGGAAAACACAACTACACACGTCCAACCATAGTAGCTAGAATCAATTTGGAAAGAACTTTATTTTTTACCTTAAATAAATTTAAGAAAAAAATTAATCTTTTATCCTATGAAATAATTGATACTCTTATTTAAAAAAAATCAGGAAAATAGTTGCAAACCCAACTTCATCTAATAATTAATGAAAATAAATGCATATATCTAGTCACATCACCATGAAAGGAATGATGGATTCGGGAGACAAAATAAGGAAATAAATCAATAATTGCCACTGAATTCTTTGGTTTTATTATTTGATTTTGAAATCAAAATAACACTTGCCGAGTTTCGCGCATTGTATCCCACGTGTAAGCCGTTCAAACTTCAATTTGCCTTCTCCTCCGTTTAGTTCGCTGCTCTTCGTCGTTGGCCTTCCAATATGCCTTTTCTTCCCCTCCTCCACTGTCCTTGCACCCCTCTGCTACGACAATTTTGAATCTTTGATCATTAGTTCATTCTTCATCGTCGCTCACTTGGCTCTCACCATCTGTTTATGGTTCGTTTTTTTTTTTTTTAAACTCTTTTTCACTTCCCTTGTTTTCTTTTCGCGAAAATTTCATGCTAGTGATGGATTTTGGATTCCGTGAATATGCGAATGTAAATACGGCTCTGCGTCTTTTAGCAATTTCTCCTCGTTTCGTGGTTTTGTTTTGATTTTCATGCTCTTTTTTTTTTTTTCGTTTACGAATTCGATTGGATCTGGGCAGGTTTCGGGTGGTGGTGGGTGTTGGAAATATGGCTTACAAAGTGGACCATGAATACGACTATCTTTTTAAGATCGTACTAATTGGAGATTCTGGTGTTGGCAAATCCAATATCCTTTCTAGGTTTACGCGAAATGAATTCTGTTTGGAATCTAAGTCTACCATCGGGGTGGAATTCGCAACGAGGACGTTAAAGGTTGGTTTTGGTTTCTGATATGAATGAATTTACATGAAATCTGAACTATTTTTTCGTTTTTCTCCATATTACAACTGTTTTCTTGGGATTTTTTTTTATTACCTTACAATTAGTCTGTACGGGCCAAAATATAGTGAACAGAAAGAATGAACTAATTTCTTTCTAGTCTGAGAATTATGAACACTTGATGCGTTTGTTCTGTTTCGGCTACTCTATATGCAAACATCAATGGAAATGCTTGTGCTGCCATCTTTGCATTTTCGTGCAACATATAAAGATGGATGTGGAAAGATACACTTGATACCATGAAGTAAGCAAGAGCTCTTTAGTATTTGATAGTTTGCTTTAATTAAAAAAAAAAAAAATCAGAAGGTATTTCCATTCTCAGCTTCTTTGAGCCTGCAGGAAATGTTGTTATTAAGTGTTTGGTTTTGTTACCACTTTTCGTCCGTCTTATAGTAGCAGCAGTTACACCACACTAGTAGGAAACAGTTGTTTTGGAAATATTATACTGAAACTAGTTTTGCAAATATTATAATGAAACTACTCATAGCTTGGTGTGTTTGGTTTGACATTTAGACTATTAGTTTGAACTCCCAAACCTAATTTTAGGTACAAAAGCAGTTGTTTGGTTTAGCATTCATTTCACTTCTCAATCCACATTTCTCAATCCACATTTTCTTTCTCCAAGTCCTGTTTGCTAGAAGGAATTTGACTTACTTTTAACCAAAACCAAATTTGAAAATCAAGTTGTTCCAAAATCAAATTTGTTCAACTCCAATCCAACTTAATAGCTTAAGTTTCTGCATTGAATTAGTCCTTGATATGGTATGGTATGCAAGTTTTTAAGATCAAGTGTATTGTTTACACTTCAAGCCTAAAAAGCTTTTGTGTGAGATGTGGGACAAATTTTAATAAAACTATTCATGAATCTTGAGTTAAGAAGCTCTAAGTCCTTGACACTCTCTTCTTCCTTCTCATTTACTTTGTATGAAGGGGTAATTAATTACTTAGAAATGCATGTTTCTATGGACACAGGTGGAGGGGAAGACTGTGAAGGCACAAATATGGGACACTGCTGGTCAAGAGAGGTACAGGGCAATCACAAGTGCCTACTACAGAGGAGCTGTTGGAGCCTTGTTGGTCTATGACATAACAAAGAGGCAAACATTTGAAAATGTGCAGAGGTGGCTTCGCGAACTAAGGGACCATGCAGATTCCAACATTGTTATTATGATGGCTGGAAATAAATCTGACTTGAATCATTTGAGAGCAGTTGCTACTGATGATGCTCAAAGTTTGGCTGAGAGGGAAAACCTGTCATTTCTAGAGACTTCAGCATTAGAGGCTTATAATGTGGAGAAGGCATTCCAAACCATATTGTTGGATATATATCAGATTATGAGTAAAAAGGCTCTGGCAGCGCAGGAGGCAGCCGCCTCTTCTGGCGTTCCTCATGGGACAACCATAAATGTCTCAAATTTGTCAGGTAATGTGGAAAAGAAAACTTGTTGCTCAAATTAAACAGGATAGCTATGTTGTGTAGAAAAGGAGAGGAGAAGCGAGCTTGCTAATAGAAAACTATAGTTATTTGAGATAGAAAGAAACATGAGGAATTGTTGTTACCTGCTGCCAGATTTTCCCTTTTATTATTCCTCTGGAAGATGGGAGAGGCGGAAATCTAGTCTCTAACAGTCACTGAATATGAAGATGACTGTGTTAACAATTTTGCTTCTTCGCCTATGCATTAAGTGATTCAGAAAACAGCATGCGTTCGGAGTTAGGTTCTTTTGGTACAGTTGGGGTTTAGTTGGAAGCATAGTAGTCGTAGTTTTTCAACATTGTTACTCATTTGGCCCTCTTGATCTTTTGTAACTTCGTTTTCTTTAATTCACAATAAGATATTTTCGGTTATACTATGTAATTGATTTTGCCTGTAATGACAGCTATGTTTGAAAATTTTTATTCTGACTTGTGCATGAGATTCTACTGCATTGCCGCCTACATTTTCTTCCGGCTGTAAGTGTATGCAAATCTGAAAGAGGCGCAGAAAAGTTCTGTTGCATCACATCGCAGTTTTTGAATGTTTTGAATTTTTTTTTCTGGGCAACTAGTAAAAACCAGTGGACATAGAAGGCCTACATAGGCCCAACTACCAGCATACATAGACAACGGATACAGCAAAGCAAAGTAGTGTCTGATCTGGTTTTAGAAGATGGGATGATTGAAGACAGGCAACACACCAGTAGCAGTAGCGAGGGAGACTTAGCAGAGGCGAGAAATTGTCTCCTTATCTTTGGTGAGTTTCAGCAGAAGAGAGGGAGGGGGCAGAAAGGTCCAGCAACGCGGTAAGTTGAAGCTTTTGCAGAGTCTGGCAACTTCATCAGCAGCTTGGTTGGAATCTCTCTTGCACCATGAATACAAGGCCATATCCAGATTCGCCCTTAAGCCTTCGAGTTCCTTTGTGATTGCAGAAATTTGCCAGTGGGAGTCCTTGTTCTTGCAATTGGAATAAAGGTCTTGATTATCTGTCTCAAAAACAATGTTTTAAATTCCCAAATTTGAGGCCAATATGTGTGTGCTTCCTTCATGGCGAAAGCCTCGGCGTGAAGAAGAGATTGAACTGGGAGGATTTTCGCTGTGCCAGAGAGGACATTCCCTTGCGCGTCTCTTATGAGGACCCCAATGGAGCAGAGGTCCATTTGTTCGTCAAAACAAGCATCTGAATTACACTTGAGAAAGCCTTCGCGAGGGGTAGACCACTGGGCACTTTGGGTTACTTACTGTTCTCCTTGTAGAGACTTGCGGATCTGGGGAGATTTTTTCCACCAGTTCACTCCATGCTTCAGGTGAGTTTTTAACAGCTACTTTAAGTTTGAGCTCTGGTTGAGGATCCACCGCTTCAAAAACCTTGAGATTCCTTCCCTTCCAAATATACCATAGGGTGAGAAGAATGTTTTGTGTTTGAAGAGGAGAAGCAGCTTCGGTGCAGGAAATCTAATGTCAAGAAAGGCCCAAGTTCCAAAATTCAAAGCGAGCCCAAAATTCAAAGCATGTCAGTTCTTCGAAGTTTTGTTTATTGGACATCAATCTGACTCCAAAATTTGATTGTAACAATAAACACCAACAATGGAACCAAATTCCTTTTGGTCGTATCAATATAGTACCAGGATTTGACCAAAAACGAAAAGATAGTATCAGGAAGGCCGCGATTTAGGGTTTGGGGTTAAGACCAAAATTTTTTTTAAAAAAAACGGCTTATCAGGAAGGCTGTGGTTCGCGGGCCGATTTGTTCAACCCAAATTGATTTAAAAAGTTAATTTGAAAAGTTAAGGTTACTCTTAATTCCTAAAAAGGTAATATTCTACAAGTATTAATTATCTTTTCATAAAAAATTATTAAAAAATTTTTACAAAAAGTTAACCATTTAATTAACTACAAGTATTAATTATCTTTTCATAACTAATTTTTCATAAAAATTATTAAAAAGAACTCACAAGTCACAAGCCACAATAGGTGAGACGATCATGAACATTATTAAATATGCTCGTTATTAGCTGGTCCATTTGATATTGTTACTGCCCATTGTCTTTGGGGCCCATATTTTCCATCAAAACTTTTCAATTTAATTCATTTCTAAAGACTTGTTCTTTTATTTTTTTGGGCCCTATGAAGATTTTCAATTTCAGACTTATTTGATCTTGTTCGGTTCAAATCTTACAATTTTACTTGAGTAAGATATGTTCTCTTGGTTTTATTTACTACTTGCGAAGGGCACCCCTACTTGTCTGACAAGCATTATGTTTGTTAGGTATTGGTCATTGGATCAATAAGATCCAATAGCCACAATTTTTTTATTAAGTGAAAATATTTTTATTTATTTATTTTGATCATTGATCAAAATTTTTTTTTCTTTTGCTTGATATAAATTTATCTTTTACTTTGTCTAAATCCTTGATTTAAGAATATATTTTGTTCTTTATCAAAATCATCCCCTATAAATTTTTTAATTTGTTCACTCTGTTCTTCACTTTCATGTTTCTTCCTCATGGTTTGGTCTTTCAAATCAATTCATAATTTTATTTTTAGTTATAATATGACTCAATATATCATTTCTACCCAAGAATAATACTTATCAAGTACAAACAAGTAGGGACGCCCTTCACTTACTACTTTTTGTTTTTGATTTTATTCAAAATCAACCATGTGAGAAACTATTATCCCTGTAATTTTTTGGACCTCAATCTCAAGAATATTTTATCTGATTGGCTAAGAATTTTGATTAAGTAAATATATATATATATATATATATATATATATATATATATATATATCAGGAAAAAGAATATGACATTTTTTATTTCACTTAATCAAGCACCTTTGACTTGTGCATTCAGTGTTTTGAACATATTTACCAGAAAAAGGAATACTTTTTACGTAGGCATAAACTTCGACATGATAATCATTTATATCTAAAGATGATATTTATATTTATTTATGGAAGACCCACTCACCCATTGGCATTTAGCCAAAAACATACCGGCTCCTTTTGTCTTGGACTATATTATAATAAAACTTGACATTCAAATAATTTATAATTTTTTGTTGTTAAAAATACTTCTTTGACAATGCGCATTTATGCTTTCTTAAATATATTAGACGTCACTATAAAGGGAATTTCAATAAAAAGAATCATTAAGATATGTTTTAGATTGTTAAGCATTCTGTTATGCGCACTCAAATCCAATTATTTAGGTTGATGCTTTAATTTTATTTCTTTAATATCAGAATCATACACTATTCACATAATATGGGACAGCTATGATAACCATAGAATCTGTCATTCAACCCAATATCTTGATTCAAAATTTACTCTTTTTTTTTAAATATAAATTCAAATATTGTGGACAGAAACAACTAGCACTGTAAGAATTTTATATTTTTATAATTTGCTCTAATTTAAAGCGAATTAGTTTGAACTCGAATACCGAAGTTCCAACTTAAAAATAAATAAGAGGTATCGTTGCGCCTTCACTGTGGTTATGAAACTATTGGAAGGAAAGAAATGGTGTTTCAATTATCCCAAAATTATAATGGGAAGAGTGAAGATGAGTTTATGTAAGTTTGAATTTTAAAACTCTTCCATGCAGTTCATGCAGAATCAGATTCTCTTCAGAGTTTTGAAAAGAAAGGCAATAAAGAATGCAGTTTTTATATTTTCCATATTCCTAGGTTTCATTCCACCTTGCACCACAAGAGATTATTTCATTATATAAATTAGAATAAATTATTGATTTAGTTCTTAAAAATGAAAATTATCTTAATTTAATCTTTATAAAATCAATCGTTTTAATTTAGTTTTTGAAATATCGAGCTTGTTTGAATTTGATGTCTCAAAGGTTTTTTTTTATCCACTTATATTCCACATGTTTCAATTTTTGTCATATATACCTTTTTTTTTTCTGTAAATCCATTAGTCAACTTAACGGAATGCTGATTAGATTATCACATAGCAAAATGTAAAATTTAAAAAAAATTATAAAAGGTTTCAATTTATTCACTTAGGTCCTTGGTCAAAATTTTCCTTTTGTCCAATGTTTAAGTCCCTAATTTAAGAATCTATTTTTTTCTTTGTCAAAATCATCCCGTACAAACTTTTTCAATTGTTCACTTTAGTCCATGTTCTTCACTTTCATACTTTTTTCTCATGGTTTGGTACTCCAAATCAGTCCATAATTTTATTTTTAGTCATAATATGATTTAATTTATTATTTCTACCCAAAAAAATACAAGAAATGAATTAAAATTCAAATTTCAAAGATTACATGCAACCTTTGAAACTTTGAATTTTAATTCATTTCTTGTATTGTTCTTGGGTAGAAATGATAGATTGAATCATATTATGACTAAAAATAAAATTATGGACTAATTTGGAGGACTAAATTGTGAGAAAAAAATATAAAAGTGAAGAATATGGACTAAAGTGAACAAATCAAAAAGTTCGTAGGGGATGATTTTGACAAAGAAAAAATAGATTCTTAAACTAAGAATCTAGGCGAAGTAGAAGACGTGTTTATATAAAAAATTAGATAAAAGAAAAATTTTGACCAATGACCTAAGTGAATAAACTGAAACTTTTTTTTTAGAAAAAAATTCAGGGAGTTCACATGGCTGCCACGTGACAATTGTTTTTTGCAATGTGGCAACTAGTTAGTATTTCTGTTAAGTTGACTGATAGAGTTACAAAAAAAATAGTATATATGACAAAAATTAAAACATGAGATATAAGTGGGTCAAAAAAACTTTTGGGATATAGATGAAATTTGGTTTAAACCTTAAAAACATACAATATCATTTTTCCTATCTTTTAGTAACAAAAATTTTGAAATTTAGCAATGGTATATTTTGTGATTTAATAACAAAAAAAATACCAAATTGAAATAAATATAATTTTATTAAAAAGTAAATTGAAATGCTTGACATTTTAAGAACCAAATTAAAAAAACTGTAATCTTCTAATGACTAAATCAATAATTTACTTTATAAATAATAAATCATTTTCAAAGCAAATGTCTTGCTTGGGGGTTTCTAAACACGTTTCCTTGCACAAAAGTAAATTCAAAATGACAAAATATGTGTTTTCAAGAACATTCGATAAAATTAAAATGATAAAGAAAAATGAAAAAAAAAAATCAAAAGCATCATATGCTTATAAATGACAACTACTTTTACTATATATGAAGAGAAACCATTTCTTTTATAAGTTTAAAGAATTAGAAGAAAGTGAATTTTACATATAACTTTCAATATATGACAGGGAATTATTGACAAATTGGGTACTGATTGCATGCATCAATTCTTTTTCATGTATAGTTTTAAAGCACTTGGGAGCCAGACCAGAAAAGCCAGATAACAATGAGAAACAAAGCAAACACTGTGATCCAGTGCTGTCAAATCATTTGAAGTTTTTAACCGATTAGTCATATCCATCACCAGAGTACAGAATTTAAGCTCTAAATCCTCATGGATATAGCATTGGCCCTACATTAAATCAACACTTCTCTGGGGACAGTTTATGATGGTTGATGAATTTTGATAGATTGATAATATTCAGTAAAATGCATAGTATGTTTCTCTATTATACGGATAGGTGGCTGTGCCCTTCAATATTAGTTTTTATGAATTGTTACCAACAATAAATTGTAGTAGAAGAAACTTTTTGCACTAAGAGAATGTCCTGTTTGCTATGAGCATCCAAAAGTATTGAACATTCTTGAGAATCCTTCTCATCTAATGAACCGTGAAAAACCATATATATATATATATATATATATATATATATATATATATATATATAAGTAGCTAAATTCTGGAGCATAACAAAGTAACTATAACTTCAACGTACTAATAAACATGGATTAAGACTTCATTTCATTTTCTTGTACATAGGAAGTTTTTCATTTTGATCTAGTTATTTTCTCATTTTGATCTCTCACGGATAAGAGATTTTTCAATTTGGTTTCCTAGGGATTGTTTAGTAGATAGTAATGCAATAGGAGAGAGGGTGAGAAAAAAAGAGATATAATAAGAAATTATCCAAATTACTTTCTTAAAAATTATTAACTTTTTTTTGAAAAAAAATTTCAGATATTTTAGTAAAATATTTCATCTTCATTCACTTTCTTGTTTCTTTTCATTTTTTTTTTCTACATACCAAATACATTATTGTAGAGTTACCTTCTCAATTTGGTCTCTTACAAGCAAAATATTTTTGAATCTAATACCTTACAAATAAAATTGTTACTAATAATGTTCTTTTATTAGTTTGTTAGCTAACTATTAATTTACATACTTATAAGGTGACTAAGCAGTATTGTGTCAAAACAAAATGTTACATATTATAATATATGTGAAAAATAAAAATAAATGTATGTTTACAAATTATGGTTACTATTCCATTATACGGTACTATTTACCTATTCACATGTATGATTGCAATAAATAACATGACAACTTCGTTGAGAAGAATAACCTGTGACCTACAACTACGATAAGGGAAAAGGAAAATGCATTTGCCATCAAGCTAGAGACATTTTCTTAACATCTATACTCAACATTATTATATAAAGCATTTTGTAATTATATACAAAAGATAATATACACAAATTATTATATATTTTAAAATAATAACAAATCTTATAATATAAATTTGATTATTATTAAAATATATATATATATTATGCATATTAAAAATATTTTTATAATATTTTAATTTAACTGGTTTGACTATGGTCTTATATTTGAAATATCTATTACGTATACATTAATTATATATTTAAATATTTCTATTATAAGATTTGTTATTAAAAATTTTAAACTTTTATGTAATTTAAAATAATTTATGTAAAATAATGATATACTCTTCTATTATAAGATTTGTTATTGTAATAATTTGTGTATATTGTCTTTTGTGTATAATCACAAATTACATTTATATAATAAATGTTGAGTAAATATGATAATAGAAAATGTTTAGCTAAATGGTAAATACATTTTATTTTCAATTGCAGGTCACGTGTTCATTGAAGGTCCCTTCAACGAAGTTGTGATGTTTTATTTGCAAAATAGTACCACGTGTCACAACGTAGTTGGTGTCATGTGTCACTACGTAGTTGGTGTCATGTGTCACTACGTAATTAGTGTCATATGTCACAATGTGAATGATGTCACATGTCATGATGTGATTGGTACTACGTGTCATAATGCCATGTGTCACGACGTGGCTGGTGTCATGTGTCACTATATAATTAGTGCCACATGTCACAACGTAAATGGTATCATATGTTATGACGTAATTAGTGCCACATATCACAATATCACTTGTCATAACGCGATTGGTCCCACGTGTCACGGTGGCCCATTGAAATATAACACAAATATTAAATGGTCTCATGGGCATTTTGGTCATTTCTCAATATGTGGCCATGTGGCAAATACATGACATATAACGTGGCAAAAATTTTAACCACATCATGTGCCATGTCAATAATTCTGTTAACCCACTAACGGTGTTAATATATATATATATATATATATATATGTGTGTGTGAAAATTTGAAACATATAAGACATATATAATACCAAAAAAAAAGTCTAAAGACATAAATGGGAATCGAAATAAAGTTTAAGGACATATAATTACTTTTTACCTAACAAAAATAACATTATCGATAAAATATTTAATTATTTACGAGAGACCAAATTAATATACACACATATCCTTATATAAATGATTAAATTAGGAAAGAAATTTTATAAACTGAATTGAAAAATATCTCTGCAAAGGGCTAAAATAGAGTTATGGTCAATAAACATCTTCATAAAAAGTTCTTTCTTTAATTATGTTGGAAAAATCAAGTGAGCTTTCGAAATTTATGGCCAGCCTCAAAAGGCAACACGATCCATAATTATATTTTGAACCACTTCAAAACTGACCTACCCTTACTATTATTGAAAAAAAAATACATATATTTTATTTTTGGGAAAACTCCAAATATAGCATATAGCATTGTGGCACACTCGTATTCTTCATGACTTTTCCCTCATAGCTTTAATTAATAGTCACCTATTCAGGCACACTGGTCACACAACTGTAATGGGTTCCTTGTATTGATTACCAGGCCAGCTTGTGTATCTTTATTATAAGGTTATCTACTGAATGACTCATTTAATTCTACACTACCATTTCTTGAACTTAATCCTCGGTGGTTCCTCCTCAAATTTATACATTTCATTCTAAATTAAAACAGTTTACATCAAATTAAACTTGTCAAAATAGATTAAGCCAATCTATTTGGATTGACTTATTTTGAAAATTACAAAAAGTTGACCGGGTCAAATCGAGCTAGTCTGTTTTTAAATATGTCAAAAAAATAGTTGGCTCAATACTCTTATTTGCATGCTGTTTAACAAACGAGCCAACCTTTATAGATTTACATTTTTTTTTAATATTTGGTCGAAATGTACATTAGCTTAAGATCACATTGCACGATTGGTTCCTCTAATTTGTGAGTTGATGTCTTCTTTCAAGGTAATTAGCTTCCAGTAGTGTAGTTGATGTATGAATTTCAAAGTCATCCAACACAATGGAAGACCAAGTGGGAAGTGCCTCTATTAAATCAGTAATCATCCAACACAATGGAAGACCAAGTGGGAAGTGCCTCTATTAAATCAGTAATCATCCAACACAATGGAAGACCAAGTGGGAAGTGCCTCTATTAAATCAGTAATCATCCAACACAATGGAACCAAATTTTTGAAACAAAAATTGGAACATGAGGATTGCAACTAGGTCTAATGGTCTCTTGCCTCTCGCAAACTAGTTTCTTCCCCATTGGTTGCTGCTTGCACACAGCACACCGTCGCCCGTTGCACCCAGCAGTTCTTGTTAAAACTACAAATGATCAAGACTTCCATTTATTTATCATACAAATAACAACTACTAGTATTTAAAAATTTATTAACCTTTGATTAATCTGATTTGAGCTAGGTCAAATCACATAACTGCAAAATTCTACTTATATTAATCTTTTCTATTAACAAAAGTCAAACCACCCAACTTGCTTAAAAAGAACTGAAAACCCACTTAAGCTAAAAATGTATCATTACCTACAACAAACATGATGGAAAGATTAGAAAAGTCCGAAAGGGAGAAATTGGAGTGAGTTTTTAGAAACTTGTTCTTCTCTGTATATAAATAAACCCGGAGGAATTGCTTCATGTCTGGCAAAACGATTTTGACATGAAAGCCAGGTGTCCAAAACGATGTAGACAGTAGACCTAGGGTTTACTTGGTGAAGTTGATGTGCTTTAAATTCATGATAATTAAGAATCTGATTCAATCCAAATGCAACAACTTCAGAGGCCATTACCGTGAGAGAGAGAGAGAGGGATCTTGCAGGTGAAGGTTCGGTAAGAAATTAATCAAACTTGTACTTGTTCTTTTCCCTTTTCGTTAATAATTTGTGTTTCCTCAAACTTTTTTTAAGAAAGAATCCCATTCCAATTAAAAAGTTACATAATTTATTCTTCTCACTTGTAAAATTAATAATTAATTCGTAAACTTTTTAATTTTGCGCTAACATAATTTCTCAATTAACCTTTTTCGTCCAATCAATATAAATATATATCAAGCTTATCATTTTAAGCGGCCTCCTGAAAAATGTAGAAAAAATAATAAGAAAGTTCATTGTTTGCCATTTAGGTTACAGGTCAAATGTAATATTTTGCTAATTTAATCTCTTTTAAGTAGTATTTAAGTTTTAAACAAAAAAAATCAACGAATATGTTTCATAAAATTAAAAGCTTAAATAATTAATTGTCAACTTTTAAAGTTAGAGGAAGTCTTTCCATTTTAACCATTTTTTTTTAAAATAACGTTTCTCCAAGTGCATTTAAAAATTTCTAGTAACTTTTGAAAAGCATCTCAAATGATATTGAAATTGTTAAAAATATAAGATGTTTTGAAAAAACTTTTTACAGTAAACTAACTTATATATATCTTTATGGTAGATGTACTAGCAATAAGTTGATATTGTTAATTTTCGTATATATTTTATTATTCATATTTTTTCATTTCTTTAATTTTTAAAAAGTAAACAAATTTTTGCAATAATTTTGACAAATACCAAATACACAAATTTCACAGGTTTATTTGATTATTATCATTGAAATATATTATTCTAATTTCTATCCATTACTGTCATTTTACACAATCACAATTCGCATTAATTTTTGAAAACTCTTTTTTTGGTGAAATACCGAAATTAGATTAATACGTGCACGATTCAGTGCAAGCTAATAAGCAATAACAAATTAGATTACTGCTATACACTTCATCAATCAAATTTACTTTAGAAGATTTTACCAATCATTGTCATTTTTATCCTTTCTAAACGACAGTCAGTTTTACAACTTTTGAAAGGCAATGGCACTTTAAGAGCATATCTTTTCACATTGTAATACTTCAAAATTTTACTGATCAATACTGTCGAAAAAACACAAACACAACGAATGTTCATAAAGAAAATAGAGTAAATTATTGATTTGGTTTTTATAAAATTACGGTTATTTCAATTTAGTCCATAAAAGAACAATTATTTTATTTTAGTCTCTATAAAGTTATGTTTGTTTCAATGTATCATATCTTTTTGTCAAAGTAATTTTTAACAATAAAAATTTTGAGATTTAATAATGGTAAATTTTGTGATTTAATGATAAAAATAATTAAATTGAGTAAATATAATTTTTTAAAAACTAAATTGAGACACTAAATTTTTTTAAGTCCAAATTAAAAAAATTATAATTTTTCAAAAAATAGATCAATGAATTACTTAGAAAATATCTATCTCAAGTTACTAACTGAGCAATGCTGTTGCTTTATTTGATTCTACATAGACCCAAAATATAAATTGTGACCGTGTAACAAGGGAAATTTTATTGATTAACAAAAATGTGCACCCTACTGCCCAAGGTTCTCTTCAGTCCAAGATAATGGAGAACCCACAGAAGTAACGATTCCTTGGTTGTTCATAATCTTGCAGTTGAAATGTAATTTTTTTTAACCACTATTATTCGAAAACTCAACAATTTTTAATTAATTTAATTCAAGTCAAGTTAGATAATAAAAATAAAAAAAAATCTCTTAACGTCTAATTTTTTCTAACACAAATTTAAAATTTTGTTTGAAATGAATAAGGGTCAAATTTCTTGTCAGGATTCATGAAATGCAATTAATAGGCGCAACTATAGCCATCACTACCACCTAATAAACTTTTCCTACTCTATATAACTTCTTCCAGTGAGCCTCTTTCTACCCTCCGTTTTTCATACTCAAGCATGGAGCAAGAAATGCAGAACATAAAGAGAAGCAGAAGAGAAGAAACTGAAGAGGAGAAATGGGTCCACGATGCTTCTGTAGATCACAGAGGCAGGCTTCCTCTTCGTGCTTCCACTGGTGTCTGGAAAGCTTCCTTCTTCGTTCTCAGTAAGCATCATTAATTTCCGCTACTTTTGCATCACAAAAGTTTAATCGTTTTCTGTATCACTCTAGTGATTTTGTGTCCCTTTGGTGCAGCTATTGAGTTTAGCGAAAGAGTGAGCTTCTTTGGAATAGCAACAAATCTCATCATCTACCTTACCCAAGTGATTCACCAAGATCTCAAAACAGCGGCAAAAAATGTGAACTACTGGGCAGGAACAACCACCCTCATGCCTCTAATAGGAGGATTCGTCGCTGATGCTTACACTGGCAGATTCCGCATGATCATCTTTTCTTCCCTCGTATACCTTATGGTAATCAACCTCAAATATCTTAATCTTTTTCCACTATGATTCTGACCGACTTCACAAAATCTGATCTTTTTGGCTGTGGGAGCAGGGGTTAAGCCTGTTGACCATGTCTGAGCTCATCCCAAGTCTAAAGCCATGCAGTAACAACACCAAGGTATGTGGTAAACCAAGAAAGGTTCACGAAGTGGTGTTCTTCCTCGCCCTGTACTGTATCTCCTTAGGTACTGGAGGATACAAGCCATGCCTCGAGAGCTTCGGGGCGGATCAATTTGATGATGATGACTCAGAGGAGAGGAAGAAGAAGATGTCATTCTTCAACTGGTGGAACTTCGCTCTGTGCTTCGCCTTGCTGCTCGGTGTGACGGTGGTTGTGTATGTGCAGGACTATGTGAGTTGGGGAGTGGCGAATCTGAGCCTCACAGTTCTTATGGCTGCGACTATCGTGGCTTTCTATGTGGGGAGGCCATTTTACAGGTACAGGAGGCCAGAAGGGAACACTTTGACCCCAATTCTGCAGGTGGTAGTCGCAGCTATAAGGAAGAGGAACTTGACCTGTCCTTCGAACCCCTCTCTGCTTTATGAAGTCCCCAAAGCCAAGGGAAGGCTTCTAAGCCATACTAGCAGGCTCAGGTTTGTACCAATTTTCCTGCATTAAGTTATCAATAAGAGGGGATTCAAAGGGGGAGGGACTAGTTAGTTCGATTACTGAGAGTAGGAGATGGTAACTTTCTTTGTCGCTATCAGTTTTATTTTTCTTAGTAGTAAACTCATATATATCGAATTTGGATTTACATAAGTGCAGTCATAAATTGTGAGTCGTTTGTTTTGGATCGATGATCATAATTTTAAAAAGGTGTATAAGTTTATTTTTTATTTTTTTCTTTAATCGTAAATGTTCAATTAAAAAGTAAAAACTAAACGAGTCATGATGGTTGCATTCTATAATTTTAATAGAAACTATTAGTGAATTTATAAATGTCTCGTACTAGTTTAAAAGAGTGTCTCCTTAAACTTACTAGAGGTTAAGCTTTGGATTATAAGTTAAAATTTGGACGATTGCGCTGTACTACTGTAAATTAGATGTGATTGAAATTAAAGAGGCTAAACACATGTGTGAACACCAAAAAAAATTGAGATTAAATTATACTATCTCTTACAAGTTTTAAAATTATAAAGTCGTTTCTTCTATTTAAAAAAGAAAAGAAAAGAAACTCTCTTTTCTATTGTAACTATAAAATACATTATAATCTATTTTTTTTATTTTCTGTCTAAAAATTCATTATAGACCTTTTTTTCTTTTGGTAATCAAATATAACGTTTTTTAAAATTAAAATAGCCTTTGTTAACATAAGTATTGGATGCTCTTTTTTAAGAAAAGAAATAGAATATTTGCCACGTCTCATTCTAAATTATTTGTGATGCTTTATTTGGTTGTTAATAATCTTCATCTATTATACATTAGTTTCTTCCCTTTCTCCCTATAAAGCAAAGTTTAAAAATAAAAATAAAATAAAGCCTATCATACAATAAATCATTTTCTTTGTACAAAGTGTATCTATTATTGTGTAAGCAAGAACATGATATTTCCACCTCTAAAGTGAGCCATTGTGCAGATAAATGGACTGTAACAAATTTCTAGACAGAAAATATATGGTTAGACTAAAGTATAGCATTTTAGAAAGAAAATGGAGAATCATGTACTTTTGGAAACTAGTAACCAAAGAGAGTGTAATGTACTCAAAAAAAGATTATGAACCTTTCAAAAGGAGTGATACAGTGTTCATGATTAGTTTGATACCCCAATCAATCACAATGCAACCATTGACAGACATTGCAAATTTTGTTGTGTCATATTGTCTCTGTCAATATCTCGTTACTCCTCACTTCTCAGTTTGGAACTTGATTCAATCACCAGATGTTTGGACAAGGCTGCAATAATAGAAGACAAGAACTCAGAGCAGAACCCCGATCCATGGAGATTATCCACAGTGACGAGGGTGGAGGAGACGAAGCTCATCCTCAACGTCATCCCCCTTTGGCTCACCTTCATCACAAACGGAATCTGCATAGCACAGAGTTCAACCCTCTTCGTGAAGCAAGCTTCTTCCATGAACCTCACCTTAACCCGGTCCTTCAAAATCCCCCCTGCCTCAGTAGCCTCCGCTGCAGCCATAGGAACCTTAATCGCTGTCCCCATCTACGACAGAATCATCGTACCATGTCTCAGGAAAGTGACAAGAAACGAACGAGGCATCACCATTTTACAGAGGATCAGCATAGGCTTGACATTATCAATTCTAGTTATGGTCGTGGCAGCCTTAGTGGAGAGAAAAAGACTAAGAAATGAAGAAGTGGGTGTGAGTATGAGTGTGTTTTGGCTGATGCCTCAGTACTTGATTCTTGGGTTTGGTGATTCGTTTTCTTTGGTGGGTATGCAAGAGTACTTCTACGATCAAGTTCCTGATTCTATGAGGAGCTTGGGGATGGCTATGTTTCTGAGTGTGATTGGGGTGGGAAGTTTTCTGAGTAGCTTTATGATTATAGTGGTGGATCATGTGACAGAGAAGAGAGGGAAGAGTTGGATTGGGAAGGACATAAATTCGAGTCGTTTGGACAAGTTTTACTGGTTGTTGGCAGCCTTGAATGCTTTGAATTTGTGTGCTTTTGTGGTTTTGGCAATGAGGTACACTTATAAGTCTGTGCAGAGGAGAGCAATGGAAGGTGATAGTGATAATGGTGGGGACGATGATGGCCTCACCAGTGATGCTACAGTATAGCTGACTGCTATATGTGTATTTTTAGCTCAACCGGGTGACAGTAGTTCGGTTTTATGTAAAATAATTGGGTTAATTGAATGGGATTTATTTCCATTCAATTCGATTAGATTAGATTAGTTGATGAAAGTAATTAAATTGAACATGTTATTGTCTCTAATTACTCTCCGATAGTTATGTGTAAAAATGTCTCAAAATTATCGCTCACACAAACTAGTATTTGAAGTATTAAACACAGGCAATGCCTGATAAATTAGGGATGACTATGGAGAAGATACTATAGTATCATCTTTAGACACGAGACAAAAAGGCAAAAAAAAAAAAGGTATTTCTCTATGATTCTTATGTTCTTATTACAATCATTCAATTTAAATTAAACAATTCAAATAAGAAAAATAAAAAAAGGTCAAATTTTATCATATATTTTTTTCCTTTGATTCACACTATCTAATTTAAAAAAAAAATCGCAGTGATAAAAATTATTAGAATCATATTCTCGCTACAAATATGAGAGGATCCATTTTCACAAGATTTGGAAGAATACCAACTCATTCCCATACACGGCACCGAGGCAGGAATATGTTGAAATATACACTAAATTCAAATCCTGCAAAAAACAGGCTTGATCTAATTGTGGAAAGTAAAGATCTAGTCTGATCTTTTTGAAATTTCATGATCACAATCACAATATCTATTTTTTAAAAAAATAACAATTACCAAAATAACTTAAAGATTAACACAATCCAAGCCATGGCCTTTGATTGGTTGAGCTACATCAAATTTTCAACTCATCAACATAATCAAATTCAACCTAACTCGTTATGGTCTTTGATTGGTTTGACTACATCAAAGTTTTCAACTCATTAACATGATTTGATTCAGTTAATTTAAATTTTACAAGATCAAAAATAGACTAAGTTATTAATTAAATTTGGATCTTACGAAATGAGTAGTATTTTATAAAATAATAAATTTAGGTTAAAATTCTCAATAAAAGAAGTGCTCGACAGTATTTGAACAAAATTATCTCTAATAAAAAATACTTACTAAAAAAATGAACTAAATTAGATTGGCTCACTTGTAGTCAGGTATTTAAAGTTTTCTTTCAAGGTTATTTGTTAGATTACCCCTCTACAATTATTGCTGAGTATCTATTCCTTTCCTTACCTGTTAACTTCTAGCATTATAAATATTTGGGCCGTACTTTCTTAAAAGAGAGCCTGTACAATTGAGCATGGTCTTGAATACAAAACGTACATTTGTCATCTGTTTATCACCGAAGTATGTTTCAGCCATAGAGAAAAATATAAAAATGCTTTGTTATATTGTGGCTTTAGCTGTAGTAGTGTAAATGTCAAATACTAAAATACCTATATTTAGTTTATTATTAGTTAAAACAATCGGTGTTACTTAAAATACTATCACTATGTATAGTATGATCTCATTGTCACTAGTATCTAATTGTAATACCCACTATGTTTTAATGTTATAAGTATTCAAGAATTACAATAAATTTATTTTAGAGAAAATAAATTTTTTTATTTGTTTAATTTTTGTATGTTTGTTTGCGCATATTGTTAAAAATACGAATTTTGATTTATAGATTGCATAAATTGTGGGATATAATGGATGTTATGATATGTAATTTATCCCTTGGATAAAATATGGCTTGAGCATAAGAGGTATCTGAAAGAAACTGGGAGAAAAATAATGTTTTATATGAGAAAATCCCTTTAGGGACTAAATTGAAAAGGACAAAAGTGAAAAAAAATTTAAAAGTTTAGGAGAAAGGATAATTTTCCCTTTAGTTCCCAATAGTAATCAATAACATGCATAGTACCAAAGCGCATAGTAAATTGAATTATTACCAACTAAATTATTAAAGTGCATAGTAAAATGAATATTTTATTAACGCATAGTATCTTAACTTCTCTTATAAATAGCCCTTGCATTTCACTTCTAAACTTACACCTTTAGTTCCTCTTCTCTCCTCTCTTTAAAACTTCTGTTGCTCCGACGTTAGGGTTCTGAAATTATAGGTCTTTCCTCCTTAGCTTAGATCCAAAGTGAGGATACTATGGTTTTTTAAATTCTTGTAAATATTTAGAGGTTAACTTCTTAGTATGCTCTGTGGTTGCGGCTTTAGCTGATCCTCCACATCAGAAAAGAATTATCCTCGACTGCTTGAGAATTATTTTCTGATTATCGGAGTAGAGTATAAACATGTGAAGAATACATGTCTAGGAAAAGTCTGGCTAAAAAAAGATTTGGTACTTGAAAGTGTCCATTGTGACCCACCTCCATTTCTTAAGAACTTACTTGGTGTATTCTTTTACGGCTTATGTTCGTTATTCCCGATATGAATAGTAATCGCATGTATAAATAGTAACTATATGTATGAATAGTATCTATACGTATAAATAGTAACTATATGTATAAATAGTATCCATACATATGACTAGGATCCGTAGACATAAATAGTATTCATATGTATGAATAGTGATCGTACGTATGAATAGTATTTTATACAAAAACAACCATAACTTTTTATATCTGATTGTAATACCCATAAAAAAATAAAATAAAATAAAATATAAATGCGTGTTTACAAACTACTATTACTATTTATGTATACGGTACTGTTCACTTATACAATCGAAATGTCAAGTACTAGATGTAGTTTGGTCATAAGAGAAAACTAGAAAGAAGTTTGTAGGAAAAAATAATATTTTATGTGTGAAAATACCCTCAGTGACTAAAATGAAAGGACTGAATTGAAAAAAAACTTAAAGGTTTAAGGTGAAAAGATAGTTTTTCCCTTAAATTTTCAATAATTTTCGTGATTACACAGTAACCGTAAATATTAACGCATTTATTATAAATGTCATTTTCATGAATAGTAAATTGAATATTTTATTAACGCACAGTATCACATAGTACCATTGACTTTTTGTATAAATAAACCCTTACATTTCACTTCTAAACTCACACATTCAACTTCTTTTCTTCTCTCCTTAAGTTTCTCTTGCTCCGACGCTAGGCCTCTGAGATTTTGGGCCTTTCCTTTTCAACTTAGGTAAGGATACTATGTCTTTTCTATGTCTTTCAAATTTTAGAAGTTATTTTCTTAAGTATGCTCTGTGGTTGCGGCTTTGGCTGATCTTCCAGATCAGAAAAACTGTCCTTAGCTGTCCATATATTATTTAAATTCTCTAATTACCAAAATAGAATGTAAACTGTGAAGAATACATGTCTAGGAAAGTTTTGGCTAAGGAAAGACCTGATTTTTAATTGTGTCCATTGCGACTCTCTACTCTTTCCTGGGAACTTACCTAGTGTACTCTTTTACAGATTGTATTCTCTATTTCTGGTATGAATAGTATCCATATATATAAATAGTAACCGTATGTATGAATAATATCTATACATATAAATAGTAACCCTACGTATGAATAGTGACGATACATATGAATAGTATCCATATATATAAACAGTATCTATACGAAAACAATCCTAACTTGTTTTCTCTAATCTTTCATAAAAATCTCTGTAGCGGAACACTGAAATTCACCTGTGTACTCTTGTCCGTAACGACTTAAGAGAAGTGATACTCGTACGGAATCCAAGTGAGTGAAACGACCCCGTTTTAATAAGGTTTTGGCATTACTGGTGATAAAAAGTATGTCGTTGGACACTCCCAAGATTCATAGGGGAAAACTGGATTCAGAGTGACAAATCTAGGGAGATAATTAATCCAGAGGTATAGATAAGACGAAACAAGTATTTCATGATGATGTGAAGTTTGAATCTTTTCAAAAACGGTTTAATTGTTATCTTGATTTGTGGTTTATAAACCTATAACATAGTTATATACTATACCTGTTATATAAATGAATATTATATTGTACTCCTGATTATGATATGAAATACTGTACTATTGATTGTGATTGAGCAGGACAGTACCCCCTCTCACGGCAAGGCGAAAAACCCAGTTTAAAGGGTGTCTTGACCAACGAGTGTGGAAACAATGATTCCCTCAGTAGGGATATAGCCCGAATAGGTAAAAGATCCGTGAGGCGCCCTACCTAAGAGGATGAGGTTGTGCGTCATGGCGAAAATATACAAAATTGGTGAGCCGGCCTATGTGCGCTCTCCGGGATATATTGCCATTGATGAGTACTAGTAACGTTTGTTGAATTGGATGGATTTTTATCTTCATGTATGTAATTTCTAACTATGTCTTTTGGTTAAGTTTGAGCTTTCGGGTATACTTGCATGACTGGTGATGTATTTGAATTTTATTAACGCGAGGTCGATTTGCTCATTGAGTTTTAAAGCTCACACTCTCTGTGAAATCTTTTTGTTCAGATTAGGTTGCCCGTGAAGAATATTCGCTAGAAGAGTAGATCACTTCGAACCTTCCCGCTGTCAGGTAGGCCCCTCTTTTGTTTTAGATTATGTTGCTCTGTAACCGTCTAGGACATCTAGGTCAGAGTTTGGTATTTGGCTTGTATTTTAGTATAATAAATATTGAGGATCTATTACTATATGTAAATTATCTCTATGAATTTCAAATAAGAAAATTTGATATATTTTCTTCGTATTTATTAAGGAATGGTTATTTTGATAATATAAAAATAATGACTAATAATTTAACTCGTGGGTAGAATTTATCGAAAGGCTTACAGTGATGAAATATTCATCATTGTGCTGGTCATATGCCCAAAAAATGGGTCGTGACAAAGTTGGTATCAAAGCAAATGTTGTTAGATATCCTAGTGATTACAGAGCAAGGTGTCTTTAGTAGGCCCTCCCCTATTGTCGTGACTGCAGCACGACCATAGGACGAAGATCCATAAAAAGCCCTATAGAGTTTAAAATCCTTTTGTTTCATGTCTTTCCCTTGAAGCATGATAGTGACGATATATATTATTTTTAATTGTAGAATAAGTTTAGATGGCATCAGGAAAATCAAACGCTCCAGGAATCGGCATAAGATTTGGTAGGGCCCTGGTCCCTCCAGTTACTCAGTCAGTAGATGAAAGGTTAGAAACGCCTAACTGTGCAGAAGGTAACCATGCACAAAATAGAGAAATACCTACTGTAAATCCTGGGAGAAGTGGTGGAGTACCACCACAAATTGACGCGACTGTGGTAATGGAAGCATTAGCTGCAATGCAGAATGAGGTAAATGGACTGAAAGAACTTCTGATGGGACAGTTATCTGAAGATGGCTCACAGGCATCAATACATGCTGCAAGAGTGCAAGAGACAGACCAGATGCCATCTCCACTCACTCCTCAACATGGGGTAGGGACAGAGGCAAAGATTTCAGAATTTATGAAGCTGAATCCGCCAACTTTTGCAGGAGATGTTAATGAAGACCTACAGCATTTTCTAGATGACTGTAAGAAAATTCTTGACACGTTGGAGTACCCTGAACCTCGAAAAGTGACCCTTGTCACCTTTTAATTAAGAGGTAAGGCAGACCGCTGGTAGCGAACATGGAAGAAGGGCATGGCCAGAAACGACCCACCCCTCAAGTGGAAGGACTTTAAAAGAATTTTTCGAGAACAATTTATCCCAGAAAGCATACGAGAAGTAAAGATGAATGAGTTTGAGACACTTCTGCAAGGAGCACGAACAGTCGATGAATACGACAATCTGTTTGTGGAGTTGTCTGAATATGTTACTCACATGGTCCTAATTGAGAAAGAAAGGATCCGACAGTTTATTAAAGGCCTTCGAGAGTCCCTATTTGACAGGATGGGATCAAAGATACAAAACTTTTCATCCTACATAAAGGCCGTCGACATTGCCCGTATAATGGAGGAAAGAGATATGCGTAACGAAAAATGGAATAACAAAAGAAAAAGGAAACAAGATGAGAAATCACGCGACCACGGAGGGAGTTTTGCACCCACTAAAACCACTGGACATGTAGCCTCTACCGCTAGTGCACCACAACGTCAACAAAGTGGTACAAGGGGTCAACAAAGGCCCTGGTGCCCTAAGTGTAAAAGAAATCACTTTGGAGTTTGTCTTGCTAACAACAACACTAAGGTCTGTTTCCAATGTGGTCAATAGGGTCACTTCAAAAGAGATTGCCCCCAACTCCACACAAGATCTGGCCAAGGATCAGTACATCCTAATCAATCAGAGGCCACTATTGCCAATAGAGCTCCTGTAACTGTAGGAAGCAGTGGAATCGGAAGAGGTGCTGGCAGAGGACAAGGTGGTCGAGGTCAAGCTTCAGCAGGTCGAGGGACTGCTTAAGTATTCGCCTTAACCCGTCATGATGCTCAGGCATCTAATACGGTGGTAGTAGGTACCCTTCTAATTGAATCAAACTTTGCACATGTTTTATTTGACTCTAGCTCTACCCATTCCTATGTGTCACCATACTTTGCTAAGAATTTTACACAAAAAGTTGTTAGATAAGAATGTCCTTTCTTAGTAACTACGCCTACCGGAGGCACCCTATAATAGAATGAGGCTACCGGGCTTGCAAGGTGAGAGTCGAAGAAATAAATACAATGGTAGACCTAATGCTGTTGGATATGACAGACTTCGATGTCATCTTAGGCATGGATTGGTTGGCATCTTATCATGCCACTCTGGATTGCTATAATAAGATAGTTAAGTTTAATATTCCAAGGGAACCCTCCTTCATATTTCATGGTGAATGGAGTGAGATTCCTGAAAATCTTATATCCTTAATGTGTGCCCGACATTTATTACGAAAGGGCTGTCAAGGATATTTGGCATTTGTTAAGGATATCAAGAAAGAAGAACTAAAAGTAGATGATGTTCCAGTAGTCCAGGAGTTTGTAGACGTCTTTCCGGATGATCTACCAGGTGTACCCCCAGATTAAGAGATTGAGTTCCAGATAGAGTTAGCTCCAGAGACTCGCCCAATCTCCATACCCCCTTATAGGATGGCGCCAACAAAACTAAAAGAGCTAAAGGCTCAGTTACAAGACCTTCTAGACAAAGGCTTTATAAGGCCAAGTTATTCACCTTGGGGAGCTCCTGTTTTGTTCGTGAAAAAGAAGGACGGATCGATGAGACTATGCATAAATTACAAGTAATTGAATAAAGTAACTATTAAAAATAAATACACGTTGCCTCGCATCGACAACCTCTTCGATCAACTTCAAGGAGCCAAGTGTTTTTCAAATATTGACTTGAGGTCTGGTTATCACCAACTCAAGATCAAGAAGGAGGATGTGCCTAAAAAAACCTTCCATACCAGATATGGGCACTACGAGTTCTTGGTAATGTCGTTTGGACTAACGAATGCACCAGCTGCTTTTATGGATATAATGAATAGGATTTTTAAACCCTTCTTGGACAAATTCGTTATTGTCTTCATAGACGACATTATGGTATATTCAAAAGGATCCAGAAGAGCATGAACAACACCTTCGTATAGTGTTGCAGACGTTGAGGGATCATCAATTGTACCCCAAATTCTCTAAATGCGAGTTTTGGATTGATCGCGTGACTTTCTTGGGACATGTGATCTACAACGATGGCATCCAAGCAGACCCAAGTAAAGTGGAAGCGGTCAAAATGTGGCCTAGACCCACCTTGTGAAGTCAATATATTATCATCGTTTCATCCAAAATTTTTCCCAGTTAGCCGCCCCTCTCACACGACTGACTAAGAATAGAGTAAAGTACCAATGGGATAACGCTTATGAAGAAAGCTTCCAAGAACTCAAGAAAAGGTTAATCTTCGCACCTGTATTGGTCTTACCTTCAGGACCTAGAGGTTTTACAGTGTACTGCGATGCATCAAGAGTAGAGTTGGGATGTGTTCTCATGTAGCATGGCCAGGTAGTGGCATATGCATCGAGACAGCTTAAGAAACATGAATAAAACTACCCCACCCACGATCTGGAGATGGCAGCAGTAATTTTTGCCCTAAAAATATGGCGACACTATTTATATAGAGAAACCTGCAAAATCTACACTGACCATAAAATTCTCAAATATATTTTCGACCAAAAGGACCTAAACTTGAGGCAGAGGAGATGGGTAAAATTACTAAAAGATTATGATTGCAATATTCTTTACCACCTAGGTAAAGCGAACGTAGTGGCAGATGCTTTAAGTCGAAAATCTATGGATTGTCTAGCCTATATAGTAGTGACAAGAAGACCATTGATCCAAGAACTACAAGAGTTGAGAGCAAAAGGTACTACTCTCGAGGTTACGAAGACAGGAACATTCTTAACCCATATCAGGGCTAGATCTTCCCTTGTAGACCAAATACAGATATCCCAAATTGAGGATCCTGAGCTTGTCCAAATTATGGAAAAGGTAAATATTGGTGAAATGAATAGTTTCACACTCGACGATACAGGAGTCTTACGTTTTGAACAACGGTTGTGCGTACCAGATGTTGGAACTCTTAGACAAGACATCATGGAAGAAGGCCATAGTGCTGCATATGCTCTACATCCAGGAGCCACCAAGAAGTATCAGGATCTAAAATAGATCTACTGGTGGAAAGGAATGAAACAAGACATAGCAGAATTTGTATCTCTTTGTTTAACCTGTCAACAGGTTAAGACCAAGCATCTAAAGCCGGGAGGCTCATTACAACAATTAGAGATTCCTGAATAGAATGGGAACAAGTGACAATAGACTTTGTTGTTGGTCTACCTCGCTCCACAAGAGGTTATGACTCAGTATGAGTCATTGTTGACCGGCTAACCAAATCAGCACACTTCATTCCAGTCAAAACCACTTATGATGTTGCACAATTATATATTAAGGAAATAGTAAAGCTGCATGGAGTACCCATATCTATCATTTCTGATAGAGGTCCTCAATTTACTTCTCATTTTTGGAGGAGTTTTCAAGAGGCATTAGGTATTCGAGTGGATCTCAGTACTGCTTTTCATCCACAGATAGACAGACAGTCAGAGCGGACGATTCAGATGCTCGAGAATATGTTACGAGCTTGTATCCTAGATTTCAATGGTAGCTGAGAGAAGCATTTGTATCTCGTAGAGTTTGCATATAACAACAGCTACCAAGCCACTATTGGAATGGCACCCTATAAAGCCTTGTACGGGAGACGTTGTAGATCTCCGATCGGTTGGTTCGAGGTAGGTGAAGCAAAAGTGTTAGGACCCGACTTGGCCCAGTATGCCCTAACCAAAGTTAAGATAATCCAGGATAGGATGCGAGCAGCTCAAAGTAGACAAAAAGCATACGCTGATTACAGACAACGTGATTTGGAGTTCTCAATCAGCGATATGCTATTCCTAAAAGTTTCTCCAATTCAAGGTGTGTTGAGATTCGGAAGGAATGGAAAGTTGAGCCCTAAGTAAATCGGGCCTTATGAGATTTTAGAGCGAGTAGGAAAAGTAGCTTATCGGCTCGTTCTACCTATGAAACTAGAAGGGATTCACCCTGTTTTTCACATATCTATGTTGAGAAAGTACCTTCCTGATCCTTCTCATATACTTCACCCTTCTCACAATGATTTTATCCTAGTAGATGAAAACTTGTCATACGAAGAGATACTGGTGGCTATCCTTGATAGTCAAGTAAAGAAACTCCGATCTAAGGAAATTCCATTGGTCAAGGTGTTATGGAGGAATCAGACTCATGAAGAAGCCACATGGGAAGCCGAGACCGATATGCGTTCTAGATATCCACATCTTTTCACAACTTGAGGTAATTTAAATTCGACGGACCGAATTTCTTAAAGGGGGTGATAATGTAATACCCATAAAAAATAAAATAAAATAAAATAAAATATAAATGCGTGTTTACAAGCTACTATTACTATTTATGTATATGATACTATTCACTTATACAATCAAAATGTCAAGTACTAGATGTAGTTTGATCATAAGAGAAAACTAGAAAGAAGTTTGCAGTAGAAAATAACGTTTTATGTGTGAAAATACCCTCAGGGACTAAATGAAAGGACTAAATTGAAAAGAAACTTAAAAGTTTAAGGTGAAAGGATAGTTTTCCCCTTAAATTTTCAATAGTAAGCCACCTGCAACTTTTTCGTGATTGCACAGTAACGTAAATGATTAACGCGTGAATTATTTTATTATAAATGTCATTTTCATGAATAGTAAACTGAATATTTTATTAGCGTATAATGTCAAATAGTACCCTTGACTTTTTTTATAAATAGGCCCTTCCATTTCACTTCTAAACTCACACCTTCAACTTCTCTTCTTCTCTCCTTAAGTTTCTTTTGCTCCGACGCTAGGCCTCTGAGATTTTGGGCCTTTTCTTTTTAACTTAGGTAAGGATACTATGCCTTTTCTATGTCTTTCAAATTTTAGAAGTTATTTTCTTAAGTATGCTCTGTGGTTGCGGCTTTGTCTGATCTTCCACATCAGAAAAACTGTTCTTAGTTGTCCATATATTATTTTAATTCTCTAATTACCAAAATAGAATGTAAACTGTGAAGAATACATGTCTAGGAAAGTTGTGGCTAAGGAAAGACCTAGTTTTTAAGTGTGTCCATTACGACCCTCCACTCTTTACTAGGAACTTACCTAGTATACTATTTTACAGATTGTATTCTCTATTTCTGGTATGGATAGTACCTGTATATATGAATAGTGACCGTACATATAAATAGTACCTGTACATATGAATAGTAACTGTACATATGAATAGTGACCATATATATGAATAGTATCCGTATGTATGAACAGTATCTATACGAAAATAATCCTAACTTATTTTCTCTAATCTTTCATAAAAATCTCTGTAGCGGAACACTGAAATTCACTTGTGTACTCTGGTCCGTAACGACTTAAGAGAAGTGATACTCGTACGGAATCCAGGTGAGTGAAACGACCCCGTTTTAATAAGATTTTAGCATTACTGGTGATAAAAAGTATGGCGTTGGACACTCCCAAGATTCATAGGGAAAAACTGGATTCAGAGTGACAAATCTAGGGAGATAATTAATCTAGAGGTATGGATAAGACGAAACAAGTATTTCATGATTATGTGAAGTTTGAATCTTTTCACAAACAGTTTAATTGTTATCTTGATTTTTGGTTTATAAACCTAGAACATAGTTATATACTATACCTGTTATATGAATGAATATTACACTGTACTCCTGATTATGATATGAAATATTGTACTATTGATTGTGATTGAGCGAGACAGTACCTCCTCTCATAGCAAAGCAGAAAACCCAGTTTAAAGGGTGTCTTGACCAATGAGTGTGGAGACAACGATTCCCTCAGTAGGGATATAGCCCGGATAGGTAAAAGATCCGTGAAGCGCCCTAGCTAAGAGGATAAGGTTATGCGTCATGGCGGAAATATACAAAATTGGTGAGCCGGCCTATGTGTGCTCTCCGGGATATATTGCCATTGATGAGTACTAGTAATGTTTGTTGAATTGGATGGATTTTTATCTTCTTGTATGTAATTTCTAACTATGTCTTTTGGTTGAGTTTGAGCCTTCGAGTATACTTGCATAACTGGTGATGTATTTGAATTTTATTAACGTGAGGCCGATTCGCTCATTGAGTTTTAAAGCTCACACTCTTTGTGAAATCTTTTTGTTTAGATCAGGTTACCGATGATCTTCATCTGCTAGAAGAGTATATCACTTCGGACATTCCCACTGTCGAATAGGCCCATTTTTTGTTGTAGATTATGTTGCTCTGTAACCGTCTAGGACATCTAGGTCAGGGTTTGGTATTTGGCTTGTATTTCAGTACAATAAATATTGAGGATCTATTACTATATGTAAATTATCTCTATGAATTTCAAATAAGAAAATTTGATATATTTTTTTCGTATTTATTAAGGAATAGTTATTTTGATAATATAGAGATAATGACTAATAATTTAACTCGTGGGTAGAATTTATCGAAAGGCTTACAGTGATGAAATATTCATCATTATGCCGGTCATGTGCCCAAAAAATGGGTCGTGACACTAATCTTCGTGAAAATCTCCATAGCAGAACCTGAAATCTAGCTATGTGCTCTTCTCTATAGCAACTCAAAAAAGTGACTTAGATACGAAATTTATGTGAGTGGATGACTTTACTAACCAATTTTATTTATTTTATTCTAAGTACAATATAAATCCCACATCATATCGCAATTAGATTCCCTATTTAATGATGATAGCTAAAAAAATGGAATTTATTGTTTAATTTAAGAATATATTGATGAGAATTATAATTAAGAATGTAATTATACACATAGAATGGTTGAGAGCTTGACCCAAGATACCAATGCATGCAAATATACATATGAAATGGTTGAGAGCTTAACCCAAGATTCCAATGCATATAAATATACACATGGAATGGTTGAAGGTTTGATCCCCTAAGATATCAATACATGTAATGGTTGTGAACATGAATACAACGGGAACTGAATCCTTGAATATAAACTAAACAACAGAGGTATAGAAACTCTGAATATCAATATAACTATTCTTATTGTGATAATGATTATGATATTTGTACTTGTGATACATTTATTATTGCACAGTTATTTAGTCACTAAGTTTTGATGAACTCACACTCTCTATGAACTTTTATTTAGATACAGTGGATGAGAACGAAAGAAATCCGCAGGAAGATTAGTATTCATTGAGAATACTTTCCATATTGTTTGGAGGGCTTATGAATCTAAAAGCTTAGGAAATTTTCTGTAATCTCTATAGGTCACGTAGGCTTGAAAAATTGTATTACACTGTATGATATTTGACTCGTGTTTACTGTTTCACTATGTTAAACTTTTTATATGTATATATGTAAAAATCTCTTTTCTGAAAAATTATGTTATACATTAATACTGATTATAGATTTTATGGGAGACTATAGAGCTACACCCTTGAGTTTATACACATGCCCAAAATTGGAATGTGACACTAATATTATCAATATTTGATTTTTTTTACAATAAAAATGTTTATTTTTTAAGAAACAGAAATTAGCAAAGCTACTGTTGGACCCATATATTGCAAAGGGAGCCCATATAAAAACATGGCCCAACATGGGAGTGCATTGTCTAACTCATTCCTAAGGGACATTGGCTTGTCCAAAAAAAAAAGTGACATTGGAGGAGGGAGCTTTGCTAGGTTTTCGCTGCTAGGGTTTTCATCTTGAGTACCGCTGCAGCCCTCACCCACTCTTTTTCTTTTGTTGTTGCTCTTCTCTCCTTTATAAGAGTTTCCCTCTTCTCTCTTGGAGAAGTTTTCCCCTCCCTTTGTGGAATTTTTTTTGCTGTTTTTGTTTCCTGTTGCTCTTGATGCAGTCCCCTTGGAGGTTCTTTCAGCAGTTGCTTCATCAACTCATTATCTCCTTTTTGCTTTTTGATAACATGCTTTTTCCATTTATTTTAGTCCCTATTTTAGTCCTTTTTGTCTCTTTAATTTTGTCAATTCTCTAGTTTTATTATGTTTTGGAATTTATTGGGTATAAACTATTTATGGATTGAATGTGTCTCAATTTTATATTTTTAGAACTTGAATGGTAAATGCTCAATTTAATTCCTACAAATTTTAATTTTGGAGAGAAAAGTGCTGACATGGACAAAGATGCTGATTTGGATGCTAATGTGGCACTTTTTAGGTGATGCAGATGCTGACTAGGATATGCTGGATGTGGGGCCTATTTGAACTCTTATTCAATGCCATGTAGTCAGAATTTATGGGCAGAAATATTAATTTTCGTAGGTCAGAAAAGCATGGCTGAAATATTAATTATGCACCTCCATTTTCCATGTTTTCTGCCATACTTTCTATTGCTGTTCTGCTGCTGTTTGCCATACAGTTCTGCTGCTGTTTGCTGTCTTTCTGCTGCTGTTTTGCTGTCAAAGTACTGCCACATCATGGAAGAAGCATCCAATGAGGCATATAGGGCAGAATATCCCTTTAAGCATGTGTTAGATCAGTTTTATATTTGGAAAATCGAAATTTATTAAGGAAGCTAAGTCATTTTTCTGATGGGAAGTCCTAGCACCATTTTTCTGCTTTCCTAGAGCAGCAGTGGCTGGGAGCAATACAGAGGCAACTCTCTAGCTTGGTTTGAGGGAAAGGAAGCCTTCCCACTTGGGAATGGCTCTCCTTCTCCCATTTCCTTTCCTTTTCTTCTATTTTCCTTCATAGTTTCTTAGATTTCTGCTGTATTTTCTGTTTTCTGTCATGTTCTTCTTCTCTTCCATGTAATTTCTGAGTTTAAGGATTGATGTTGTTTGGTTCTATGATGTTTTATTGCTGAACAATTTCGATTTTAATGCACTTTCATTTAATGGAATGGATTTTACCGATTATTAAGCTCTTGAATGCTTGATTAACCTTTAATGAGTTTGGGATTTTGATGTCTATGCTAGAGTTAGCTAGATATTGAGCTTGACCTTGTAATTTCCACCATAAATTAGATTATCTAGATATAGATAGTTTTATTTATGTGGCTTGAATAATTTTCTTGAGCTTCATAACTTAGTTGAATGGTTGATCTAAGATTTTAGTCAATTATTTTGGTTAAGTTAAATTGTAATTTCAAAGTTTTTTTGGATTCAATCATATTTTAGAAAATTGGCCAACATTGAATGGATTGTAATTTAATTGAATTGTTCTTCAATGATTCAAAGATTAATTTGTCTATGAATTAATCGGAGTAGACCAACGAAATCAATCTCATTTTCTTGTGTAGTCAGTCATTTGATGAAATGGAAATTGTACTTTAATTCATTCGGACCAATGAGTATTTTCTTGGCCAAAGTTCTATTTTATTTATTGTCCTATGAAGCTTGTTATTTATACATGCATGCGATTGCTATGTATTTGTAATGAGTAGGACAAGAGATAACATGTCATATGCAATTGCGGGGAATTGTTGTGATTAGGACTTGATCGGATTATATTTGAGTTATAGATTAGTGAATATCTTCCTAACTATAATTTTAATATAATTTAGTCTTAGAAAACTTTCTGAGAATTTTAGATTGAAGATTACATAATAGAATTAGCCAAGAATATTCAAAGGAAAGGATGATGATGTACAATTTCATGGAATTTGTGACCAGTTGCACATCTTTTGTCTGTTTTGTTTTCTGTTTAGTTATTTAAATTTCAGTTATTTATATTACGTTGTTTCAATCATCACCCCCCCCTTTTTTGTGTAATTTCTACAATTTCCTTCATAAGTTTTAATAGCATTTCACTTAGCCTAATTGAATTTTATTTGATACCTCAATCTCTGTGGGACGATACTCTACTCATCACTTTATTACTTGTTGCGACCCAGTATACTTGCTGGAATATTTTATGTGCTATAAATTATACGCACCAAGTTTTTGGCGCAGTTGCCGGGGATTGATGGTTGTCAAATTGATTTTTCTTTTAAGCCAAAGTGATGTTATTTTAGACATTGTCTTTTCTTGTTTTAGTTTTTACAATTTCAAGTGTTTTTAGCTTTTCAAGTGTCTTTATTAGTTTCATTTCTTCTTGTTACCTTGCTTATTTGATGTATCTCTCATGTTATTTCTCTTTGTTGTGTGTGAGGTACTTGATCACTTTCCTTGACGAAGGAAATAAAAAAAAAAAATCAAAGAGAAAGTAAGGAAAACAAAGAAGAAGCGACGCTAAGCATAGACAGCAAATAAAGTCTAGCTAAGGACTTTAAACCAAGCGCTCTTGGGAGGCAACCCAAGTTTTTCTAATCTTTCTCTTTTTAATTTTGTTGTTGTATTTCTTTCGTAATTTTAATTTTGTTTTAGTCTTTTTCTGTTGTCCATTTTTTTTTCTTTTCTCTGTTTTCTCTGTTTTGGCAAAACTTTGAGTCATCTTGCATGAATATTCTGTACTGTTTGGCTATGGTTTTTGCCACTTTCTTTACATGTTTTTAAACCTTTATATGTCTTCTAGTTGTAGAATTTTATTTGGAGTGATTCACATCCATTTTGGGGTCGTTCTATGTCGGTAAAGCTGTATCGCCAGAAATTCTGCACTGCAGAATTTTGCTATTCTGTTTTGTCCGAATTTGATGCTCACTTTTTAAATTTTTGATGGAGTTTTGGTGTGGAAATATGAATGATGAGATAGATAGAGTATATATTGACTTAGCATGAAGAGAAATAAATTATATATACGCACCACTTTTACCTTGTACTCGCGGATGGAAGCTTCCCTCTGCTGATGACGTCGCCGCCTACGATGCCGATGTGACCACCTCTCCCGCTCTCTCTTGCAAGCTCGTCCCTTGCCTGCTAGACTTTGAAGACGTTGTTGCCATCAATGTCAACGAGGCGTTCACCAATGAAGGTTGCTTTTCTGCTTTCGTCCTTGAAAATCTGGCGAATCTTCGGAGATATTGAACTGCTGGTGGACACAATAATGAAGGTAGTCACGTTTACCATAGTTTGATTGTCGGAATCTTTATCTCCACCATATGTTTATTGACGCTGAATCCATTTTCGATTAGTGGCGGTTGGAGCTCTGCAGGCGAGGGGAGGATGTTTCTGGTGGTTGTCGGAGTTCCAGATCCATTTTCCTTCCTTTTCAAAAAAATTGTGGGCCTGCTGCTTTGTTCTATCTGGCATTTGTAACAGCTCGTGAATTTATTTGGATTTTTAGAAGGTTAACTCTTATCTAGGGTTAGGGTGTGTTGTCCCTTTTATGTCTGCTAAATTTAAGGTCAGGAGTGTATTACCTCTGTTTAGTCTCATATTAATGTTATTTATACCTAGTACTGATTTTTTAAATCTAGTACCTTTCTTCTATAAGTTTTAGACTTAATAATATATTTGAAGATGTTTAGGCATGTTCTATCTTATGTAATTCTGGCTTTATGTCATCTTAATAGAATCCATATCCATTTGTTCAAAAAAAAAAACTCATTCCTAAGTGAGATTTAGGAATATATTTTGTTGACCTTCTTTTTCACCACATCTCACCTCCCTCTTCGTCTACTAGGGTTTTACTCTTTAGCACTGCACCGAAGATGGAGGGTTGCAGCCAACAGTCCCCCACCCACCCTTTTCTCTTCTCTTTACTGCTCTTTCTCCCCTCTTCTTCGTGAGAGCTTTCTATAGCTCTTTATAGATGTCTTTCTCCTCTGCTAGGTGGAAGCTTTGTTTTTCTATTGGTTCCACAATTGATCTAGATCTTGCCCTCTGCCATATATTTTTTGGTGCTTTTTTTGGGTCAAATCGCCATCTCTGTTTTGTGACATAGCTACCAAGCTACAAGTCCAAAACATGGCCGATGTCTCCGGTGATGATGGTTTTGCTAAGGTTTGGAGACTCCATGTTTGAGCCACCATTTGATGGGAACAACCCTTGGCTTCTTGAAAGAATCCTCCACAGCCACCAAATACAACAACATTGAGGGCATGATCCTGTTCTCCAAGCCCTTTCACTGTCGGATACGCAATGTTTGCAGCCACTTCATTCATCAAGGTGGCGCCGTCGCCAGTGTACGTTGTGGCCTTAAGCTAGGGTTATGTTGCATCAGTCATCGAGGGCATGTTCCAACGCTGCAGTCTTGGCCTTTTTTTTTCCTTTTCTGGGTCTGTGCAAGCCTGTGTTATGTTACATTTAAAAAAAAGAAGATGCTCTTTAGGATAGGCTTCATTAGCTCTAAACTACTTGGTCTAAGGGCATGTTGCCTCTATTAATACCTAAGTACTTTTTAGAATGTGTTGTCATAAATTTATGTACCCGTTATCCTATGAGTTCAGGTCTGATTTGTATTTGAGTTATTTCAAGATCCTGTAATATCTCATGTACTCAAGCTTTATGTCTTTTATGCATTTAATGGAAAACATTTCCATTTGACCCAAAAAAAAATTTAGGAGAACTGCGATCAGAGCTTCTCCACGCCGAGTTCGATGACAGGGGGCTGCCTTCTCTCCTTGGTTCTCAGCCCTCTCTCCTGTCGAAGTTTTTTCCCTTGGGTGCTCTCCGAGATTCGGTTGCCCTGCTTCTTCCCTGTTACCGTTGGTCCTTCCAGTAGAGAAGGTTGGTGGTTGCGAAAAAGGAACTCGACAGTGAAGGTAATGCCACAATGTTTTCCTCTTCTCTTCACGCCAACACCAAAGCTTCAACCCTGATGAGAAGCTTTGCAGCAAAGGTGTGGGTGGACGAAAATGCGAAGGTTATGTTTGTTGCCATTATCTGTGCAGAAGCAGTGTTTGTTCCTAATCTATTTAGTTTTTTATTTTTCTAATCTATCTTTCTGAGGGTTTTCTGGGCCTTACGCCCACTTTGGTTGTTGGCATATGTATCAACATGTATTCTTAATTTGATTTTTAGAAGGCTAGCTCTAATCTAAGGTTAGGAGTGTTTTGCCTCTTTTTAGTCCGCTAGATTTAAGATTAAAAGTGTGTTGCCTCTGTATAGTCTCATAGTCTGCAATGTATGTCTGGTACTATTTTTAAGATATATTATCTGAAATCTTATACTGTTCTTTTCCTATAAGTTTTAGGCTTGTAATGTATTTAATAATTTTAAGCCTGATTTATTTTATGTAATTCTTACTTTGGTGCCAATTTAATATAATTATATCCATTTGACTATAAAAAAAAAAGAGAGAATAGTGACATGCAATGGCGATTAATGGCATTTTTGCCGCTGAATCAGCATTTATGAATTTGCGTCCCATCATCAAACTACGGCATTTCACAATAATAACAACGTGGATCATATATATATATATATATATATATATTAAGAAGTTGATTGAACAAATGTGGAATTCGTCAAAACAAAATTCTTACTCCCTATTTTCAAAATGAGATTTGTAGATAACATGAGTGGGTTTTATTTCAGGGAGATTAAAATAATTCTCAATCTAGAATAATCAAGTATCCAATAACAAAGAAAAGAAAAACAGGTTTTGAGAACTAACTTTGGGCAAATGTAATAAACTCAACGGCAAATGAAGTTTACTTAATCACTAAACATTGGACATACCTAAGTTACTTAGTTGAAATAAAAACTAGATTAACAAAAGTAACAAAAATTAACAAATTAAAACGCCATGAAAAAGGGGTTAGATGAAACATAAAATTAGCCTAGTTAAAGTTTAAAACACAAGCCCATATCTGAAATATCTCATGCCCGGCCCGGCCCAAAATAAAAAAGAGCACTAAGCCCACTTTTATATACTATTATGTAAAACTAATTTAACCCATTGTTTTCTAACTAGAATGTAACATCGTAGATATTTTGTATTAAACATTATATATCATGTAAATGCAATCTCCATTTTTGAAATGATAATGTTTATATATGAAATTACGATGACTTGCTTAATGTGAGGTTCTGTTTTGTCAATATATGTGTTTGTTAGCGATTAATGTTCTGTTTGGATAAATAGTTTAATTAAGTACTTAAACAATAAATGTTTATTATATAAACGCTTATATATAAATTATTTTTATAATTAAAAAATTTATAATGATAAACTTCACATAAATTATTTTTAATTTATTTTTATAATCTATTCTAAAAAGTATATATATATATATATATTTATTGGGTTGTGACAAAAATCATTTGGTAAAAAAAAGTATATATATACAAAATAATTTTTAAAATATAATCAATTCAAATGCAATAATTGATTATATTAATTTAACTTCAAAAATAACACGTTTATTAAAAATATATTAAATCAGCATAAAAATTATTATAAATTCAGACAAAATAATAAATTATTTTTCAACACAATAAATAATATATGAAACGAAAGCTTTGAGCAATACATTCTTTTATTTGACAAAACGAAACCTTACTATTGAAGGTTTTCCGGATCAAAATGGGTTTAACTATAGTTTTTTTCTTTTTTTTGGTTCTTAAACAAATTTCAAGGGAGGACTACGTATTTCTTCAAAAGACAGAGAGAGGGGCACTATAAATTTACTATCTCTTTAAAAAAAAAAAAAGAGGATAGTATAGCAACTTACCCTATTTAATTAATTCATAAATTATTTTATTTAATTAATTTTAAACTTAAAACTAATGTTAAAATTGTTTATCATTAATTTTATATATTCACTTTAATATATATGTTTGCTTTCCTTTCTTTTAACCTTAAAGATTCAGATGCTTAGATCGAACATTCGAATCGAATCAAACACTGAATTGCCATGTTTGATTTTAATAAAATTGAAAAACACAACTCTCTATACTCAAAATCACGATTGAGAGACAAAACAAATTTTAAAAAAAAATTCCAAACATCAAATCAAACATATCCTAAAATTTAATTTTTAAACTTAATTTTTTTGTTGAAAACAAGTTAAAATTATTTTAGACAAATAAAAGTTTGAGAAAGAATCCAAAATTTTTTTTCTTTTTTTTGCGGTTTTGTTTACATAATTTTTTTAACACATTAATATTATAAACAAATATATACTTATCTTCGAAGTTAATATATACAATGTTAAAACAAAAATTAGTTAAATCTTGATTCTCAGTATTATAAACAAATTAGTATTATAATTTTTTTTTACTTTATGCAAAAAGACACATAGATTTAAATTTTAAAGGCAAAATTTGTAAAACAATAAAATAATTATCAAAAATATAAGATTTATTTATTTATTTACAAAAAATATTTGGTAAATATAATATATATATATATATATATATATATAATATTTTTTACATAAAAATCTAACCAAACCAAACTAAATCAAAACGAATCGTTTAAAATTTATAATTCAAAAATTGATTTGGACCTTCTTTTTTTAATTTTAGTCAATAAGCAGTTTGGTTTGATTTAATTCGACCACTTCTATGTATTAAAAACCTTTTAGTATAACTCTAAAACATTGAAAGACCTTTTTAGTGACATGTAAAATCTCTCAAAGACTAAAGTTTATGTCACGATCCAAAACCTGAATGCGTGACCGGTACGGAAAGTGAATTTCATTTCACCTCCGTAAGTCTATCATTCTCTTAAGCATTATACCATTATTTTAAATGCAATTAATTTAAATTACATAATTTAAGAATTAAAACAAGAGAATTATTCCTCTTTTCATAAAAGATAAAAAAATACGGCTAAACTGAGTTCTCCATACACACTACAGTCATTTATATTACATCACTGAATGAACCTACCCGATTACAGAGATTTTTTAGATTTATACAACTTAGAATAAGACCTAAATATTATACCTTTACCCTGAACAAATGAAAATGTAATCATGGATTAATTGTAATATCCCAAGAATTTTTATGAATATTTAAAGTCTGATTTGAAGTTTAGTGAAAAATTTAATTATGTGGAAAATTTTCTTTTTGAATTAGTGAAGAAAATGTGGAAATAGAAATTTTTATTTTTAATTTAGGAAATTTTTACAAATTCTCAAGGACATGTGGGGAAGAGAAAGGCATGGCGCCCAGGCGCCAGGTGTGTCGGAAAACCTTAGCTCATTTTCAATCGGCCATAACTTCTTCATACGGACTCCGTTTTGGGCAAACTTTATATCGTTGGAAAGTTCTTTGAGTCTAGTTTCCAATGGTATAAGTTTCATTTAGATATTCATTACCGATTAGGAGTTATGACTTAAGATGTGAGTAAAGGTCGAGAGTAGTGGTAGGAAATTTCTCTATTTCGTAACCCTAATGTTTTTGTCTGGTTACAATAGGAATGGTCAAGGTGCAAAGTGGGAGTGCCGAGAGCGTGAAATCCAGGTGAGTGGGTTAATACTTGCTATGATTAAATATCTGTTATTGACTTTTTGCATCATAGTGGAAATATGTTGTATACATGCTATGTTGCTGGAACCACATTTATTATGTTGTGGCTTGAATTGTAAATGACTGAGTTGTGTATGTGGCTCAAGATTATGATTGAGGATGTTTTTATATATGATTGTGATTGTGTTTGACTGGAAAGGAAAGGCATGGTGGTGCACCCCATGGAGAAATTTATGTGAAGTTATAAGGGTGGAGATTATAAATGGAGCGATAAGGGTGGATGCGGCAGGGGCCGCGGGCAACGATCCAGAGGTATTCTGGACGACCCGGTTGGTACGGGAAATTTGTGTGAAATTGATTTCACCGATTGTTGTTGTGAACTTTTGAATTATGTTGAAATATATTTGATTTATTTGGATATTGTCGTGAAGTACTACGAATAATATCATATCATATGATGATCGATTTACGTATGATTGCTGCATGTTATCATTATGATGTATGATATTTTTTTGTCATAATGTTGTGTTATCTACTCACTGGGCACGTGGTTTGCTCATACCCCTCTTATTGATATTTTTTTTCAGAGTTGACAGCTGAAGGTAAATATCGGAACAAGGAATTATGGATCCTTAGTCCATGATTACCTTTTCATTTGTTCAGGATAAAGGTATAATAGTTAAGTTTTATTCTAAGTTGTATAAATCTAGAAATCTCTGTAATCGGGTAGGTTCATTCACTGATGTAATGTGAGTAATTGTAGTATGTATAAAGAACTCGTTTTGGTTGCATGAAAAAGAATTGTATGATTTTTAAGAGAAAGATAGGCTTACGGAGGTGAAATGAAATTCACTTTCCGTGCCGGTCACGTGCTCAAATTTTGGGACGTGACAAGTTGGTATCAGAGCTTTGGGATTAGGTCTCCTACCGATTACAGAGTAAGGTAACCTTAGTGGGATCTCCTCTATCGTGGTGAACCCGGGCACGACTATAGAGAGATGGCTCCACTGAAGGTCCTGTAGGATGTTTTCATTTCCTTTTCCTCCAAGACTTGTCTTTTCTTATGAATTATGTTTTTAGTTTTAGTTTTAGAGAGTTATGGCTATACTTTTGAACTCGGTAAGGGAAAGGTTATTATTTGTTTTGATTCCGTTGCTGTCGGATCAAATTGTATGTATGGGGCTTTATATGTTAAATTCATGATTGATTTTGTGTGACTGATTTATTTTATCTTTCTTAATTTTATTATTACTATTTTTGGAGTACCATCCCATAAAAGAAACCACTGGCATTAAAAGCAGAAGGATTACATTGCAAAAAAAAAAAAAAACAATTACTCATGCATGAGTAATCTAAAAGCGAGGTGGTCTCGGATTAGGAGGGTTGTACTGTATCATCACCCCTCGACCATTCCTTGGAGCGAGAGACAGAGCAATATCGCGGAGGGTAGTGTAAATCCCATTCATACAATCAACACTTCTTTGTTGTTGATTGCAGAAGCACTGGGTAGACCAATAGAAGAACCTGTCTATTCTTCAAGTCATTTCTGCATGATTGCGTTTAGTTAACTTCTCTAGGTTTTCTATCATCTTTTTCAGATTTTTGACCTCCTGCTCTAGACAGGCGATTTTGTCCTCCGAGGTATGGCCCGTGCTAGTCTCCTCAGCTTCCTCGATCTTCTTCATTTTCTTCTCCTTCTGCTTCTCTGGAGACCCCTCAAAAGGTCTTTTGCCCTTGTCTTTGCCCAGACTTAAGTTTAAGTCGAGCTCTTCTCTCCTGGCATCCACTGTGAGATCAATGTACTTCCTTGTGGCCATGATTTGGAAAATTTAGAAATTTATGTCGAAGTATGAGAAGAGAGGAATGCTGAGAAGTTGTAGGCTTAGAGATGATTACTCTTTGTGGTGTGGTAACTGAGAACGTTGGGATAGTTCTTATAGAGGAAAAATTTGAACTCAGAGACAAAGAAGATATCTCTTCGCCGCACCCTATACGCTTAACCTATGGATTTCTGCAAGCTGGAAGCTAGGAGTCTAGGGTAGGCATGCACACCAACAACGCGTCGCATTAATGGCAAAACCACGAAAGTCAATATTCGGTGGATTTGCGGCCGATTTACACTTGGTTTTTCCATTTCTCTCGTTGGCATTTTCTGAAATTGAAGGAAGTCGACAATGTAGCCATTACAGAGTGTCTTGGATGTTTTCACGATGAACTAAAATGTATTTCTATGCTTTCTTGTATTGTTCTTGAAAGCCTTCAGTTAAGTATAATATACATGATTGATTGAATTATACTGTGATTATATGTATCTAAATACATATGATATGTATGTATGTTATTCATGCATAGAGAGTGAAGGTTATTTGTTATGGCCAGGAATAATATGTAATGATTCTACATACATTCAGAGAATGAGAAGTCTGAAATTTAAAAGAACTTGAATAGATGAAAATATATATAGATAATTATGTATCTCTATGTTTATACATATATACATATATGCTCGTAGAGGCAAGTGAAAGGTAAAATTTTTCTCTCACTTTATGGAACGCTTGATGTGTAGATGTGAGAAGTTTTTATTTTAATATGTATGTTTGAAAATGTGTAAGCTTAGGGCAAAGCCACGGATTAGAAACCTAGATAAGGCTAGTATGAAGCTACCCGTTCATGGAGTAATATCTCGATTTAGAATTATTGGATAAGACAAATACAGAGTTAAGAAGCCATAAATTGAAGCGGCGATTAGTTTAATAATTTGAGCAAGAGTCAAAAGTTAGCCGAAATTTTTGAGGAAATCTTTTGTATTAGATTATATTTTGTTATTTTCTGGCATGCTTATCTGAGACCGTTGGCATTGCGTCGGATAAGGTCTGTAGGTCATCTTTAGAGTATGATGTAAATGTTTTGTAGCCCTAAATTTCGTCTATATATAATGGATGCCCCATTACGCTGCTCACTACACTAAAAGTTTATATCTATAAGCTTTCTAGCATCAAACTTCTCCTTCTGTACAACCTTTATAGCTCAGAAAAATATGGCCGGCAATAAATCTTTCAATTTAAATTTTGAGGCTGGCAAGGTAGAGCTGGATCTAAATCTTAGCCTGGAGAATTATAAGAATAAGAGATCCATGGAAGAGTCACCAGAGGCTAAGAAAAGAAAAAGGGATGTAGTAGAGTTAGAGGATGTTAGCACAGCAACATCTTCTAATAATGAGCTTGCGCTTATGAGACAAAAGATGGAGGACTTGGAAAGACTGATAAACCGCCACTTTGAGGACCAGGGGAGATTGATAAATCGTCTCTTTACAGAACAAGAGAAGCTTTTGAACCGTCATTTTAGGGAATTGGCGAATAGAGTTGATAGACATTCGATGTTTGCAACTCAAAATTTTCGTGACCAACAAGCGAGATGTATTGACTGTATGAATGGAGTGACTTCTGCACTTCGCCAAATTTCCCAGACGTTTCCTCCAGAAACTCTTTCTAGGCTGCAACGATTAACTTCCTCCTTAAGGTCTGAAGCACCTTCTTCTTCTAGACCTGGAGCATCTTCTGCATTTCAAAAGCCTCCTCGTTCTTAATTTATCTTTTCTTTTGTTTGTACCTAAAGCTGATGTTTGATCTAATGTTTAAGTATTAAAATTATCTGTTTTGTAAATCAAGTTCAGCTTGTTGCCTGTAACTTATGTATTAGAAATAAAAATATGTTGAACTTGTTATATTTTGTACTTGATTGTGAAAATTCTAAGAGAGAGAATGAGATATAAACAAAATATTGGCATTTGCTTCAATCTTGAGGTAAGTTTTGAATTCGGAGGACCGAATTCTTTTAAGGGGGGAAGAATGTAATATCCCAAGAATTTTTATGAATATTTAAAGTCTGATTTGAAGTTTAGTGAAAAATTTAATTATGTGGAAAATTTTCTTTTTGAATTAGTGAAGAAAATGTGGAAATAGAAATTTTTATTTTTAATTTAGGAAATTTTTACAAATTCTCAAGGACATGTGGGGAAGAGAAAGGCATGGCGCCCAGGCGCCAGGTGTGTCGGAAAACCTTAGCTCATTTTCAATCGGCCATAACTTCTTCATACGGACTCCGTTTTGGGCAAACTTTATATCGTTGGAAAGTTCTTTGAGTCTAGTTTCCAATGGTATAAGTTTCATTTAGATATTCATTACCGATTAGGAGTTATGACTTAAGATGTGAGTAAAGGTCGAGAGTAGTGGTAGGAAATTTCTCTATTTCGTAACCCTAATGTTTTTGTCTGGTTACAATAGGAATGGTCAAGGTGCAAAGTGGGAGTGCCGAGAGCGTGAAATCCAGGTGAGTGGGTTAATACTTGCTATGATTAAATATCTGTTATTGACTTTTTGCATCATAGTGGAAATATGTTGTATACATGCTATGTTGCTGGAACCACATTTATTATGTTGTGGCTTGAATTGTAAATGACTGAGTTGTGTATGTGGCTCAAGATTATGATTGAGGATGTTTTTATATATGATTGTGATTGTGTTTGACTGGAAAGGAAAGGCATGGTGGTGCACCCCATGGAGAAATTTATGTGAAGTTATAAGGGTGGAGATTATAAATGGAGCGATAAGGGTGGATGCGGCAGGGGCCGCGGGCAACGATCCAGAGGTATTCTGGACGACCCGGTTGGTACGGGAAATTTGTGTGAAATTGATTTCACCGATTGTTGTTGTGAACTTTTGAATTATGTTGAAATATATTTGATTTATTTGGATATTGTCGTGAAGTACTACGAATAATATCATATCATATGATGATCGATTTACGTATGATTGCTGCATGTTATCATTATGATGTATGATATTTTTTTGTCATAATGTTGTGTTATCTACTCACTGGGCACGTGGTTTGCTCATACCCCTCTTATTGATATTTTTTTTCAGAGTTGACAGCTGAAGGTAAATATCGGAACAAGGAATTATGGATCCTTAGTCCATGATTACCTTTTCATTTGTTCAGGATAAAGGTATAATAGTTAAGTTTTATTCTAAGTTGTATAAATCTAGAAATCTCTGTAATCGGGTAGGTTCATTCACTGATGTAATGTGAGTAATTGTAGTATGTATAAAGAACTCGTTTTGGTTGCATGAAAAAGAATTGTATGATTTTTAAGAGAAAGATAGGCTTACGGAGGTGAAATGAAATTCACTTTCCGTGCCGGTCACGTGCTCAAATTTTGGGACGTGACATTAATGATCTATAACTCCTTGTACAGATATTTACCTTAAACTGTCAACTGTGAAAAAAATATTAATAAGAGAGGTATGAGCAAACCACGTGCCCAGTGAGCAGACAACACAATACTATGACAAAAGAAAAAAATATCATGCATCATAATGATAACATGCATCAATCATACGTAATCAATTATAACATAATATAATATAATTCATAATAATTCATAACAATTTCCAAGTAAATCAAATATATTTCAACATAATTCAAATAATTCACAACAGCAAACAGTTAAATCAATTTCACACATTTTTCATACCAACTGGGTCGTCTAGGGTACCTTTGGATCGTTGCCCGTGACCTCGTCGCATCCACCCTTATCGCTCTATTTACATTCTCCACCCATATGGCTTCACGTAGATTTCTCCATGGGGTGCACCACCATGCCTTTCTATTCATTCCGATTACATACACAATAACAATCATAAACAACTCATAATCATTTACAAGCTTCATCACAACATAACTCATATCACTTTCCATACTTAATCACAAATTCATCAGCATGTATACAATCATTAACTATTCACATAATTCATCTTTTAAATCTCGTCTCAAACATAGAAGCTCATTTGTATTTACAAGTCATCACAATAATATTCATGTCTCATTCACGCAATATTCATATAATGGTGTTTATGTATAAATATATCCATACCAATCTATTCGAGAACACAATTCTTCAATCTTAGAAAGTGTGCATGAATGTAACTTACGCAAGTGAATCTCAAATCATAATGAATATTAATATATAAGTTAACCATCACTGTCTTCACATTAAGATACACTACATACTCTCACTATGATGCCAAGAACTTTAAAGAAAAGATTTAGTGTGTGTTTGGAAATTCGTTGAGTAAATTTAGGTTTGAGCAAAATTGATTTTCAGAATTGATTTTGAGTAGAATTGATTTTGGATGAACGTGATTTATGTTTGGAAACTGTTATCAGAAAGGTGATTTTGGAAAATGAATTTTGTTTGGATATTGGATAGCAAAAGTACTTTTGAATGTGTAATTACAAAAAAAGATATAAATTTTATATTGTTTTATTTCATTGACTATTGACACTAAAATATTAAAATTTATAAATTTTGTAATAAAATAAATTTATTTATCTCTAAATTAGTTTTAACTATTTTTTAATAATTATTTAAAGATGAGTTAATCAAAATAAAATCATTAAACTTATATAAAACCTAAGAGTAAAGATATACACATACAGCAACGTGGATATATTATAAAACACACACACATATAGGTAAAACATAAATCATATATATATCATGTCCAGTAACATATATTATACACACATATAGCTAAAAGACTTTCATTGCGTACACTCTTCATAATCTTATGCACAACAAATAAAACATATAACAAATAAAACAAATATATGGGGAAGGGTAGTAGTGGAAAGTAAGCAGCAAGGCGCACCAACCAAATAGCAGGCAGTAAACGATTCTTCCTAGAAGCTAATATTTGTAGCGTTGGCGTTTTCACGTTTAAATGTTTGAATTGATTTTGAAAAATGTTATAAACGTCTATCCAAACAACTAACCATTTGTGTGCAACGTGCTTTTACTATAATGAACGTACGTTCGGTGCCTTACAACGCAAATCCAAACAAGCACTTAGTCATAATAAGTATAAATCTCACTCACTTGGATTTCACACTCTCGGCACTCACACCTTGCGCCTCGACCATTCCTGTTGTAATCAGGTAAAAACTATCAGGGTTATGATATAGAGAAATTCCTTACTACTACTCCCGACCTTCACCCACTTCTCAAATCATAACTCCTAATTGGTAATGAATATCCAAATGAAAGTTATAGACTCAAAGAGTTTTTCAGCGATATAAATTTCACCGAAAGAGTTATAAACATTTTAAAACTGATGCTACAGTAACGGTCAATGGTGAACGCAACTACAGTGTCGTTGACTAAGTCAATGCTACAGTAACGTTGACCGAGTCAATGCTACAGTAACGTTGACCGAGTTAATGCTACAGTAACCAAAAAAATATGGAAAAATTTTCTCGATGAACAGTATTTTTTGAAAAATTCCAGAGTGAACAGTGACGTTCTTCATGTTTTTCATCCAAAAATTCAAAAATCACATCTAAAACAACATTTCTTTTGATTTCTTCCATGGGTTTTCATCCTTAATGTGTAAGGAGTGTTTTGACACCAAAACCCCTAATTTTTACCAACAATCCAAGCTCTAATCTCAAATTTTCATCAAGAACCCTAACTTTTTTTAAATTTTTAAATTCTATGAATTTCTCCTAATTTTCTCCAAATTTCTTGCTCCAATAACCTCATAAACCACCCAAGAATGTTTTAGATTAACACCCATACTTAAATTCATCCATAGAAACATTCTACAAAAATTTTTTAAATTGATAACTAAGGATTTGGTCTTGTAAAAAGAGGAAGAAGAAGAAGAAAAACATTAACTTACCAATCATTCTAACTTCTATGGCTTCCTTCCCCAAGCAAAAATGGCATGAATGGTTGATGAAGAAGTTCTCTTGGGATGCATAGCCAAAAGAGAGTGAGGAAGCTATGAGAGAATGAGAGAAAGAAAAGAATAAGAGAGAAAAATAAGTGTTTAAGTGTGTACGTGTAGGCCTCACTAATTTTCTTAAAAAAATTGATCATAGCCACTCAAACTTTAAAATTTGTTCATTTAGATTATTGAGAATTTGTAAAAATTTCCTAAATTAAAAATTGAAATTTCTATTCTCAAATTTTTTTCACTTATTCAAAAAGTACATTTTTTACGTAATTAAATTTTTCAATAAACTTCAAAATAAATTTTAAATATTTATAAAAATTATTGAGGTATTACAATTTAATTTTTAATAAAGTGGATATTTTGAATCTTTTAAAGATCGAATAGTCGATTTTGTTAGATATCTATGGAGCTATAGTGTGGCATGATATATTACTAACAAGATAGTATTGTTTTTGCTGAGACCTACTAATGCCACGTCAGTACTTAAACAACACATGTAAGTAGATAATGTGCTACGTCAGCTACGATAACGAAGCAAATAGACTGGTGGACTAAACTGAGAGTAAAAAGATTTTTTAGGGACTAAGTTGTATGTTTAGTCATAATTATACATGTGATGCATAAGGGCGTCTGCTATTTGCTAATGATTTTTTAACTTAAAACACCTGATTAATTTGTTAGATACAAGTGTCATGCATTTAATTAACATGGACACGGATTAAAAAAGAAAATTGGTACACAATACTAATATTCCAATCGATTGTGTTAGAATAATTGATCTTTCACCATTTTCTTTACTGAGAAAGAGGCGCCCATCACTCACCTGCCAACGCGCTCATTCTTTCTTTCAATACTGAAAATTCTTTATCAACCAGAGACTAAATACTTCAAGAAGGTATCTCCAAGATGATTATACCATCCACATCATCAACCTTGACTACATTAGATATTTTATGAATTTTGTTGATTCTCCTGTTGTTCTTTTAAATCAAATCTTTATGAATTCTTAAAAAAATACATCCAAAAGATATTTATGAATTGTTGGCCACAGGCTATAATATCAATTTGAATGATAAATATTTGTTAAGACGAATCATCATAAGTTATAAATTTTTATCCAGCCTATAGTCCATCAAAGATCGTAAGGCTAGGTTAGGTTATGCCACTCCATAGACCAATTTTTTTAATATATATAATTTTTTTAAATGATAAAAAATAGATATTACAATTATGAAACTTTTAAAAAAAATTAGATTAATCTTTTAAAAAAGTAAATTAAACATTAAAATATGTTGATTTTTTTAAAATATACTTTTAAGTACTTTGAAATTGAATATCAAAATTATAAAATTTCAAAAAAAAAAGACTAAAATTTAAAAAAGCAAAATAACATTAAGAGGGAAAAAAAAAACTCAACATGGGTGGTTCATCCCAACCTACTTTTAGCACTAAAGATTGCTGTAGGCCAAATTAAAAGTCTCTTTTGAAAATGACTTGTTAAATAATTACTTTAATTTTACTCAGTCCATTTTCAAAACCCAATTAACACATACGATACATTTAAATTTTTTCCTCTATATGTACTCTCTAATAGAATTGTAGCCACGTTGACGAACATGTGTTTCACATTTTGCATGCACATAGATTTGGTAGGATTTTTTTTTATTATGTACATATTTGGTAGATAAGTGCGAAACTGACCTATTCCCAGAGAAAACCCAAAACATCAAGTTTACGGAGTTCATATTTTATTTTTATGAAAATGTTAAAAAAATTATATTACAAATGATGAATCAAGAAAAAGTTAAGTAGGTCGGTAATCTTCGTAAAAGACTAAAAGAATATTGAAGTTTTCTTACAGCGTATCGTGTGCCGCGTGTCACTGTTTAAGAGGAAGTTTGTTTAACCGACATGAGCTAACGTTAGTTTCTACGGCCAGTGGCGGAGCCACTTAGAATTCAGGGGGTGCAGTTGCACCCCCTGAAATTTAGAGAAGTTTATGTAAAATTTTTTTTTTTTCAATTTGTCCCCCCTCTTTGTTTTTTTTTGAACCCCCTTAATATTTTTTTGAACCAATTCAGTGACTCACTCCCTCTCTACTACTCACAGTCACAAGACTCTTACTTCCCAGAGTCACAAAATATTTTCTTGATGATGGTTAATTTCTCATTCCATTATTAGGGACCTCTTTGTAAAAGTTTAAAATTTACATTTTTTGTACATATGTCTAATTCTATTAAATTGGTTAATTGATTATGTAATTATGATTATGAGTAACATATTTGTGAAGTCAATTTTATGAAATTTATTTTTGATGATGGTTAATTTATCATTCCATTGTTAGGGACCTCTTTGTAAAAGCTTGAAATTTGAGGTTTTTGTATATATGTCTAATTCTATCAAATTGATTGATTGATTGTATAATTAGGATCATGAGTAATATATTTGTGCAGTCAATTTTATGAAATTTTTTCTTGATGATAGTTAATTTATCATTCCATTATTAGGGACCTCTTTGTAAAAGCTAATTTATGATTTTTGTACATAGGTCTAATTCTATCAAATTAGTTGATTTATTATACAATTATGATCATGAGTAATATATTTATGAAGTCAATTTCATGAAATTTTTTTTTGACGATAATTAATTTATCATTACAGTATTAGGGACCTCTTTGTAAAAGTTTGAAATTTGTGGTTTTTGTATATAGGCCTAATTCAATCAAATTAGTTGATTGATTATGCAATTAGGATTTAGAAGAAAAACAATTTTTTTGTAATAGAAATATTTTTAAGAGGAAATTACTATTAAATAAATAATAAATTAAAATTAATTTAGAAGAATTACTATCAGATTCAAAAAAGCAAATATAAATTTTACGCCCCCTGACCAAGGGGTCCTAGATACGCCACTGTCTACGGCCATCTATTCAGGACACTGCGTCCTCTCAAGTCTCAACTCAATTTGCAGGTATATTCTCATTAAGAAAAGAATCTCATATTGCCACACGGATTCTATCCTCTGCATCCCGTCCCACATTAATCTCCCGCTCTAGGCACAAATTACCGGTTTAGATATTTACAATGGAATCACAGTGAAATCGAGCCGTGTTGCAATAGAGGTACACGATGTTTACCATATACCGACCGCAACAAGGACAAGCCAATGGTCCATGACCAAAACGACTTATTTTTCCTTCTGAAACGACGAAGTCTCACGCGACGACGTTTCGAAATTCGAATTGACTCGGGACCCAAAAACGACGTCGTAGACCAGCCTCCTGTCTTCTTCACTCCTCTTTATTCAAACTTCACTGCGGAAGGAAAAGAAAAGAACGCACGGACTGGAAAGCAGAGAAATTGCAGAAGAAAGTGTATGGGAGCAAATACCTCTGAAGCGCGCAAATGCTTGATAGCTAAGTCTTGTTTCGTCTTCTGATATTAAAGGTTCGAAACCTCGCCGCGTATTATTGCCGAGTGCTCTGGACTCTAGAGCGAGCCTGCATTTCTTTCAGAAAGCGGAGAAAGGAGTTTTAGGGAAAGTGGAAGAAAAGGGGGCTTTCGAGATGCAAGCGGAGGCGAGGGTCGGTGTGATAGTTGAAGGGGGGAAAAGGGGTGTCAATTCGAGCCATGTTGGTGTGGCAGTCGATGGAGGTGTGAAGAAGTTGGCGCAGCAGCAGCAGTCTGAGATAGGGAGTTTTTCGCAGCTTCTAGCAGGCGGCGTTGCCGGTGCCCTTAGCAAGACCTGTACAGCGCCGCTTGCTCGACTAACCATACTCTTTCAGGTTTGGATTTTACTTTCCCCTTTCTGTTTTGGCTAATGTTAACTGTCTTGTTTTTTATTCCCTTCAGTTTGAGTTTTCTGTGTGATTTCTTTTTTTTTTTTCAAAATACAATTAATTCTAATTGCCAATGCTATTTGTAGCCTCAGATTTATTGTAATGTTTCCTTGCCATATACTTTTGAACATACACCTCTAATGTTTTTTTGGGAATAATGTTGGATGGAGAACAAGTTGAGGGCTTTTCAATGACTTAGACGTTTGGTTGAAAAAGGAAGCTTTGGGGGGCAGGAGGTAGAAAGAGGACTGACCCAAAAAACAAGAGAGATTAATAATAGGGGAAGCCTAAAGTTAGACTTTTGACATTATATTCATTTCTGCTTGAATTGATATGACGAAATTACTTCTTTTTCTAAAAATCATTGTACCTGGCTTTTTTTCCCGCGTCCTTAAACAAGGACTTTGTCTGTCTAGTATGCTCTACTTTACAAAGTCATGCATTTTCAGGTTCAAGGTATGCACTCCAATGCTGCATCGTTGACAAAAGCAAGCATATGGCACGAGGCTTCACGAATTATCAAAGAAGAGGGATTTAGAGCTTTCTGGAAAGGGAACCTGGTTACCATTGCTCACCGTCTGCCTTATTCTTCGGTCAACTTTTATGCATATGACCAATACAAGAAGGTTAATTTTTGATTTGGGTGTTCACTTTAGTAAGACTCAATGTGCAACATGTTTCATGTTTTAGTATTCTTGTCGTCAACTTACTTTTTATGTAACTATTATTTCATTTCTGCAGTTGCTGAAGACGGTTCCAATACTACAAAATAGTAGGGACAATATGAGTGCAGACCTTTGCATACATTTTGTAGGTGGTGGCCTGGCGGGAATAACTGCTGCTACTGCTACATACCCTTTGGATCTTGTAAGGACACGCCTTGCTGCTCAGGTAAAATCAAATGCTTAGGATTTGTGCTTTATTGCTGATTTTTGTGCTCGCAGCGCTGCATCTTCCCTTTCCTCGGGCCCCATATGCACTTGTCCATTTCCAACTTTATTTAGTATTGTCATCCTTGTGCCTGAGTTGCTGCTCCAGTTGATGTGATTTTGCACCTTCGGACTAGAACTAATTACATAGATAGTCTGTGTGGTTTAGATGCTTGAAGCCTTGCATGAATTTGACTTTGAATCTTCATTTTTTCAATTCAGAGCATCTTAGAGAAGAATTGTTTACACCGGTTTGGTTGAACTATCATGCAAATGTAGTGGTTGATTACCTTTGCTTTTGCATTTTACTTCTTCAATAAATCATCTCTAAAATTTTGCAGACCAATGTTATCCACTATAGAGGTATCTGGCATGCTTTACGAACTATTAGCAAAGAAGAGGGATTACTTGGCTTTTATAAGGGACTTGGAGCTACACTATTGGTATGCTGTTGTATCACATTTAATTTTTAATTGAAGTGGAACATGCCAGCCTGTCTTCTGTAATTTACTCAGCGCTGGTGCTAATGCAGGGTGTAGGGCCCAGTATAGCAATCAGCTTTTCTGTGTACGAAACCTTGAGATCATTTTGGCAGTCAAATAGGTAAGCATTCCACAAATTAATTCAGCAATTTAATTCCAGAGTAAATAAACAATTTAATCTTTGAAAAATATATCCATTTACATTTAGTCCTTAAATTTATTCCCATAAACTTGTAATTTTATGTGTATATTCAATTGTCCCTCAAAGTGGAGAAAATATATAATCTGGTTTAATACAGGGAATAACAGATAATGAGTTACAAAGTTTGAGTGACTAAATAATATAAAGGAATAATTCCAAGGACAAAAGCATTAAGGGATATATCTTTTGAACTAAAATGTGTATTTATTCTTAACTTCCAATTTTTCTTTATTCATTCATATCATAGTTAGCTTAATAATTGTTATTTTGAACATCAGGCCAGATGATTCAACTGTCTTTGTCAGTCTAGCCTGTGGTAGTCTTTCAGGCATTGCATCATCAACAGGTTAGTGATCTTATGGGGCTGCTATGTTGATAAGTCGCAGTTCTGATGTTCTTTGTCGCTTTGATTTGATGGTTTTGCTACTTCATCTTAGTTCAGATTGCTGTTGCCATTATTAACATATATATAATATTGTTGTGTTTGTACAATTTTGTGTTTTCCTTTACTCTTGATTACAAAATTTCTGTTACTATTTTATCTTGTTATATGATGTCACTCTTAGTGTATCTCTCTATGTATGTTGTCAGAGTGCTTAACTAGAGCTGCTGCGTCAACCAATTATTAGATGGGCAATTACACTATGAATTTTTTAAAGCATTAACTTTGCTTAAACAAAGGACATTGAAGAAGTTAATGCATGTAGTGGTTTACTATTATTGCTTCTGATGCAGAGAAAGAAAGTCTGGTGCAGTTTTTGCACCAAGTATCTAACCAGGTTGGAGTTCTTATTTAGTCTGGAATATGAGAACTTAGTAAGGAAGAAGACAGAAGACCCATTTTCCAATCTTTCTGTAACTATTCTTCTTCCTGAAGCAATCTTCTTCCCCAGTTTTATTCTGTGACATGTCTCCCCGTGCTTTGCAGTGGATTGCTTCATGGGGTGGCATTACTTGGAGGAACCTATAACGTTCCTTCAGCTATCAAACGTGAGAGGTGTCCTTTGAGGAGGTATGCCTCTCACTTAGGCTTCCTTTGCCAAGGATCCTTCAACTGTGTTTCTGAGGTGTTTGGCCACCCTGCTTTAATAATATTGACTTGAGTATAATAAAACTATAATAATAGACCAGTATACTTTACTGGGCTTGTTCGGAACATTCTGTTAAACATTCCTGCTTTGTTAGAAACAGGGCATCATCACTATAGGAACCTTCTATTTTATACTTTCCTACATGGCTTATATACATATAACAAATATGGTTGATTTATATTGCAATTTTGCATTTTTGACTTGGTTTACATTTTAGATGATTCATTAGGTTATCTGATGTGATTTAGAAAGTATTCATGAGTGATGACCCTGATGCATGCATTTGATAAACCATACCCCATTATAAGTAAATATCTTTGAATAGAAGGTGATATGATTTTTTTCATCTGAACTTCTATCATATGCAGCAACATTTCCTTTGGATCTTGTGAGGCGACGGAAGCAATTGGAGGGGGCAGGCGGCCGAGCCCTTGTGTATAAAACAGGCCTCTTTGGTATATTTAGGCACATAATCCAGACAGAAGGCGTGCGTGGTCTATACAGAGGAATTTTGCCTGAATATTATAAGGTTGTGCCTGGCGTAGGCATATGTTTTATGACCTACGAGACACTTAAGATGCTTCTTGCGGACGTTGCCACTACTTCCTAGTTACAGCTTTCAGCTCTGGGGTTTGGTCTGCAAGTAGATTGAATAGTTATTTAACCCCAAAAGAAAAAGGGTTTAGAGTTGTTATTGCCAATTGACGAAGCACATATTCCAGGGATTCTCATGGTGGTAAATTGTTACGCTGCTGTGGCCACCGGGGAATACATTTTTTTCAATGTACAGAAACGATTTTAAATTATATCACAAAATTTATAAAATATGGCAGTTATCTTTTCAAAGGTGACCTATTCCTGCTTAGAAGCAGTTCAGCCATCTCATTTAGTTTTCAAAAAAATTGTCCGAGCCATCCTGTTGATAGCGAAAAAATTGTGTTTACTATACTTTCTACTAATGGAAGATTGATTTAAGGAGTTATGTTGAGATAAGAATAACGTGTCATCTTTAATTAGACGCCAAAATTTACGTAGTCCCTATTAATAATGTAACGCACGCTTAAAATAGGAAGGATGAAGGAGAAATGCTGTTCTACAGCTTTCACTTGAAAGTATGTTCCACAGCATTGTAAACGTTGTAGTATCGAGATAGAACATTTCAAAAATACGAAGGCATGCATATTATTAGTAAATTCGAACTTGTACACCCTCAGTACCCCCATGAAATAGTGGGGGGAAGCTCTCCTAGCTTCTGCCTTTGAACTTGAACTAATTCTGTCCAAATACTACAATGAAGACGTACTTGAGTAGTTTAAATATTCGTTTCCCTTCTTTTCCTTTATATTCTCCTTAATCCAAACATGTCACCAGGATACATATATGTTATTACAGTGGGAAACTACCAGTCAAACGTATATGCTCGAGGGTACAACGTAAACCATATTTGTTCACAGCTTCATTAGCAGCTCTAAAGCCACCCCCATATGCTACAGAAGAATCATGGGCTATTTGATTCTTGAAAAACTGACCCAGTTTGTTTTCAACTTCAGACCTGGCACCTTTCTTTGATGAGGAGGAGGATGAAAAAGCAGCTGCTGAAGTTGAAGGCATGCTTCTAATGCCAACTTCAGAGCTGGCACCTTTCTTTGATGAGAAGGAGGAGGATGAAGAAGAAGCTGCTGAAGTTGAAGGCATGCTTCTAATGCCAACTTCAGACCTGGCACCTTTCTTTGATGAGAAGGAGGAGGATGACGAAGAAGCTGCTGAAGTTGAGGGCATTACTTCCGACTCAAGCCACATGTAAGATAGAACCTGGCAGATACCTTCCTCTACTTCATTATTGAGGTTGCGGTAACCTGCATAAATAAAAATGATATTAAAGGAGTACTAAAAGTTTGAATACCAAGAAAGGATAAATATCAATGTTATGAAGATTGAGATCTTGTATAAGATTAGAAGGACCATAAGAAAGATCGAATCGAGTATCGTAAGATCCTGTAAAATTTTATAAATAAATATGAAAAATAGAGTTTACCCATAAAACATATATTGCATAAAAAGGGCAAGCCTAGCGCACGAGGCTCCCACCTAGTGGGGTCTATCACAAACGAAGAGACTGTTTCCAAGATTTGAACTAGTGACCTCCAAATCATAAGGCAGCAACCTTACTATTGAATTGAGGCTCAGCCTCATATCATATATTGCACATATTGCAAATATGATATAGGTTGACTAGGTTGAAATTCAGATTCCATTAATGAGACTGATTATATTAAAATTAACAACTCTTTTTCAAATAAACAAATACAATCAACAAACAAAACAAGCAAGTAGCCTGCAGCACCAATTCAAAATCACAGCAACAGCAAATCATTAATTAAACACTAGCAAATAGCAATTAGCAAATCAAGTAGCCAACAACAGCAAATCAGAATACCAGATTCATAAACACAAAGCATAATTTCGAGAACTTGAAAAACAAATGGAATTAGGAAATAGAAAACACTTGCTTACAAAACACACAGGATTAGGAAATCATAAATTAAACACACAAAACACTTGCTTACACAAACACAACGCAATCTAGGAATTAGGAAATCAGAATTGCAGAGCACTTCAATAGCAGCAAGCCAGCAAATAGAAACTAAAGAACAAGGGATCAACAACCTTAAACGCTTTTGAGAATATCTTCAAATAGTTTTGAATCAAAGAAGAAATTGCAATGAAAGCCATATCTAGTTAGCACCAATAAGAATCCATCTAAAAAATCTATTGAGACCACTCTTATAATCATAGCAAAAGGATGGACACTATTTGTACCTTTAAGGCGTAACCAGGCATGCATCAACTCGTGGGCAAGGATAGCACCTGTTAGTAACCTGCATCCCACAAAAATATCAAAATAAACACAGATCCTGGATTAAAGATTTTGGAAAAGTAAATTAGTTTAAATCTATCTTAATTATTATCTTTATTATTTTAATGAAGTTTCATCATCATCAACAAGGGAAAATCAACATTGTTTGTCAGATTGTGCCTCGTATGAGAAATGTCCCTGCTTCATACTCAATTATGAATCACCAGAAAAATATCTGAACACTTGTATTTCAAATATCAAAGCAAAATTAAGATGTAAATGAAGACTTGGAAATTATGTGCTTGCTTCCCAAAAAAATATGTTATGCCATGTAATACAGCATATCTTCTATATTATAATATAAGCAACTTGGTAGAATTATATGTAATTTATGCTGCTTCAAGCCCATTCAACTTTAAAGGGAATTTAAACAATACAATAATTTAAAGGGAATTACCTAATTTGTGGGGAACAAAAAAGCAAAATTTCTGTCATATATTACCTAGGAAGACCATAGAGAACAAGAATGGCCGTAACTTCACATTTTCTAGTCAGCTTTTGAGGTTGAGTTCTCATCCCAATTAGTCGGTGGCCTCCAATTCTAGGCCTTCTATGTATCTAAAAAGACATAAAATTAGTAAAATTAGTAAAGCAACCAGATAGGTTATTTTGTAACCTAGCTCATGAAAGCTTTCATATTCTTTAGAAGAAATCAGAAGTAGATATTTCTGAAATCATACACTGGTGACAGTCTGCTCTTCTGAAAGGCATAAGCCCCTTGTCTCTGGCAAGTGATGGTAACCCTGGAAGAAGCCAATTCAGAGTAAGAAAAATTCAACTTTTTTTTATATATTTAAACAAAGAATGGGTCATTCATTACATTCTTCTCCCCGACAATAGCATCGTTGAGTGCTTGCCTCTCAACCAGAAGCATAGGAATTTGTTGATCTATCCTCATATTCATTCCTTCATAAAAATCTCTGATAGAATGGTAGAGAGGTTGGCAGTCACCAGTGTCCATTATAGCAGATTCCATGCACTCTAAGCATAAGCTTCGTCCATCTTCTAAACTATAGTATTTTGCATTCCAAGACTCCAAGAGAAGATTAAAAAAAGAAAAAGAAGATAATTTTAGCAAATTCTCCTTCATCTGTTTTGAAGAACTAATAATTATACTACATAGAGCACTAGTTTGATTAGTACCTCCAATCTTTCACAGCTACAGCAGCGAGCTGTATTATCATATTCATGAGACGGGCAATATTTTTGGGACCAGTATGGGTGACACCTATACTCAATCAAACCAGCAGCATTTATAGGAATCTGAAAATGAGACAACATATCACAAGTGTGAACTTAACATATCTTCAACTTTGTTGCCTCCATCATAAATAATGCACTACCATCAGACAATGATCCTTTATAAGGGATATGAAACTTACAAAAGTGACCTTATACAGAAAAGGGATATAAATTAAGAGAAAGCAGTACTATTTGAATCAATGAAAGGCAGACCATCTTACAAATTGGTCACAAACTTCACATTTTGGGTGGGTCAACTCTTTGAAACAGGACTTGTGATATGGATTCCTCCCTGACAAAGAAAACTAGTATCAACAGAAAACAAAAAAGAAGTAAGAGATAGACAAAAGAGAAGCACTGTAAACATATTTGTGCATGTGGGAAATGAAGAAAGTACAATGTGCAATTATGCATGTGTAAAAGTGTTTTGAAAGGTTACCTCCCGCTCAGTAATGGGGTAACGACAAGAGTGACAGCGAAAGCACTCTGGATGGAAATAAGTATTCATGCAACCCAAACAATTTCCGTATACAATCTCCTGCTTGCACCCACCACATATTCTGCATTTTAATAAATGCACATGATTAGATGTAAGGGGTACCAAAAGCCTCTGTTCTTCCTATTGCTTGGATAGATAGATAAGCAGTTAGAGATGTTTAAGATTAGGGATATAGATCTTTGGTTGCTCATTTTCAACTTCAGGGGCATTTCAGAATTTGTGAATTAAACTAGATGACAACTGCATGACAGTACATGCCTCAATTTGATTTTCTTTCATTTCTTAAACTTCAGTTTGGCATATACATTATGAAATACAAGGTTTAGGAAAGCAAAGATTGTACCTACATCCCCTGGGATAAAATGGTTCAGGGGCATATGGAGGATGTGCAGACGAGTTCAGGCTATCCTGATGTTCTCTTGCGTAGTTGTCATCTTTGCCTGTTTGCCATCTATACCCTTGACGAGCGAATGAAAAGTAATATTTAATTCCCCATCAAAGTATCATGATGGACAGAAAGAAATTGAGCACTTCATTGAAAATTAAAACACCTACCATTTGGTCTCTTCGAATCTTCAGTTAAAGAAAGTGCAACTGCATGATCCAGATCTTCTTTCTCCTTCTGAGCTCTAGAACGGTCATCCTGATGACATTAGGAGAATTAGATAGGATATTATATATAGTTATCATTGCATATACGGTTATGATCTTTTTTCCTTGCTGCCTCAGTGCAGAAGAACCAATGGACCTGGATATTCTAACGCTTTTGTGTGCAAGGATTTTGAAGATCATGTTGAATAGTATAAGCAACAAGGAAATTCCATTTAACATGGTCAGTATATAACAACTTATCTGTCTTTGAATGTATGAATACCAATGGAAAATTTCATCATGTACAAACAAATTAATCGGTCAAATTTACACGCCTAAAATATATTTACTAGTGCACATATAAAGAGACAAGGTAGGTTCAATGAGATTCTTCTCAAGCATTGTGCCAGATCTCATGCCTTTTGTACACAAATCCAACTCAAGTTTCACTGTGGGACGATCATAACAAATTTTCTTGTCCAAGATTTACATTACTAATACCTCATCATTTTAGCTTTAACTACTTATAGCCATCCTGTGATTGATATCATGCATGAAACTGTTCTGTTGGTTACATGACCACCCTCATTGACATACGGAGAACTCAGATAGAGAAAATTACCTCAAAGTTTTTGGTTCGAGGAAAGAAAAGAAACAATCACATTTTTTAAGAAGCTAGCAAACATATTAGGAATGTATATGTGAAGCTAAGTTGCCATTGTGGAACTAAACTTTTGCGTATGAAACTTGTGTGAAATCAAGTATGCTATAGGCTGTAACCAGTTGTCATTTTGAAACAAAAATGTTTGGTAAGGTGTGGGCATAGAAATCAAGCATGTTGTTAAGTTATAAGCTGTAGTCTAAGTATCAAATCTCACCTCACATTACTTGCCTAAATTAACCTCCAGAAACAGAGGACAAGATGTAACAAACAGGGAAGAAGGTCAACTTTCTAGAGCTCAGGAAAATTTTGTTCAGTGTCACCATGGGTTCAGCTGATTACCATGATTATGTCCTATTTATTTCAAGCAAAGCAATGATATAATCCATAACAGGGACAATAAAACAGAAAGTAAGTAATGAAATTTACCAACGATCTAGCAGGATTACGCCACACCATATTTTCCTCTGTAGGTTGCTGGAGATGACGACCTCCTCTTCCTCGATTAGACCCACCTTTGAAAAGCTTACTAAACCATTTCATAAAGCCAGACTTCCTCTCTGAATATGAGGAAGCAAAATCCCCTGCTTACCACCAATTTTTCAAGACAATATCCCACCAAAAAGAAAGAAGTTAATCAAAATACAAATTTAATCCCCAACATTAGCACAGTAAAATCTATATATATGAGTAATAACACCCATCCCGTAAATAATTAAAAAAAAAAAAAAGGCTTCCGAGTTCAAACTAAGCTTCATGAACTCATTCCCGATAAGCAAAAGCTATTTGGATCATTGAAGCATGGATAGCTAAGCTCTAATTTCGAAGAGGAATACAGGAAAGAGAAAGAGGAAGAGAGAAGATACCATATATACAAGGGTGAGAAAGATGATTGACTTGTGAAGGAGCCATGACGACGGAAACCCAAAGTTTAAATTTGGTGAAATTGGAGATCCGAGGGGAGGAAAAGAGAGCACGAAAACTGAAAACGACAGAGAGAGAAAGGGAGGGGATGGAGAGAGAGGAGGAGATGGAAAACAAGCGGAATTAGACATCGTTAATAGTGGTCGAAAAAGGAAGAGAGAAAGAAACAGGGAGGAGGGAAGGAAGAGGAATCTATGAGGAAGTGGAAGAGAGAGAGATTCTTGGCTTCGAAAGCAATGAAGAGAAAGTAGAGAATGGCAGAAAGATATGGTTCTGGGGAATCTGGTGAAGCAGGGAATATCAAGTAACGGTGGATTGCCGAGAATCAAAGATGGATTTTGAGAGAGAAAGAGTAGAGAGAGGAAAGAAGAAAAGGGTTGCGTTTGCACGCGTGGAAGTTGAAGCAGCTGGTTACATTTTCTTGTCTTTTGTTTTTTTTTTTGAATTTTCTCTTTCTTTCTTTCTAGTTTGAATTCTGAAGGAATTTTGCTAGCTAAACTAAAAGGCCACGACATATTTTCCTTCATGAATTGTCGTCTCTCTCATGAACCAAAGGTCAACCATTTCTATTTGGAATTTCTGGCTTTTTTCTTCTTACTTGGATGCAGCTGGAGATTCACACTCACACATGCAATTAAAGACATGGCTTTGAATAGGAAATTAATGAATAATATGTTTGGGGTAGAGTTAGAAAAAAAAAGAAAAAATGGAATAAAAATGAAAATAAAATATTTTACTAATTTTTTTAATTATAAAATAAGTTTAATATTTTTAAAAAAAGTAATTTGGACATTTATTCACTATATCTCTCTTTATTTCAATTATTTCCTTGCCCCTCATATTGCACCAAATGTGCAATAATTTCACTGCTAAACACTAAATCCAAATATGTCGTTTAATTTCACTGCTGTCTTTGCGGTCAAGCAATGTTTACAAATGTTGCCTACTGGTCGGCACTTTAAATAATGTTTTAAGTTCGAATTCTATATATGATAAAAATTAATATTAAAAATTTAATATTTTTATAATTTAATTTGACTTAATTAAATTAATAAAAAATATTAAATTTTTAAATATTTGTAATTTTAACCAAAAAAACCATGCTGTCTCTCACCAAAAAAACAATTTGTGTGAAATAATATTTAAGCATCTAAAATTAAATTTACTTAACCGCAATCTCCACACACCAATTCTTGTACCATGCTTTGACATTACTGTTTTTTTTCTTTGGTGAAAGAACTTAGTTTTCATTATTTCATCTTTATATACTACTCTTATGGGCTAAAGTTAACGAGAGCATAACCTGATCTGTCTGCATTTAGGATAGGTTTGAATATGTAAAATTAAACTTGTTTAAAAAATAATTTAGCTCGTTTGCCCCATGGGCCATCTGCTTTATATATATATATATATATTTGTTTTGACAAATATAGTGCATGCTTGTTTTGTTTCTTCAAAGTAAATTTCGAAGTTTTGATATTCAAAAATTGTCATATCATAATATAAAATCATAAAAAAATTCAACTTTATAGTAAATGACAAATTAAAAAAAGCTTTTCATATCATAATAATTAAAGTTAGTGATTATAATTTACACTCCACCCAAATAAATTTTAAACAAAATAGTACTATATACTCCTGATATTTATCTTGATTTTCATTTATGTCATTGAAGTTTTTTTTTGTCTAATTATGTCTTTTATCTTTCATTTTTTTAATCAAATATGTCTCAAAATACTAAAAATATCCTCCATCTCTCTCTCTCTCTCTCCTTTGTGCTCTTTCTCTCTCTCTGTCAACCTCAGTCTCTCTCCCTCTACGCCTCTCCATCTCTTGCGACTCTCTTACTTCACTCGCTCTCTCAAATTCTTTATTTCTCCCTCTCACTCTCTCCTCTCATACCTCTGTTTTGTGCTACCAAAAATAGGGGTGTGTGCAAGGCGTGTGCGTGTGTCTATGTTGTCCGAGGGGAGGGAGACAGAATAGGTGTATGGTGCGCAACACTTTGTGGAAGCTCTGTGTGTGTGAAGAAAAGCGTTAATAGAATGTGCGTTGGTGAGAAGAAATGGCGGCCGAGATTGTGAGCGTTTGTAAGATATGTGTAGAGAGAAAGAAAAAAGAGTGTGTTTCCCTGATTGAGTGGTTGCTCTAAATTGAGGACATATATATATATATATATATAGAGAGAGAGAGAGAGAGAGAGAGAGAGAGAGAGAGAGAGAGAGAGAGAGAGAGAGAGAGAGAGAGAGAGAGAGAGAGAGAGAGAGAGATGGAGAAGGAGATGAGGACATAAAGCAGAGAAAGAGTGAGAGTGAGAAAGCATAGAGAGAGAGATGGAGAAGGAGACGAGGACATAAAGCAGAGAAAGAGTGAGAGTGAGAAAGCATAGAAGGGGAACGAGAGGGATGGAGAGTAATCGGATAAAAAATATAAATAAAAATTTAGACAAACGTTAAAGGCATATAGTAACATTTTATTTAAATTTAAAAAAAAAACAAACAAAAAAAGTTTAGCTTGGTTTGAGGGCTAGTCTGTTAGCCCATGAACTAGGTTGCGAGTGGGTCTGTAGATAAGAAACTAGGACAGTTTAAAGTGGACAAACAATGCTACATATATTTGGAGACGAAGTTATCACAATAATTTTTTTTCTCATTTTTAAAAATGCATTTCTATTTTAGGATTCGGGAACAGAGGGTGGAGAAGGAATTGGAAAGAAGCGAATTCGAATCCATAGGTATTACAACTTTTTTTGACACGTGTAAAAAAGAAGTGTAATGCAGACTAAAGTTTTTTAGCTGGATTTTTTTAATACAAAAGCACAGTTAATTAAATTAAATTAAACGAAAACAAAATTGTGAAAATCAAATTACTGAAACATTTCTATTAATACTTTTCAATTTGCAGAATTTGTACCTAATTAACAAATCAGAAATCCAAATTATTTTATTTGATTTTCAAAGATAAACTAATATTCTTTGGCAATTAATTACATTCGCTATCATTATAATTCTTTTAAATTTATTGATCACAAAAAGAGTTCAACTATCTTTATATAAGTATCTTCAGAAATTTAATCTCTACCATTCTTAAAATTAAACCCTCGTTACCACAGCAACAAGTTAATTGGTGTTGAATTTTATGAAATTTAATCTTTCAATTCTGATCTAAACTTATCAGTTTGCCGTGTGCACATATTTACCAGTTTTTTTTTTTTAATGAAGTTAAGTTTTGTATTCAATGAATTATATACACTCTTTTCACTCTTTTTTGCGTTGCAGTAAAAAAAAGTTTTTTTCAGAAAGAAACTATGATTATGTTATTTATTTCTTTCTATTTTCCTGTGTTTTAGACTGCAAAGAATGCATGCATGTTGACTCCATATCTTTTTTATTAATGGTTAATATGAATCTTCGAAGAGTAGTTATTCATCATGTACTTCTATAAAACCATGAGAAATTTGATTAGTTATGAATTTTTACATCAACCATTCACTGTCAAAAAGAATATTAATTCTTTGAAAAAAAGCATCAACGATGCTAAACGTTTTCTTATTAAGGAAACCACTAGTTGTCACCCTTGGTTTTTTTTTTGTTTTTTGAAATTCCATATATATTCCATATTCCTTAGGCTGCAAATATAGATCGTCGTCATTTTATTCCAGTATTGATATCTTCCATTTGACATAGCAACCCACAAACAAAAAGTTGACTTCATCAGACACAGCTCTCACTCACACAAGGAATCTACCTTTTATGGATAGGCATATTATATACATCATCTTCATTTTCAATAGCAACATAATCCTGCATCAGTACTTCTTGATCAAAAGGCAATCCGGTAAGAATATCACGCAGAAGCCTTCATTGCAGATCTCATTGCAACATATATAATTAGGGATGTAACAAAAAAATCTCCAAATACAAAAATCTCGATCAGAGTGAGATTCGGTGCTTGTCCTGCAAAGACAAATAATATACTTGTTTTTACAAAGATCGTTAGATTCAAAATTTAATAATTCAAATTTTAATTTTTTTTAAAAAAAATATTAAAAATATTATTTAAAATCTAAACTATTAAATCTGAAATCTAACTATTTCTATAAAAACAAACACCAAATTCTCACTGTCTCCATTAGTACTGTCTTATTCAGTGCCCTATATTGAGGGACTTTTCTTTTTCCTTTTAGAATGGGAAAAAAAAATCTGAAAATTGTTTGAGAATGGGACGAAGATTATACTCCCTAGCTATTCCGCCAAGTTTTTCGTTCCCGTCAATTTTTACTTAAATATTCTCATATTCTAGAACATATATAGATATTATAAATAATGTCCCATGTAGTCAATTTTTTAAATAAATATTTATATATTTTTTGAAAAATATTAACTAAATAACAATATCTATATAATAGACTAAAACAATTCCATTCTAATTTATTAATTACATGAATTTCATTAAATAAGATATAATAAAATTAATAAATTAAATTAAAAATTAAATAAACAAATTATGTAAATGAATAAATTCATTCTTATTAATGACACTACATTAAATTCATTTTAAGCAACTCTTTTGAGATATACTGTAGAGCTCTCCTTTAAATTATGAAGATTACAATATATTAAATATAAATTAGTGTGAATGATTTTATAATGCGTTCAAATGAATTTGAAAATTTTGCATTCAAATTAATTCAAATTATCCTTTTTAAAATTATGAATTGTCATAAATTTAATTAGTAATTAAATAATTAACTAATTGTAATATATTAAATGCAAATTGGTATGATTGATTCTATAATTGCACTCAAATGAATTTGAAAAATTTGCATTCAAATGAATTCAAATCATCGCTTTTAAAACTATGAATCATCGTAAAATTTGAGTGTTTGGAGCTTGATCTAAAGCTGAAAGAATTCTGTGTTTGGATAATTTATATTAGTTGCATTTGTGTCGATTTGAAGTTTGATCTCAAGCTAATACAGTGCGTTTCAAACTTCAAGAATGACCGAATGTTGAGTGTCATGCATTAAACTGAGAAGCAACAATAGAGGAATGGTTAGATGGCTCCTGTATCAACTTCAGAGTGAATTTCTTATCACTGACTACAGAGAAACAGCTCGCCTCTGTCTCTATTCTATTTTCACTCAAATTCGGTATAATCTTCTTAGTCATGGCAGCCATAAAAGTTCACGAAAGCACCTTCTCGATGGCCACCATGTAGGTTACTACTTTTCTTTTCAAGAAACAATTTGAATTTGAGTTTGTTCCTATTAAGATGAAAGAGGGCGAACACAAAAAGAAACAATTCATTTCTCTTAATGTAAGTATTAGAGTAATTCATGAATTGTTTGTCTCTGAGTTTCAGTTCAACTAACTTTTTCTTCTTTTGATGCAGACATTCGGTCAAGTTCCAGCCTTTGAAGATGGAGATCTAAAACTATTTGGTAAGTATTAAGTATACATCTCCAATAAACACACTTAGAAATGGTTAAATTAGCATTTGTAAAATTACTTATCAAAATTATTTTTATACACAGAATCAAGAGCGATCAAGCAATATATTGCCCACGAGTATGCTGAAAAAGGGACTCAACTGATAAGCAGAGAGTCCAAGAAAATGGCGATTACAGGGAAAAGATAAACTCCTCAGATCCAGTGTTTTTTTTGCCTTTTTAATTTATTTGTTCTTTGATTTAATATAATTCTTTTGTTTAAATCTACTTCACATCTTGGAGTCAATCAAATTTTATGGTGTTCTTTATTTTTCATTTTGTCTCTAATGTTGCAGGGTCCCGAGATTTGAACTCAATTTCTGAAGGATGGTAATCCTATTAAATTGAAACAAGGTCAAAAAATAACTATATCAACTGACTATAACATAAAGGACGATGAGAATACAATTTGTATGAGCTACAAAAAGTTCGCTGAGGATGTGAAGTATAATATTGTGTTTAGATAGAATTATCTCATTTATAGTCTTATCATGTGACAAAAAATTAGGTTTGATTTGATGTCGCTATGAGAACTTTACAGTTCTTAGCGAGAGAAAGAATGTGAATCTTCTTGGAGTGATAGTGGATCTCCTTACATTGACAAAGAAAGATAAGGAAGATATTTTGAAATGGAGAGTTCCCAACAAAATTGACATAATTATTCTTTCTTTTGTTCGAAAAGGTTCAGACTTGGTGGAAGTTTAGAAAGTGTTGGGATAGTATGCAAAGAAAATTCATCTCATGTCAAATGTACGATCTTTCTTCATAATATAATATGGTCGTTTATTATCATAAATTTTTATTAAAATCTATAATCTATATTTGTATAAATAATCAAAATTTATATCAGAATATTTACATTTTAAAAAATATATGTCATGACTCATAAGTCTTATAAGTTTCATAAGTTTCACAAATTTATAAATTATAGTATTATTATAAGAATATATTATGTGAATTCCAATGTATTTAATATATTATGTGAGTTATTATTAAAGTAAATAGCAGAATATATTTTTATCAGAATATATTATCATAATTATTAATTAGTGTAGTTAGTGAAATTAATAATTAGTGAATTTCATTATTTTATTTGATTTGAATTGATTTGAATGAATAAAATAGATAAATTAATAAATTTGGTAAATTAATAACAACACATAAAATTAATTATTTGATTTGAATTGAAATTCAAAAACAATTACCTTTATTATTTGATCATTGTAGAATAATTAATGACATCAAATTAAATGAATTATTTGATTTGACTTTATTTGAATTGAAATTAAAAAATAATTACCTTTATTATTTGATTTGAATTGAAATATATAGATAATAAATTGTTGAAATATACATATATGAGGATCAAGACATATTGGAATTAATTATTGATCATATGTATAAAATTTCTTTATAGTTAATTATCCTACATTCCATATGAACATTTTTAATTTGATTATTATTTTTTTGTAAAAAAATTTAAATTACTTTTTATTGATTACACATACATCTTATTATTTTATTCCATTTGATGACTTATTCTACATCATAATATAATGTGGTGATTTATTATCATAAATTTTTATTAAAACTTTTAATTTATATTTGTATAAATAATCAAAATTTATATAAGAATATTTACGTTTAAAAAATATATTTCATAAGTCATAAGTTTCATAAATTTCACAAATTTATAAATTATAGTATTATTATTAGAATATATGATGTGGATCCCAATATATTTAATATATTATGTGGGTTATTGTTATCATAATTATTAATAAGTGAAGTAAATGTTGTTATTTTATTTAATTTGAATTGATTTGAATGAATAAATAAATTTGATAAATTAACGACATTACATAATATTAATTATTTAATTTAAATTTATTTAAATGATTTGAATTGAAATTAAAAAATACTTTTATTATTTGGATAGTGTAGTGTTTTAGAGGATTTTTTAGCAAGTAAAATAAATTTGATTATGGAATTGATACATAAATTAAAAATTTTGCTTTATTTGACTTTATTTTATTTTTTTTTTAAATAGTTCTTAATTTAATAGAAATCAAATTTTGAGATATGAATTTTTAAATTATTATTCCTTGATTCAGGAAAAAGGTAAAAATCAAATTATTGAAAGACCAAATTTGAGGTCTTGAGATTCAATCTAAATGTAACAGCTACCTTCGATGTTTTTCTTTTATGAATCCAATTGAAATAAAAAAAGACGCATTCAAAAATAAAAATGAAATCAATATTTAATCAATCACTGATCTATGTAACAAATAATTTATAACAAATAATAAATAATCCTCAAATTAACAAATTAATTAATTTACCTGTTTTATTCATTTAAATTTATTCTATTAAATAAATAAAGCAATTCAAATCAAAATTAAAGTAGATAAAATAAATTCAATTATAAAACTAATAAATCAATTAAAAATATTTAGTTATTTACGTTTAAAAAGTGTCTGTCATAACTTATAAATTTTATATAAATCAATTGTGATTATTCTTATTTTTATAAATTACAAAAATTTTTAAAATTATAATTTAACATCGCACGGATTACAACATTAGTTTGATATAAGTCATATATGTCAACTACATTCTATATTCTCATTATTTGGTTTTTTGTTATTTATTTTAATAAATTTTCATTAAAAGTTTAGGGATCCTACGCCGATCTGCGGAGAATCGACGAACGTGGATAAGGGAAAAAAAATTCCATGATGAAAATTAGGGACAAACACAAGAATAAATATAGAAATGACAATAAATACGTATCCTCTAAAAATTTTTCATATCTTATCTATATCCGTTTGCAACCCTAATTTGAAATAATTTCACTTTATCAGATATATACTCATCAGAAATACCTGTTATCTAATCTGGGCCAAAAAAAGTGTTGTATAATTGATATTTGATACTTTAAACCGGCTATTCAGTACCCACATACTTGATATCCAATATCCATTGGACGAAAATTATAAATTTATTGATTTTTCATTATGTAATGTATTATATAAATAATATATTTAATATAATTTATATATATATTAAAATTTTATAAATTATAATATATATTTATATATTATATAAATAATTATCAAACATATACGAATCTCCTATCCACCCATTCATATTGAACAAATATAGGGTACCCAATGCCAAACTTTTTGTACGCCCAATATCCAATCGGTATTCAATTTTTACTACTCGATCCTATCGGATGAATATAGAGTATTTTTTAGGACAAATATATTCTAAGAGATATATACTTAAAATTATAGTTGTTAGGATCAAAATCTTATGCAAGATTAGAAAGAATACAAGATAGATTGAATCGTAGGATCGAATCGAGTATCGTAAGATACTATCAAAAATATAAAATAATATATGAAAAATATATATATAATGATATAAATTTTATAAATAATACAACAACAACAACAACAACAACATAGCCTTATCCCACTAAGTGGGATAAATAATACAAAACAATTAAAGTTTTATTATATTTTGATAAAACAAGTTCAAATATCATACAATTAGTAAAGAAAAAAATAGAGAGCAACTCCCATTTTTTATTGTATTTAGAAATCTCTTTCTTCTCATTAAATAGACACTTCCTTTTTCAAAACTTATATTACTATATCTCATTATGAGCCTTCACTAGACTAAGTTAAAAATTGAACAAATTATGAGTGATAAATATGTAATTGTATGGTATTAGTAATGATTTAAATTAGTTTAATGACTTTTTTTATCTTAATTGACCTAATAGATTAGAAACATGTTAACAAATAAAATAAATGACAAAAATTTAAAATGTTATAGAATCAATAAAATTGTAAAATTGTAACATTTTAAGATTTAAATAGAGATCATACTGAGATCTTAGCAGATTTAGATCTTACATAAAATTGTTTGAAATTATAAAATCGTAAAATCTTAAGATTTAAATCGAGATCTTGACAAAGGTGCTCAAAATACCTGTAACTATATTGCTATCTCTGGACAAATATTTCTCCACTCCCCCTCCCGCGGGTTGGAGGGCTGAGCATATAGCGATACGAAAGTAAAGAGAAATGTTTTTTTGTAATAAACTCTTTCATTGACATACAAAATTGCCTCAATATCTTATTATTTAATCTCCTGCAGACTTAGAAAAGTGTAGCCAATACATGACTGTAAAGCAACACAATGCTATCAGGGGGGGAAAAAGAAGAATCAATAAAACTTAGATAGATAGCTTAGGGTTTCATCTTCCAAAGTTTTGGAAAAAGAAGATTTGCGCAGGTTATATTATAGTAAAGGCTAACCAGTGTGGTGCTACCTTCCTTTTCATTTGTTGTATACTGCTGTAGCAGCACAGCAGATAAAGATGATAATAAGAATAGGGAGAAGAATCATTCTCAGATCTCAAAGTGAGCCATACGATGCATGGATGGCCCTGAATTTGTAGAAGAGAAGGCACTGAAAACTAGGAGGCTTCCAATAAGGCTGAGATAGTAAAGAGAAATTGAATAAAGGCATTTTACAGCCATGAAACCTTCCTTTTCTGGTTGGCCATGCATCAACCTTGCTTTTCAATTTATCAAATTGCCACATAATTGGAGGAGCATGCATGCTTTATTACCCTATAGACCACCCAGATTTCTGACTTCTCTCTTAGCCATTGGTTTATTATATATGTGGCCATAAAGTTGAGAATCTTGGGACCATTAATATTTTGCGCATTAATTAATAATTACTATGCAAATTAAGAACTACGCACGTACTTTCCTGCAGCAAGCCCCTTAACACACTGTAACTTTACTCCCTGAGATTTGTTTAAGGATAAAAAAACAAAACTATGTTGGATTACATATATATATATATATATATATATATATAATTGGTGAATTAGCATTAATCATTTAGAGGGATCAAGGACACGGAATACTTTATTTGTTTAATTACAATGTTAATCAACGGGTGTGGTACTGCTTATATAGATTGGGTCATGTTTTTAGTTAGTTTGTAGTCTGTCCTATCGTCTATGTCTAGAGAGTTTTTTTTTTATTATTTAAAGTGAATTATTACAGTCTCCTTTCATATAATTATAAATTAAATAGACTGTATTTTAGTCTAATTTTATATATTTTATCTAGAGAAATCTTATAGACTATAATATAAATAATTTTTTACATTTAATAACCTAATGTTACATATTTACTTTTGATTAAATTAGCTTTTATTAACCTAAGAATATCTGTTTTTATACGTTGTGTACTCCTTTTTTGTTGTTAACAACTTAATAGAGAATAAAACATCACATGTATTCTATTTTCTTGTTTTAAAAAAAAAGCATCCAATATGTAGTTTAGTAAATTAAATAGTATATTTTAGTCTAAAAAATATATATGTAATATACTTAGTTACCGAACATTAAAAAAATACTATAACAAACCACTATAAATAGAAAATATAGAATTATATTAAGGTATAGTAATTTTATAATTATAAAAAATAGAGTGTATGTATATTTTAAAAATAAAAAAGAGGAAGTGCAACAAAAGAAAGGAATGTAATTTATCTATTGTTTCTATCATATAATTAAAGGCCCCCGCACATTCTAAGTGGGCATTATAATATATAAGTTGTTGTTCTTTTTTTTTTTTTCTGATTCCCTCTATCTCTTCCGTGTGTTGTTTTCTCTTACGCTCTTTCTTTTGTGATTGAAGAACAAAAATAGAATTTGGATAAAAGAAGAGAAAGCTTACAATGAAAAAATGAGAGGACTCCTCTCTTTCCCAGAGTCTTTCACTCTACAATTTTCTCTCTGAAATATATATATATATATATATATATATGCATGTTGTCTGATATTTGTATATGACATTACATATTCAAATTTTAGCAACGATTTTATTTAGTTATTATTAAAATCATGACTAAAAAATATTATTTTTTACAGTGTGCAGTGAAAGATCATCACGCGTATTTGTAATACGTTGATCTTAAAAAATGACTTTTTTTGCGCCTTTATAAATCCGCGAACAAAAATCTAACACAGTCTGCAATAGTTTTTTTTCTTTTTTTCTTTACTGAAATTGTTGAGAGAAGCAGGTCTTTCACTTTAATTTGAAAGCACCCTGTTTTACGGTAAAGTAGATACATTTCTTTGATCTATAAAGTGGATTTCTGTCATCTTTAAACCGTGTTCATATCTGGCCTATAAACTAGGGTTTACAGGGGGTGTAACCTAAAGTTATGAGGCATTATAACGACAGAGAGAAAGATCTGCTTTTGTAGGCCTTTGGGGTTTGGAATACTATTATTTGAAAATTTATTAGATTTCGAATAACCTAATTTATATTGAATTATAAAGATGTAAAGTTTGTAGTGTTATTTTTTTTTATTTACAAGATTTAAACTCAAGACTTCTCTTAAAAAAAAAAATGAACTATAGGATATAACAATAGTCATGGATATTTCCGGCCTATGGTGGTATTCATCCGAAAAATATATTCGAATATCCGTTATATGATGTTCGGGGCCGATGAGGGTGGGAAGTGATTACCGGTGCAGAAAAGAAGCACAGATAAGGAGCCGCTCCTAATCAATTTCTAGGCAAAGGGATATATGAATAAACAAACTCTACATCGAAATGAGAGATATTTTAATACTATACATATATGAAACTGTACAGTTAAAGGATTTTGAGACTGTGCAGGTATTAGATTGTGAGGAAAGCTTAAAATTAAGATTTGATAGGTACTACTTATACAAATAAGATGCATATTTTTTTTTTGGAGCTTATTTCATAAGTACTCTACAATTAATTATGCTTAGCTTGGGGTAATTTTATAATAGGTGATTTCTCGAGAAGTTTTTCCAAAAAACATGAAAGTGAGGACAAAGCATACTGTAAGGACCCATATTGGTATATGAAAACAATTGTCAATCAGGATAGCAACTCAGTCGTTACACATTGGATATAAAATAGGGTTTGAGTAGTAAAAATTAAATATTTACCCTATGTCCGTCCAATATGAACAGATTAATTGGCATCTGATGGCCGTCTAATAATTATTTATATAATATATAAATATATATTATAAATTATAAAAATTTAATATATTAATTATAATATATTATTTATATAATATAAATTTGATAAATTTATGATTTTTGTTGGATGACAGGTATTGGGTATGTGGATATATTCAACAACTAATTTAGGTATCCAATATCTATCATATATACAACCCTTATTTTTCCCCTTAGTATATTAGGTATTTTGAATATTTCAGATATTACGTATTTCGAATATAGATACTGAGAAAGTCAAAATTTTCATATAGAGTGCGAATATTGGATATTTTATATGAATACAAATATGATAGTAAAAAAAAAAAATGAACGAATATCTGCCCCATTATCATTTATATTGAACCTCCTAAATCATTCAGTGTTGGTGCTGCGACCGGCCTGATTGAGCATTTTCTCACAAGTTGGCGAGGAAAGTGGAGATAGATATTTAAAAGAAAACAAAGGAAGAACAAAAAGTGTTTCATTCTCATGTCTGTGCTTTAGACATTCTTTAGCCAGAAAGGCATAATTTCTGAGTCAGACCACATGTTAAGAGATACCTTCCTCTACTTGATTAAATTAGACAGTGGCAGCGTTGAAACCTCAAAAGAAGCTAGTTGCTATATATGGCCGTCAAAGTTATTAGATGAATCTATATCTGCGTCCTCCTTTTCTTAGGCTCATTCTTTTACTAACTATTAATTAATCTCATGGTGTATATTGTGTTCACCAAGATTGCTTTTATTAATACACCTTCAGTTAATTAGAGATTCCGCATTTATTATTCTTAAATAAAATATTTCTGAGTTCAAATTTTATAAAGAAAAAAATTAATATTAAAAGTTTTAATTATTATAGTTTGACTTTATTCAAATTAGATTAATTAATGTTTAATAAATTTTCAAATACTAACAGAAATACTATTAAATACAAGAGATAGTGTTTTTTTTTTTAATTTTCAAGCACCCATTTGCATTAGTTGCCAACAAGATAAAGCTCTGTTTTTCTTTCTAGAGAACATATTTGTCCCTACTTTCTTTTCCATCATTTCTAAAATGAAATCATATTAGCAACAAGACATATTCAGATGCCAGAGAAAAACTAGCAATAAATTACAAAGTTATATTATTCAGTGGTTTTTTTTCCCATTAACTTGTATTTTTAAAATTATTGGTTTCGACTAAAATACATGAATAAAATTCTACTTTATTACAACCCATATTTTTGGATAAACTGATTTTTTTTTTCTTTAACACGTTTCGTTATGCCAAAAATTGTGAGTTTACAATTTAAAAAAAAAAAAAGAAATCGTCTGTGAGTACTTATACAATTTCTAAATTATTGTATACGTAACATGATATATATATATATATATATATATAGATTAAAAATAATATATTATCCTAACCTGATTTTATACAAATAAAACAGCGGGAAAAGAAACTTGCTTGGTCAAAATTTCTCGTTTGACAAATTACTGAAACAAAATCGAATAAATTTAATAATTTGGATTCCATATAGCTTTTGTTTTTAACTGCTTCATACAAGGAAAAGATTACTGTATAGTGAAAAAAGAGCGTTACAAGCAAACAATCCTAGCAACATGCATTCTAGTAGATCACAAGGTCGAGGGAATAAGAAAATCGTGAGGTGCATGCAACCAAATTTCGAATTTATCAGAATAATTATTAATGAATAATGACTAAACTAACAATTTGGTCCCTGAAAGGTAATCCCTCTCACTGGTTGGCCCCTGAAAGATTTTGACTAAAATTTATTGTGAAAATAACTTTTCAAAAGCTTTGTATTTCAAAATATCTTTCTAATTTATTTATTTTTACCTTACAGACAAATTTAGTTATTACGAAATTAACATGGGTTAATATCAGAAAATTAAGAGCTTATAATTTTAATTACATTGTTTTAAATTATTTTAATTATTTCGAAACTGTTCATTAATTTTTCTGTAACTGCCCATCAATTGCTCTTAATTTTCGTAACTGTATGATAATTTTATTTAAAATTTATATTTGCCTTATTATGGTTCAGCAGCTATAAAAGGAGGACCTATCTTCCTCATTTTTCACACTCACACAACAAACAGTTGTGCTTTTCTCTCTTCGATCTTTCTCTCTCGCTTTCTGGGTTACACTTTATAATTTCTGGTGTTCTGTGGTCTGAAATATTTTTTCAGAAGAATCTGTTTAATTTTAGAAGAAGTTTCGTAGACGCAGGATTCTTTCTGTGGTCACAAAATAACTTCCTTAAGGACAGTGTCTCCTATATTTACGCGACTCAGATTATTTTTGTGCTGGTATCCAGATTTTACAATAATCTTAAAGAATTTAGGATACTGACGCTGCCACAATCGTGCCTTGATTATCTTTTTAAGGGACACGGATAATATCTTTTTCAACCTTTTTTGATTTTAGTTACATGATATTTTGTCTTGAAATTTGATTTTTTTTAATTTGTTAGCTATATATATATATAAGTATATGATGTTGCAAATATATTATTATAAAATAATATAATAAGTGTTTTATCTCGTATTTTACCAGTAGGCAACTTTACATCTCATATACATTAAAAGTGCTTTATTACATTCAGTACATTGATTCCCACGTTATTGCATTATATATGCGTTAGAGCTATGCTATTGATTTCTAAACCTGCACTTTATATTTTATTTAATGTTATGTACGTTGGAACAATCAAGTGAAATGAAAGACTTGTTAATTCCCTTAGCCAATGTACGTACAAATATATGTGTGCGCCTACTTATATATGCCTTGGTGAAAGTGTGTGTTAACATAATGTATATATATTTATGTAGCATTTTATTTTATGAAACGTTGGTTTTATATATAATGCCCTCAAAGTCATTATATCGGTTTTATGTATATGTATATAGACGTTGGGGAGCATTCATTGATGTATATATATATATATATATATATAAACCGTGGGGCCAATGTGTGTTTATTATATATACATATACGTTGTTCATGTTATTTGCTCTAATTTAATGAGAGTTATTCTCATATCATGTGGCCAACAGATTTTTAGCTAGAAGGCAAACATTATATATATGTATGGTCTTGGTATATCATATATATATATATATATATATATATATACATATTACCGTGAGGAAATGGGAAGAGATATATGAAAGGGAGAAAAATCATATTATTTGTTTTGATATATATATTGTTTTGCTAAAGGCATGAAGTTTATGACAGAATATTTTTTATATTGTTCTAGTTGGAAAGGTTGGCATTGTTTTATATATATAAACGTTGCAATATAAAAATTGCTTTAAATTGTTTTGCTAAGAAGTTGGCACATTCATGAAGAAATTTTATTTATGAGAAAGTATTTTTCACTAGATAATATATTTATAATTAGGTACATTGTTACAAGATTTGAGTTTTAGCTATATATTATCTTGTATATTTATAATATTTTTACAAGTTCTTTTAACTTGTTTTAAAAAATTCTTTTGAAGTAGATTGTGCATATATATATATATATATATATGAAATAGCACTTGTATTTATATGGAGCAAATGCGTATTGATTTGATTCACTATCAAATATCATATACAGGGGTGAAATTAGTATTTGCTATTATTTTATAAGCATAACTCATAATTTTTTTTTGAGCTGTAATTTTGAGTGATCATGAATAGGGATGGCAATGGGAACCCGAATTCGAGGAAATTCGCGGGGATCCCCGCATTCGGAGCCCCGTTGGCGGGAAATTTTCCCCGCAGGGACGAGGGTGGGGGAAAAAATTCCCCCGAAAGTTAAACGAGGACGGGGACATGGATCACACTCCTTGCCCCGCGGGGTCCCCGTCCCCGAAGAGTATTTTAGTAAATTTACAAAATACCCCTAATATCTATATATATAATATATATTATGGCTCTTTTAGTCATTTTATATTCAAAATAATTAAAATAAATTTAATAAAAAATAAAACCCTAATCTCATTCCCCCAAAACTGATTCCCAATTCACCATCTGACTGAGATTGAATGTGTGTTCGTCGTCTCTACCTCTCAGGTATAGCCTCTTCTTGCCGTTGCACTCACTCTCCCCATCCTTCAATTCAACGTCGTGGTCTACTCTGTCTGTTGTGGTCACTCTTCCCATCCTTCAATTCCCGTCCTCTTCCACATAATCTCTCTATCGAAATCCACGGTCTCCTCTATCTGAAATTTTCCAATTATCCCCCAACTCAGAAGAGAAAAGAGAAGATTTTTGACTAAAATATGTACTATTGATTTTTTTTTTATATTTTTAAATTTTTTAAATAACCCCGCGGGGTCCCCACGGGGAATGGGGATGGGGAAGATTTTTTCTCCCCCCTGTGGGGATCGAGGGCGGGGATGGGGGCAGATTTTGGGGGTGGGGACGGGGACGGGGGAGGCACTCCCGGCCCCCGCCCCGCCCCGCCCCGTTGCCATCCCTAATCATGAAGTGATCAATTTTGCTCATGAAGAAAATTTATGCAATGGTGATTTCTTCTCCCTACATCATGAGGTATGTGTCACTATTTTAATTTTCTCTTTTTTGAGAATTTTTATTAATAGTGGGGGGCAAGAAGAAAACTATATTTTGGATAATATTTTTATAACAACAAGTGGAGGATGTGTGTTGTTGTATAAATATATTGTTATAAAAATATATAAATTTTCGTAAAAATGTTATATGGTCAATAGTTAATGATATTGTAGTTTAATAGAAATTATGAGTTTAATATATTTGAGAATCAGATATATCCCATAAATTTCTATTGACATAACTACTGATAATATGAAAAAACTTTTTTAAAACTTATATGTGAAGCTTACATATAAACTATTTTAAAATTTCTCTTTTTTGAGAATTTTATTTATGTGGAATTCTTGAAATAAACATATATGTGAGGGTTTTAATTTAAGAATTCAAAATAGATCTTAAGCTTTTGAGAGTTTTATTTTGTAACATAATTTTTTATGGATTTGTGACCAACTTTGAACATATTGGCATATAAATTTTGGGCCAATTTGGAAATTAAGAAAATCATCTCATTGAAATGATGATACATTGTCAATTTCCAAGTTGAGGAAACCATCTCATTGAGATGATGATATGCTATATATATAAAAATTGGAATTAGCATTTTCTAATGCCAATCCATAAAAACTCTTCAATTATACATAGAGGTACAATGTTGTTGAGTTATTGGTCACAAAATGACATTGAAAAGTTCCTAAATAATTCTATTATATGATGGATGAATGTAGATGCGCATATATGTTATGTGTTTGATGCCCATCTATAATAATTATAAGGTTTTGTATGAGATTTTATATGAGTTGTGTAGTCATATTCTTATAGATTTAAAAATGTGGAGGTATTTTGCAAAGTTTATGTTACACGACTATAAGAAAAATAAATTAGTTCTAAAACCTTAGTTATTATGTTGTTAATATTTTTTCTTCATGATTAGTGAAAATATCTCTTTTAATTAAAGATGGATGTGTATTTATGTGGAAGTAATAGATGGTAAGGATGAATATTTGTCTATATATGTGTGATGTAGATATTACATAAAGTCAAATATTTCTTTACGTCTAATATTGACATGAAAGACATTGGTGAAGTAAATGTGAGTTTGGAATTAAAACCATAAGGAAAAGTTATGGTATTTTACTATCACAATAATGTTATGTTCAAAATTGTCTTAAAAGTTTGATCATCAAGATGACAAACTGGTAAAAAAATCCTTATGATTTTAACACTCAGTTAAGAAAAACATAGGAGAGTCTCTGTTGTATTTAATAAACTTTACCTAGCCTAAATATCATGTGTTATGTGTCAGATGAGTGTCTATATGTACACAATTCCAATAAAAGAGTTGAGAAGTATCGTGATTTACGATATAATTTAAAGTGTATTTTCCATTGTATTAAAAAAATACAATGATATTAACTGAATCTTTGATTTATATAAGACAAAGTCTACTAGTGGTTAAACCTCACCTTTGGTGGTAGGATGTTATTTTAGAGAGAGCAGCCATACAAATTTATAGGTTCACTATAAAATCAAAGCTTAGTGCTTTGAAGTTGGCTGAAAACAAGACTAAGTAGTAGAAAAACTTCTTAGCAAATTTTTTAGTTAGGTAAGAGCCCAATGATGTCAGTGTCTATGTTTTGTGATTGCCAAGTGGCAATAGCCATTGTAAAGAACAAACCTTCAATAGTAAGAGTAGACACTTGTGTTGAGACACAAAGTTATCAAGCAATTGCTAAAAAAATGAATTTGAAGTATACTGATCAATTCTGTAAAGTAAAAAATGAATTTGACCAATTCACTGACTAAACATGCATGTAAGAAGGAAATTAGTCCTTCACACATCAAGGAGAATTGGACTTAAGCCAATATAAAATTAACAACAGTGGGAACCCAATCTTTGTGATTGGAGATCCCATGAAAAAGGTTCATATGGGTAATAACAAGTTATCTGTTAATTCTGCTAGCACTATATTCTCAGTCCATTTCCTATAGTGTTAAGTGTGAAAGTGCTAGAATGCATTGACTTGTGAGTTGAGCACAAGCTCTTTATGATCTTCATAGCTTTATATTGAGGGTGGTGTATTTATTGTAAATACACTTGATAAAGTCACCTATGTGAGTGTAGAGTGGGGCCGCTCCCATGAGATCGTGGCGAAATCTCTAGAGCACTCATGAATTCCATGCAAGCGCACGGCCGAAATAACGAGCATAACAGCATTAATAGCAGAAATGTGGAGGGTGAGATGTGACTCTTAAGGTCACTATCTTATGACTAAGAGTATATTAGTTTATAGAAACTATATGCTTCACTGACTACTGTATAAAATAAATCTTATCGGTCTAGGTTTGGTTCATAGTCTAAAAAGAGACACTGGATTAATGCGTCTACACCTATATACGTAACTTAAAAAGTTTTTTGAAATATCTTTTGAAATATGTGGGGGATTGTTGTGAAAATAACTTTTCAAAAGCTTTGTATTTCAAAATATCTTTCTAATTGATTTATTTTTACCTTACCTGAACAGAGACAAATTTAGTTATTACGAAATTAACCTGGGTTAATATCAGAAAATTAAGAGTTTATAATTTTAATTACATTGTTTTAAATTATTTTAATTATTTCGAAATTGCTCATTAATTTTTCTGTAACTGCCCATCAATTGCTCTTAATTTTCATAACTATATCATAATTTTATTTAAAATTTATGTCTGCCTCATTATAGTTCAGCAGCTATAAAAGGAGAACTCATTCCCCTCATTTTTCACACTCACACAACAAACAATTGTGCTTTTCTCTCTTCTCTCTCTCTCTCGCTTTCTGGGTTACACTTTATAATTTCTACTATTATGTGGCATGAGATATTTTCTTAGAAGAATCTGTTTAATCTTGGAGGAAGTTTTGTAGACACAAGATTCTTTCTGTGGTCACGGAATAAATTCTTCAAGGACAGTGTCTTCTATATAGATGCGGCTTAGATTATTTTTGTGCTGGTATCTAGATTTTACAACAAAATTTGGTCCCCAAAAGTTTGAAAAGTTATAGGGTGTGTTTGGGAGTCCGGTGGACAAACGTAAGTTAGGTAAATTAGGAATTAAACGTGGTTAAAAAAATTTAAGTTTAGAAGAACGTAATTTATGTTTGGAAGATATTTGGGCAAACGCGATTTGGAGCAACAAATGTGATTTGGTACAAAACATAATGTTTGGATGTTAGTATACAAAAATGATTTGAGATGTGTAATTACTAGAAATGGCACATATTCTACATTTTATTTTTTTAGTGTACCATTATTATTTATTGTCATTTATTTGAAGTTAATTTGGTTAATTATATTAATATTTTAATAAAGTGCACTATTTGTTTTGTTTATTTATCTAATATTACTTCACTAATTACTTATTAGAATATTTTTAAAATTTGAACAATGTGAACTAAGTATAATTATAATTAAAGTGTTAATTATTACTTATAGAAAAGAAAATATGAGATATTAGTGATAACCAATATGCAAATCATACAAAAAAGAACTTAATTCATAAAAGAAATTTAGAGATTTATTCTCATAATAAAAGGAATTATGTTCTTAATTGTGTAATGATATAATTAAATTAATTATTTAATTATTTAATTATTTAACCAAAATAATTAGGATGTTTAATTGTGTAAATTAAGTTTTTAAAGTAATTATATAAATTATGACATAATTAGGTTTAATTGTCTAAATTAGGTTTATTCTCATAATAAAAGAAATTATGTCATCACTAATAACCTTCAAAATTTGATAAATTCCATCAAATCCTAATTAAAATTCCATTTATACTAAATCTGAAAATTTTCAGAAATTTTACTCTCTCCTTCCAACTTCTCATTTTATTCCTTTAGGTCCTTGGTAATAATTTTTCTTTTATCTTTTTCATATTCTAAGATAACATTTAGTTCCATTTAGATCCATAGGTCATAAATATATTTTGTTTTAAAATTATAGCTACTCCCAACACCATGTGTTGGACATATGCATGCATGTTAGGGACTAATGTGAATAAAATATAATAATTTAAATAACTAATTTAATCAAAATAAATTACTTTTTATTTGATTTATTCATATGAAATTAAATTCCAGTTTGGTCCTTTTCTATATAGTCCATAATTTAAGTTAAGGCTGGATTTGATTTTAAATTTCATTTTTCCATTAAGAACATTTTTGTTTATTCACTTAGGTCCTTAGTCTAAATTTTCCTTTTGTCTTATGGTTTAAGATTATATTTACCTTCATCTAGATCCAACTATCTAGAATATATTTTTTTCAAAATTAAATCAACCCTTGTAAACTTTTCATTTCTTTCACTTTAGTCCCTATTATGTAAGTTACGTTATTTTCTCATGCTTTTGATCTCCAAACCTGCCTAGAACTTCTTCTTAGATGATTTTAGGACATGTTCGATCATTTCTATTCTAAACTAAGGTAAACAATGAATTAAAACTATGTTTTCAAAATTCTCAAGCTTATATGATTACAACATGTCATTTTTGTCTCTGTTTTTCATTTTTCTAGTTTTTCCTCTTGATGATGTGTTCTATGTGATTCAGAGGGAATAAAAAATGAAAGTAGAGAAGAGGATGAGTAAGAAAAGAATATATGCACTGCCATGTGTCAATGCTAATAGAGAACGAAAGTATGCATAAGGCTTTCTCTATTCTTGGTGCAAAATACAGGGGACAACAAAGCATATATGGAAACACACACAGAGGTTAAAGATGGAGAGGAGAGACGAGAGAGTTAAAGGCGAGAGAGAGGTCACTCAGGGGCAGCAAAGAAAAAATGTAGCATTTCATAACTTACCGCCAACGCGTAGCCAAACACACACATACTCATTAGTCTCCAACCCTATTTTCGCCTCTTGCTGTGCAGATATGGCACATTAAGTGACAACATGGCACATTAATGTCGCCTGCTCAACAAAAAAATGAGACATGTAGGCATGATGTGGCTAGACAATGTGGCAAGTGTTTGACAATGTCATTTATGGCATTGAAGTGTCCTCTAATGATTCTTTTACGTCATTTTCCCCTTCCCCCAATTCAAAACCTAGATCTAAATTAAGACAAGATCATTTGGGCATCTCTCATCTAGAGTGTAGAATTTGGCACAAAAGAACATCATCAGCTGATTGGTTGACTATTGTTTACATGACCGTTGCCAGTAATGCCATTTCCTTCATCTTCCTTCCTTTCATCCAGGGTTTTTTGTTTTTGTATGGTTCCATTTTTTTGATTGCATTTCATGTGGTTGTACCTCATTGTCATTTGGTTTTCGTGTTCACTAAGCATGTGTATGGCAATTGTATTTTTATCTTGAAACAAATTATTTTAATTTTGTGGCATCATCACTCATCACTATAGTTAATTATTTTCATTAAGCATGGGTATGGTGATTGTATTTTGATCTTACAGCATCAATACAGTTAATTATTTTCCTTGTCACTGGATTGCTGCATGCCATTTTAGTTTTGCATGCCATTACTGGACTCCCAGTTCTATAATCATTTATATTTTTCATGTCATTTCTATTTTATAAGCATTTCAAACTAATTGCATGTCATTATATTGGACTCTTATAATGGTATCCTATATTCTGATTCTAATATGTACAATGTCCCGTGGGTGTATCACCATTAGAGGCAAAAAGCTTTGATTAGGTTACTAATCTCTTATTGTTCAAAATTCAGTCTATTGGTAATTTCAGTTAATTTGAGGGTACTTAGGCTGTTCAAAATTACCAAAGGTCCAAAATCCATGGGGTTATTTTACCTTTTTCCATCTCAGGTTCTTGCTTTTAAGCCACCTTTGTCATTTGGTCAAATTTTACCTTCTAATGTTAATGACATCTTTTGTATGGAGTTCTTTTAGGTATGTATGGATACATTAAACTGATTTAATATCCTAACCTTCATTGTGTTTGCAGTGATGTCTAATAAGGAAAAGAGTATATCAGTGGGTACAGATGAGGAGGAAAAGGAGAATGCCACTGCTGATGAGTCTCATGACAACAACAATTCCTTTGATGATTATGACAACAGTGATGATGAAGCATACATATTAGGCCATGAAACAACAACTAAAGACAAGGGGCGAATTACCTTCAGTTACAACAATACAAGCAACAATTAGGAAAAAAAGTTAAAACACATATTTTTGTTGTTATTGAGGTGCATATACAACTTTACCATGACATTGACATGCATGAATGAGTGGCACATGATGACGTGGCCCATAATGACCACATCAGCTCCATGCTTTTTATATATATTTTTTAGGGTTAGAACTATTTATACACCGATGAAGTTATGAACGTACATACAGAGAGCAAAGGATGCAAAGTATCAGAAAAACACAAATCATGGACACAAAACTCCTTTCGTGTCATCTACTATATGCATACACACAACATCACATGAAATGACATATGAATTTATTTCAAAGAAGAACAATTTGAGCTTCTTACACTGCTTCCATTGTGCTAGAAATCATGCTGGAGCTTCTTACCTGATTGGAAGTGTGACTATGACAACATCGATAGTAGTAATTTTTTTAAGATTGTTGTAAAAATTTGTTACAAACACCGTATGAGTCGCATCTTAAGAGACACTGTCCTTAAGAGAAATTATTCTGGAATTATGAGCATCTAAACCACCTATTATCTTAACTCTTTATAAGCTCGCTAATACATGTTAGTATATAAAGTTTCATCCCCTCATTAATTTAGTTGATGTGGGACTAAATTTACTCTTTTGAAATACAAGAGCTTTACACAATACAATTTTCACAACACCACTTAGCAAACAAAGTAACAGTCAAATCTTTTTGTCCCTTTATATTGTCATACCAAACACAATTTTTTCTTTTTTTATAAAATTTTTTTTATGCATATCAAACATACTTTTAGAGGTTGTTTGATACACTTGTTTCTGCTGGAAAGGAAAACATCTTTCTATTACTGTACTTTTTTTCTGTTGTTTGGTATGGCTTATTATAGCGGATGAAAACGGAACTGGACATTCCTTCTTCTTTCAAAATTAAGTTTTTGGCTTCCATCGCTTTTCGAATGGAAAACCGGTCATTTCGATAGAAAGCAAAGTAAAATTACTCATTTGCCCATGCTTTGTTCATTGAAATGTTCATTGGAGCTTCCGAATTACTTGTCCGGCACAAGTCTTTCATCTGCGAACTACTAGAGCTTCCTCGCCTGTCCTCTATGTCTCCTTCTTGTACGCCAGTCACTGTCTTCTTGGTTCTTGGGTACTGCAACAACCGGTCGACCGACAGCTATTAGGTGGTTGGCAGCTGGTCAACTAGCGGTTGCTAGACACTTGGTAGTTGGTCGACCTGCGGTTGCTAGACGCTTGACAGTTGGTCGACCGGCACATGGTAGTCAGTCGACCGGTGCCTGATAGATGGTCGACCGGCTATTGTAGGGCTCTTGTGTTCACTATCAAAGCTACCAAAAACTACCAACACCGTTGTTTGGATTCATCTTTTCTTCAAAACAGATGGAGATAGTCGTCGAACGATGGAGATAGTTGTCGAACGTGGAATGGAGAAAGACAAATTCATTGATGGGTCTGTTAATTTTTTTTTTTGGTTAAGTAATGAATTTTTAGTAAAGGGAAAAATAATAAATTACTTTTATATTTATTTTTTATTATCTTTGAAAAATATAATAATCTTATTTTCTTCCTTTCTTTTCCAATACATACCAAACAATTTTTTTTCTTTTCCTTCTCATTTTCCATTCTCATTTTCCTTTCCATTTTCCTATTTCCTTTCTATTCTTACTCTTTCCTAAATACCAAACGGCCCCTTAGGAGCGTTTGGTAAGGTTTCTCTCGCTGGAAAGAATATTTAGTTCCATTACTGCTTTTCTAGACACATGACCGGCAAAATGATGAATATCCCATCACTGTAAGCCTTTCGATAAATTCTTCCCACAAGTAAAATTGTTATTCATTATCTCTATATTCTCAAAATACCATTCCTTAATAAATACAAAGAAAATACATCAGATTTTCTTAATTAATAATAGATCCTCAGTACAAAACACATTATCATACTGAAATACAAGCCAAATACCAAACCCCTGACCTAGATGTCCTAGACGGTTACAGAGCAACATACTGTATAACAAAAGAAGGGCCTACCCGACAGCGGGAAGGTCCAACGTGATCTACTCCTCTAGCGGATATACTTTGGCGGCAACCTGATCTGAACAAAAAGTTTGTACAAACAGTGTGAGCTTTTAAACTCATTGAGCAAATCGGCCTCGCTTTAATAAAATTCAAATACATCACCAGTCATGCAAGCATATCCGAAGGCTCAAGCTCAACCAATAGACATAGTTAGAAATTACATACAAGAAAAATTCATCCAATTCAACAAACGATACTAGTACTCGTCAATGGCAATATATCCCGGAGAGCGCACACAGGCCGGCTCACCAATTTTGTATTTTTCCGCCATGACGCACAACCTCATCCTCTTAGCTAGGGCGCCTCACGGATTTATCACTAATCCGGGCTATATCCCTACTGAGGGAATCGTTGTCTCCACACTCATTGGTCAAGACACCCTTTAACCCGAGTTTTCCGCCTTGCCGTGAGAGGGGGTACTGTACCGCTCAATCACAATCAATAGTACAACAGTTCATATCATAATCAGAAGCACAATATAATACTCATCCATATAACAGGTATATTATATAACTATATGATTCAAATTTCATATCATCATGAGATACTTGCTTTGTCTTATCCATACTTCTGGATTAATTATCTCATTATATTCGTCATTTTGAATCCAATTTTCCCCTATGAATCTTGGGAGTGTCCTACGACATACTTTTTATCACCAGTAATGCTAAAACTCTATTAAAACAGGGTCGTTTCACTCACCTGGATTCCGTACGAGTATCACTTCTCTAAATCGTTACGGACAAGAGTACGCAGGTGAATTTCAGTGTTCCGCTACAGAGATTTTCATGAAAGATTACAGAAAATACGTTAAGATCGTTTTCGTACAGATACTGTTCATACGTACGGTACTATTCATACGGTCACTATTCATACGTATGGGTACTATTCATACCAGAAATACAGAATACAATCTGTAAAAGAGTACACCAGGTAAGTTCCCAGGAAAGAGTGGAGGGTCACACTGGACACACTTAAAAACCAGGTCTTTCCTTAGCCAGAACTTTCCTAGACATGTATTCTCCACAGATTATATTCTATTTCGGTAATCAGAGAATCAAAATAACAGCTAACGACAGTTTTTCTGATGTGGAAGATCGGCCAAAGCCGCAAACACAGAGCATACTTAAGAAAATAACTTCTAAAATTTGAAAGACATAGAAAGGGCATAGTATCCTTACCTAAGCAAAAACGGAAAGGTCCAAAATCTCAGAAGCCTAGCGTCGGAGCAAGAGAAACTTAAGGAGGGAAGAAGAGAAGTTGAAGGTGTGAGTTTAGAAGTGAAATGGAAGGACCTATTTATAGTAAAAGTCAAGGGTACTATTTGATACTATGCACTAATAAAATATTCAATTTACTATTTATGAAAATGACATTTCTAATAATGCAGTTACTGTACACCTTACGCGTACGATGGAAAATTTTCGTTTATTTACTATTAGAAACTTTAAAGGGAAAACTATCCTTTCAGCTTAAACCTTTAAGTTTCTTTTCAATTCAGTCCTTTCAATTTAGTCCCTGAGGGTATTTTTACACATAAAACGTCATTTTCTCCTACAAACTTCTTTCTAGTTTTCTCTTATGACCAAACCACATCTAGTATTTGACATTTTGATTGTATAAATGAACAGTACCATATACGTAAATAGTATTATACTGGTGAATAGTACCGTATACTGAAATAGTAACAGTAGTTTGAAAACACGCATTTATATTTTATTTTTCATGGGTATTACATTATCACCCCCTTTAAGAAATTCGGTCCTCCGAATTTAAATTACCTCAAGTCGTAAAAAGATGCGGATATCTAGAACGCATGTCGGCCTCGGCTTCCCATGTGGCTTCTTCGTGAGTTTGATTCCTCCACAAAACCTTGACGGATGGAATCTCCTTAGATCGGAGTTTCTTTACTTGACTATCGAGGATAGCTACCGGTATCTCCTCGTATGACAAGTTTTCATCTACTAGGATAGAATCATTCTGAGAAGGGTGAAGTATGTGAGAAGGGTCATGAAGGTACTTCCTTAATATTGCAAAGGATGAAATATGGACGAAGTAATCACACTTATTTCAGTCTTGAGATGAGTTTTGAATTCGGGGGACCGAATTCTTTTAAGGGGGTGATAATGTAATACCCATGAAAAAAATAAAATATAAATATTTGTTTACAAACTACTGTTACTATTTCAGTATACGGTACTGTTCACCTGTATAATACTATTTATGTATATGATACTATTCACTTATACAATTGAAATATCAAGTACTAGATGTGGTTTGGTCATAAGAGAAAACTAGAAAGAAGTTCGTGGGAGAAAATGACGTTTTATGTGTAAAATTACGCTCAGGGACTAAATTGAAAGGACTGATTTGAAAAGAAACTTAAAGATTTAAGAGAAAGGATAGTTTTCTCTTTAAGTTTTCAATAGTAAATAAAAGAAAATTCGTTGCCACGATTTGCACAGTAACTGCATTATTAGAAATGTCATTTTCATGAATAGTAAATTAAATATTTTATTAGCGCATTGTGTCAAATAGTACCATTGACTTTTGCTATAAATAGGCCCTTCCATTTCACTTCTAAACTCACACCTTCAACTTCTCTTCTTCTCTGCTTAAGTTTCTCTTACTACAATGTTAGGCTTATGAGATTTTGGGCCTTTCCTTTTCAGCTTAGGTAAGGATACTATGCCCTTTCTATGTTTTTCAAATTTTAGAAGTTAATTTCTTAAGTATGCTCTGTGGTTGCGGCCTTGGCTGATCTTCCACATCAGAAAAAACTGTCCTTAGCTGTTTATATGTTATTTTGATTATCTGATTACCGAAATAGAATGTAAACTGTGAATAATACATGTCTAGGAAAGTTCTGGCTAAGGAAAGACCTGGTTTTTAAGTGTGTCCAGTGTGACCCTCCACTCTTTCCTGGGAACTTACCTGGTGTACTCTTTTACAGATTGTATTCTCTATTTCTGGTATAAATAGTAACTGTACGTATAAATAGTGACCGTATATATAAATAGTGACCGTATATATGAATAGTACCGTATGTATGAACAGTATCTGTATGAAAACAATCCTAACTTGTTTTCTCTAATCTTTCATGAAAATCTCCGTAGCGGAATACTGAAATTCATCTGTGTACTCTTGTCTGTAACGACTTAGAGAAGCGATATTCGTACGGAATCCAGGTGAGTGAAACGACCCCGTTTTAATAGAGTTTTAGCATTACTGGTGATAAAAAGTATGTCGTAGGACACTCCCAAGATTCATAGGGGGAAATTGGATTCAGAATGACGAATATAATGAGATAATTAATCCAGAAGTATGGATATATCTCATGATGATGTGAAGATTGAATCTCTTGAATTGTGGTTTATAAAGCTATAATATAGTTATATACTATACCTGTTATATGGATGAATATTATATTGAGCTTCTGATTATGATATGAAATGCTATTGATTGTGATTGAGCGGGACAGTACCCCCTCTCACGGCAAGGCGGAAAACCCGGTTGACAGGGTGTCTTGACCAATGAGTGTGGAGACAACGATTCCCTCAGTAGGGATATAGCCCGGATTGGTGATAAATCCGTGAGGCGCCCTAGCTAAGAGGATGAGGTTGTGCGTCATGACGGAAATATACATAATTGGTGAGCCGGCCTGTGTGCGCTCTCCGGGATATATTGCCATTGAAGAGTACTAGTAACGTTTGTTGAATTGGATGAATTTTTATCTTCTTGTATGTAAAAGGATGATGTTGTGCGTCATGGCGAAAATATACATAATTGGTGAGTCGGCCTGTGTGCGCTCTCTGGGATATATTGCCATTGACGAGTACTAGTAACATTTGTTGAATTGGATGAATTTTTATCTTCTGTCTATTGGTTGAGTATGAGCCTTTAGATATGCTTGCATGACTGGTAATGTATTTGAATTTTATTAACGCGAGGCCGATTCGCTCATTGAGTTTAAAAGCTCACACTGTTTGTACAACCTTTTTGTTCAGATCAGGTTGCCATCGAAGAATATCTGCTAGAGGAGTAGATCACTTTGGACCTTCCCGTTGTCGGGTAGACCCCTCTTTTGTTATAGATTATGTTGCTCTGTAATCGTCTAGGACATCTAGGTCAGGGGTTTGGCATTTGGTTTGTATGTCAGCATAATAATGTATTTTATGTTGAGGATTTATTATTATGTGCAAATCATCTCTATGAATTTCAAATAAAGAAAATTTGATATATTTTCTTCAGGAATGGTTATTTTGATAATATAGAGATAATGACTAAACTCATGGGTAGAATTTATCGAAAGGCTTACAGTGATGGGATATTCATCATTGTGCCGGTCATGTGCCCAGAAAACGGGTCGTGACAAAGTTGGTATCAAAGCAATGGTTGTTAGGTCTCCTAGTGATTACAGAGCAAGGTAACCTTAGTGGGACCTCCTCTATCGTTGTGAACCCGGGCACAACTATAGAGAGGCGGCTCTACTAAAGGTCCTGTAGGATGTTTTCATTTCCTTTCCCTCCTAGACTTATCTCTTCTTAGGAATTATGTTCTCAGTTTTAGTTTTAGACAGATGTGGCTATACTTTTGAACTTAGTCAAGGAAAAGTTGTTATTTGTTTTGATTCCGTTGTTGTCGGATCAAATTTTTATATGGTGAATTTTATAAGCTGAATTCATGATTGAATTTGTGTAGCTATATTATTTTAGGGTACCAGCCAATAAAAGAAACCACTCGCATTAAAAACAAAAAAACTGAAGGATTACATTGCAAAAAAGAAGAAGTTTACTCATGCATGAGTAATCTAAAAGCGAGGTGGTCTCGGATTAGGATGGTTGTATTGTATCATTACCCCTCGACCATTCCTTGGAGCAAGAGACATAGTGATGTCGCGGAGGGTAGTGTAAATTCCATTCATACAATCAACACTTCTTTGCTGTTGATTGCAGAAGCACTGGGTGGACCAATAGAAGAACCTATCTATTCTCAAAGTCATTGCCGCGTTATTGCGTTTGGTTAACTTCTCCAGGTCCTCTATCATCTTCTTGAGAATCTTCACCTCCTGCTCTAAACAAGCGATTTTGTCCTCTGAGCTATGGCCTGTGCTAATCTCCTCGGCTTCCTCAATCTTCTTCATCTTCTTCTCCTTTTGAATTTCTTGAGGTCCCTCGAGAGGTCTTTTGCCCTTGTCCCTGCATAAACTTAAGTTTAAGTCAAGTTCTTCTTCCTTAGCCTCTACTGTGAGATCAATGTACTTCCTTGAGACCATGATTTGGAAAAATTTAGAAATTTTTGTAAGAGTATGAGGCGAGAGGAATACTGGGGGATTGTAGGCTCAGAGATTATTACTCTTTGTGGTGTGGTAACTGAGAACGCTGAGAAAGTTTTTATAGAGAAAAAATTTGGACTAAGAGACAAAGAAGATATCTCTTCACCGCACCCCTACACGATCAACCTATGGATTTCTGTAAGCTGGAAGCCAGAAGTCTAGGGTAGGCGTGCACACCGATAGCGCGTTGCATTAATGCTAAAACCATGAAAGTCAATATTCGGTGGATTTGCGGCCGATTTTACTTAGTTTTCCCATTTCTCCCGTTGGCATTTTTCGAAATTCAAAGAAGTTAATGATATAGCCATTAAAGATTGCCTTGGATGCTTTTATGATAAACTGAAATGCATTTCTCTGTTTTATTGTGTTGTTCTTGAGAGCCTTCAGTTGAGTATAATATACATAACTGATTGAATCATGTTGTAATTACATGTATGTATGTTATTCATGCATAATGAGTGAAGGCTACGACCAAGGAGAATATGTGATGATCCTACATATACTCATAGAGAATGTGAAATCAAAATGACTTGGATAGAATGAAATGTGTAGAGGATGATATATCTTCATGGTTACATATAATGCTCTCATGGGCAAATGAAAGGCAGTGATTTCCTTACATCATGATAATGCTTAAGGCATGTGACCATAAGCAGTTAACTTTGTTTTAAAATATATATATTTACATATATATTATGTGTAAGTCTAGAGTAAAGACACCGATTAGAATATAAGATAAGGCTAATATGAGACTACCCGATCATAGAGTGATATCGTAATATGAGATTACACTATAAGACAAGTATAGAGTGAGGAAATTATAGATTGAAACGGCGATTAGTCGAAAATTTTGAGAAAGGTCAAGATTAGCCGAAAATTTTTTTGAGGAAATCTTTGACTTATGTTAATTGCATTAAATTATATTTACTATTTACTTGCATGTCCGACATTAATTGCTGGCATTGTGACGTATGTGATCTGTAAACCTCCTAGCGAGCGGCGTATAGGTTGTGGTGGCTTTAACTCTAGGGGCTTCGGGTTGTCTATAAATCTTGTACGCCCGTTACCCCACTCATCACACCAAGCGAACTTCTTTCATTACATACCTATTTCTCAATCTCCATTCCTTTCTCATTCGAAGTTATTTCTGAGATCCCTAGAGCAATGGCCGATAATAAGTCTTTCAACTTGAATTTTGAGACTGGCAATGTAGAGCTTGATTTAAATCTAAGTCTCGGAGACAACAAAGGGAATAGACCTGTAGATAGGTCACCAGAAATTAAGAAGAGAAAGAAGGATGTAATAGAGATGGAGGAGGACAGCACTGCAACATTCTCAGAAAATAAGCTTGCATGCCTAGAGCGTAAGATAGAAAATCTGGAGCGTAAGATAGAGAGCCTGGAATACAAGATAGAGGACCAGAAGCGACTAATAATTCGTCTCTTTGAAAACCAAGAGAAACTGATAAATCGTCGTTTCGGGGAACTGGCCAATCGAGTTGATAGACATTCAATGTTTGCAACTCAAAATTTTCGTGACCAACAAGCAAGGTGTATTGACTGTATGAACGGAGTAACTTCTGCTCTTCGCCAAATTTCTCAGGCACTTCCTCCAGAAACTCTTTCTAGGCTGCAACGATTAGCTTCCTCCTTAAGGTCTGAAGCACCTTCCTCTTCTAGACCTGGAGCACCTTTTACATTTCAAAAGCCTCCTCGTCCTTAATTTATTTATTTATTTTTTGTACCTAAAGCTATATTTGGTCTAAGCTTCACGTATTAAAATTATCTATGTACTAGAAATAAAATTTAAGTTAGTATTTAGATCTTCTTTGTTGAAGTGATTCCTTTTACTGAAAGAACTTGAGGAATGAGAAGATGTTGAACTTATATTTCGTACTTGATTATGGAAATTCTAAAGTAGAGTATGGTAATATCCTTTTGACTGAGAAGAGTTACTAAAATGATATTTCATTGCATTTCTGAGTTATGGAGGAGTGCTAAATAAGTATTTTATGAACCTATACATAGAGAACTATGGGTTTGCCCTAATCATTGAAGGGATACAACTCTATATGAGTCATTGAGGTGAGAGGAATTTCTATATATATTTATTTTATAATTATGCGTGAGGAATATGTTATTTACTTAACACATTTTCTATAATTGTTCTTCTTAGAGATTTATGTAATGATTTCATTTTATATGACACCTTCAGCTGAGAGTGTCGCCTTAAGGTAGAAGGATCGCCTTTGGGCAAGAGTATTACCTATGGCCAAAATGACGCCTTTAGGTGGGGTGCTTGTATTCGTAAAAGTTATAAGTTATGTGTATGATAACTTATGTCTTGATATTTAGTATAAACTGGAAAGACCACGTGTCACTTTTGAGAAGACACCTATTTGAGGTTTTACATAGATACAGAGTTCGTCTCTGATCAGATGGTTTAAGTTTGGTAAAGGTTATGAGGATGAGACACTTTATGGTACAAAAGGTTGTGGAGAAGATCAAACTGATGAGGAAGAGATTGTTTGCTATTTAGAAAAGGCAAAAGTCCTATGAAAATTATTGATAATGCGGTCTAGAGTTCACAGTTGATGCTATAGTGTTCTTGTAAATCTTACCAGGGATGTGAAGAGGTTTGGGAAGAAAGAGATGCAAAGGATGAGATATAGACGAAGTAATCACACTTATTTCAGTCTTGAGATGAGTTTTGAATTCGGGGGACCGAATTCTCTTAAGGGGGTGATAATGTAATACCCATGAAAAAAATAAAATATAAATATTTGTTTATAAACTACTGTTACTATTTCAGTATACGGTACTTTTCACCTGTATAATACTATTTACGTATATGATACTATTTACTTATACAATTGAAATATCAAGTACTAGATGTGGTTTGGTCATAAGAGAAAACTAGAAAGAAGTTCGTGGGAGAAAATGACGTTTTATGTGTAAAATTACGCTCAGGGACTAAATTGAAAGGACTGATTTGAAAAGAAACTTAAAGATTTAAGAGAAAGGATAGTTTTCTCTTTAAGTTTTCAATAGTAAATAAAAGAAAATTTTCAACCGTTGCCGCGATTTGCACAGTAACTGCATTATTAGAAATGTCATTTTCATGAATAGTAAATTAAATATTTTATTAGCGCATAGTATCAAATAGTACCATTGACTTTTGCTATAAATAGGCCCTTCCATTTCACTTCTAAACTCACACCTTCAACTTCTCTTCTTCTCTCCTTAAGTTTCTCTTACTCCAATGTTAGGCTTATGAGATTTTGGGCCTTTCCTTTTCAGCTTAGGTAAGGATACTATGCCCTTTCTATGTCTTTCAAATTTTAGAAGTTAATTTCTTAAGTATGGTCTGTGGTTGCAGTTTTGGCCGATCTTCCACATCAGAAAAACTGTCCTTAACTGTTTATATGTTATTTTGATTCTCTGATTACCGAAATAGAATGTAAACTGTGAATAATACATGTCTAGGAAAGTTCTGGCTAAGGAAAGACCTGGTTTTTAAGTGTGTCCAGTGTGACCCTCCACTCTTTCCTGGGAACTTACCTGGTGTACTCTTTTACAGATTGTATTCTCTATTTCTGGTATGAATAGTACCCATATGTATGAATAGTAACCGTATAAATAGTAACCGTACATATGAATAGTATCCGTACGTAAAAAATAGTATTTATACGTATGAATAGTGACCGTATGTACGAATATTATCTGTATATATAAATAGTATCCGTATGTATGAATAGTGACCGTATATATGAATAGTGACCGTATATATGAATAGTACCGTATGTATGAACAGTATCTATATGAAAACAATCCTAACTTGTTTTCTCTAATCTTTCATGAAAATCTCCGTAGCGGAATACTGAAATTCATCTATGTACTCTTGTCTGTAACGACTTAGAGAAGCGATATTCGTACGGAATCCAGGTGAGTGAAACGACCCCGTTTTAATAAAGTTTTAGCATTACTGGTGATAAAAAGTATGTCGTAGGACACTCCCAAGATTCATAGGGGGAAATTGGATTCAGAATGGCGAATATAATGAGATAATTAATCCAGAAGTATGGATAAGAAAAAGCAAGTATCTCATGATGATGTGAAGATTGAATCTCTTGAATTGTGGTTTATAAAGCTATAATATAGTTATATACTATACCTGTTATATGGATGAATATTATATTGAGCTTTTGATTATGATATGAAATGCTATTGATTGTGATTGAACGGGACAGTACCCCCTCTCACGGCAAGGCGGAAAACCCGGTTGACAGGGTGTCTTGACCAATGAGTGTGGAGACAACGATTCCCTCAGTAGGGATATAGCCCGGATTGGTGATAAATCCGTGAGGCGCCCTAGCTAAGAGGATGAGGTTGTGCGTCATGGCGAAAATATACATAATTGGTGAGCCGGCCTGTGTGCGCTCTCCGGGATATATTGCCATTGACGAGTACTAGTAACGTTTGTTGAATTGGATGAATTTTTATCTTCTTGTATGTAAAAGGATGATGTTGTGCGTCATGGCGGAAATATACATAATTGGTGAGCCGGCCTGTGTGCGCTCTCTGGGATATATTGCCATTGACGAGTACTAGTAACATTTGTTGAATTGGATGAATTTTTATCTTCTATCTATTGGTTGAGTATGAGCCTTTAGATATGCTTGCATGACTGGTAATGTATTTGAATTTTATTAACGCGAGGCCGATTCGCTTATTGAGTTTAAAAGCTCACACTGTTTGTACAACCTTTTTGTTCAGATCAGGTTGCCATCGAAGAATATCTGCTAGAGGAGTAGATCACTTTGGACCTTCCCGTTGTCGGGTAGACCCCTCTTTTGTTATAGATTATGTTGCTCTGTAATCGTCTAGGACATGTAGTTCAGGGGTTTGGCATTTGGTTTGTATGTCAGCATAATAATGTATTTTATGTTGAGGATTTATTATTATGTGCAAATCATCTCTATGAATTTCAAATAAAGAAAATTTGATATATTTTCTTCAGGAATGGTTATTTTGATAATATAGAGATAATGACTAAACTCATGGGTAGAATTTATCGAAAGGCTTACAGTGATGGGATATTCATCATTGTGCCGGTCATGTGCCCAGAAAACGGGTCGTGACAAAATGTAATACCAATGAAAAATAAAATATAAATGCGTGTTTTCAAACTACTGTTACTATTTCAGTATATGGTACTATTCACCCGTATAATACTATTTACGTATATGGTACTGTTCATTTATACAATCAACATATCAAATACTAGATATGGTTTGGTCATAAGAGAAAACTAGAAAGAAATTTGTAGGAGAAAATGACATTTTATGTGTAAAAATACCCTCAGGGACTAAATTGAAAGGACTGAATTGAAAAGAAACTTAAAGGTTTAAGGTGAAAGGATAGTTTTCTCTTTAAAGTTTTTAATAGTAAATAAACGAAAATTTTCCATCGCGTAAGGTGCACAGTAACTGCATTATTAGAAATGTCATTTTCATAAATAGTAAATTAAATATTTTATTAGTGCATAGTGTCAAATAGTACCCTTGACTTTTACTATAAATAGGCCCTTCCATTTTACTTTTAAACTCACACCTTCAACTTCTCTTCTTCCCTCCTTAAGTTTCTCTTGCTCCGACGCTATGCTTCTGAGATTTTGGGCCTTTCCGTTTTTGCTTAGGTAAGGATACTATGCCCTTTCTATGTCTTTCAAATTTTAGAAGTTATTTTCTTAAGTATGCTCTGTGGTTGCGGCTTTGGCCGATCTTCCACATCAGAAAAACTGTCGTTAGCTGTTATTTTGATTCTCTGATTACCGAAATAAAATATAATCTGTGGAGAATACATGTCTAGTAAAGTTCTAGCTAAGAAAAGACCTGGTTTTTAAGTGTGTCCAGTGTGACCCTCCACTCTTTCCTGGGAACTTACCTGGTGTACTCTTTTACAGATTGTATTCTGTATTTCTGGTATGAATAGTACCCATACGTATGAATAGTGACCGTATGAATAGTACCCATACGTATGAACAATATCTGTACGAAAACGATCTTAACGTATTTTCTATAATCTTTCATGAAAATCTCTGTAGCGGAACACTGAAATTCACCTGCGTACTCTTGTCCGTAACGATTTAGAGAAGTGATACTCGTACGGAATATAGGTGAGTGAAACGACCCTGTTTTAATAGAGTTTTAGCATTACTGGTGATAAAAAGTATGTCGTAGGACACTCCCAAGATTCATAGGGGGAAATTGGATTCAGAATGACGAATATAATGAGATAATTAATCCAGAAGTATGGATAAGACAAAGCAAGTATCTCATGATGATATGAAATTTGAATCATATAGTTATATACTATACCTGTTATATGGATGAGTATTATATTGTGCTTCTGATTATGATATGAACTGTTGTACTATTGATTGTGATTGAGCGGTACAGTACCCCCTCTCACGGCAAGGCGGAAAACCCGGGTTAAAGGGTGTCTTGACCAATGAGTGTGGAGACAACGATTCCCTCAGTAGGGATATAGCCCGGATTGGTGATAAATCCGTGAGGCGCCCTAGCTAAGAGGATGAGGTTGTGCGTCATGGCGGAAAAATACAAAATTGGTGAGCCGGCCTGTGTGCGCTCTCCGGGATATATTGCCATTGACGAGTACTAGTATCGTTTGTTGAATTGGATGAAATTTTCTTGTATGTAATTTCTAACTATGTCTATTGGTTGAGCTTGAGCCTTCGGATATGCTTGCATGACTGGTGATGTATTTGAATTTTATTAACGCGAGGCCGATTTGCTCACTGAGTTTAAAAGCTCACACTGTTTGTACAAACTTTTTGTTCAGATCAGGTTGCCGCCGAAGTACATCCACTAGAGGAGTAGATCACGTTGGACCTTCCCGCTGTCGGGTAGGCCCTTCTTTTGTTATATAGTATGTTGCTCTGTAACCGTCTAGGACATCTAGGTCAGGGGTTTGGTATTTGGCTTGTATTTCAGTATGATAATGTGTTTTGTACTGAGGATCTATTATTAATTAAGAAAATCTGATGTATTTTCTTTGTATTTATTAAGGAATGATATTTTGAGAATATAGAGATAATGACTAACAATTTTACTTGTGGGAAGAATTTATCGAAAGGCTTACAGTGATGGGATATTCATCATTGTGCCGGTCATGTGCCTAGAAAATGGGTCGTGACAAAGTTGGTATCAGAGGATAGGTTGTTAGGTCTCCTAGTGATTATAGAGCAAGGTGTCTTTAGTGGGCCTTCCCCTATTGTCGTGACTGCAGCACGACCATAGGATGAAGATCCACCAAAAGCCCTGTAGAGATTAAAATTCCTTTCTTTCGTATCTTTACTTGAAGCATAATAGTGACAATATATATTATTCTTAATTGTAGAATAAGTTTAGATGGCACCAAGAAAATCAAACGCTTCTGGAATCCGCACAAGATCTGGCAAGGCCTTGGTCCCTCCAGCTGCTTAGTCAGCAAATGCAAGACTGGAGATGCCTAATGGTGCAGAAGATAACCATGCACAAAACAGAGAAATATCCACTGAAAACCCTGGAAGAAATGCTGGAGAACCATCACAAATCGACGCGACTGTAGTGATGGAAGCATTAGCTGCAATGCAGAACGAGGTGAATGGGCTAAAGGAACGAGGTGATGGGACAATCATCTAAAGATGGCTCACAGGCATCAGTACATGCTGCAAAAGTACAAGAGACAGACCAGATGCCACCTCCACCCCCTCCTCAGGATTGGGTAGGTACAGAGGTCAAAATCTCAGAATTTATGAAGCTGAATCCGCCAACCTTTGCAGGAGATGTTAATGAAGACCCACAACGTTTTCTAGATGACTGTGAGAAAATCCTTGACACGCTAGAATGCCCTGAACCTCGAAAAGTAACCCTTGTTACCTTTCAGTTAAGAGGTAAGGCCGACCGCTGGTGGCGAACATGGAAGAAGGGCATGGCCAGAAATGCCCCACCCGTTAAATGGAATGACTTTAAAAGAATTTTTCGAGAACAATTTATTCCGGAGAGTATACGAGAAGTAAAGATGAATGAGTTTGAGGCACTCCGGCAAGGATCACGAACCGTCGATGAATACGACAATCTGTTTATAGAGTTGTCTGAATATGCTACTCACATGGTCCTAACTGAGAAAGAAAAGATCTGACGGTTTATTAAAGGCCTTCGAGAGTCTTTATTTGACAGGGTGGGATCGAAAATATGAGATTTTTCATTTTACACAGAAGCCGTCGACATCGCCCGTATGATGAAAGAAAGAGGAAACAAGATGAGAAATCACGCTACCACGGAGAGAGTTCTGGACGTGCAGCCTCTACCGCTAGTGCACCACATCGTCAACAAAGTGGTACAGGGGGTCAACAAAGGCCCTGGTGCTCTAAATGTGAAAGAAATCACTTCGGAGCTTGTTTTGTCAACAACAACACTAGGGTCTGTTACCAATGTGGTCAACAGGGCCACATCAAAAGAGATTGCCCCCAACTCTACACGAGATCTGGCCAAGAGTCAGTACGCCTTAATCAATCAGAGGCTACTGTTGCCAACAGATCCCCTGTAACTGTAGGAGGCAATGGAATCGGAAGAGGTGCTGGCAGAGGACAAGGTGGTCGAGGGCAGGCTTCAGCAGGCTGAGGGAACGCTCGAGTATTCGCTTTAACCCGTCAAGATGCTCAGGCATCTAATACGGTGGTAGCAGGTACTCTTCTGATTGAATCAAATTTTGCACATGTTTTGTTTGACTCTGGCTCTACGCATTCCTATGTGTCACCATTCTTTGCTAAGAACTTTAAGCAAAAAGTTGTTAGATTAGAATGTCCGTTTTTAGTAACTACGCCTACTGGAGGCACCTTACTAATAGAACGAGGCTATCGAGCTTGCAAGGTAAGAGTCGGAGAAATAAATACAACAGTAGACCTAATGATGTTAGATATGACAGACTTTGATGTCATCTTAGGCATGGATTGGATGGCATCTTGTCATGCCACCCTGGATTGCTATAATAAGATAGTTAAATTTAATATTCCGGGGGAGCCTTCTTTCGTATTTCATGGTGAACGGAGTGAAATTTCTGGGAATCTTATATCTTTAATGTGTGCCCAACGTTTATTGCGAAAGGGCTGTCAAGGATACTTGGCATTCGTTAAAGATATTAAGAAAGAAGAACTAAAAGTAGAAGACGTTCCAGTAGTCCAGGAGTTTGTAGATGTCTTCCCAGATGATCTACCAGGTATACCCCCAGATCGAGAGATTGAGTTCCAGATAGAGTTAGCACCAGATACTCGCCCAATCTCCATACCCCCTTATAGAATGGCACCAACAGAATTAAAAGAGTTAAAAACTCAGTTACAGGACTTGCTAGACAAAGGCTTTATAAGGCCAAGTTATTCACCTTGGGGAGCTCCTATTCTGTTCGTGAAAAAGAAGGACGGATCGATGAGACTATGCATAGATTACAGGCAACTGAATAAGGTAACTATCAAAAATAAATACCCGTTGCCTAGCATCGACGACCTTTTCGATCAACTTCAAGGAGCCAAGTGTTTTTCAAAGATTGACTTGAGGTCTGGTTATCACCAACTCAAGATCAAGGAGGAGGATGTGTCTAAAACAGCCTTCCGTACCAGATATGGGCACTACGAGTTCTTGGTGATGTCATTTGGATTAACGAATGCACCAGCTGCTTTCATGGATTTAATGAATAGGATTTTTAAATCTTTTTTAGACAAATTTGTCATTGTCTTCATAGACGACATTCTGGTGTACTCAAAGACTTCAGAAGAGCACGAACAACACCTTCGTGTTGTGTTGCAGACATTGAGGGATCATCAATTGTACGCCAAATTCTCTAAATGCGAGTTTTGGATTGATCGTGTAACTTTCTTGGGACATGTGATCTCCAAAGATGGCATCCAAGCAGACCCAAGCAAAGTAGAAGCGGTCAAAATGTGGCCAAGACCTACCTCCGTCACGGAGATTCGCAGCTTCTTGGGATTAGCAGGATATTATCGTCGTTTCATCCAAAATTTTTCCCAGTTAGCCGCCCCTCTCACACGACTGACTAGGAAAGGAGTAAAGTACCAATGGGATGACGCTTGTGAAGAAAGCTTCCAAGAACTCAAGAAAAGGTTAATCTCCGCACCTGTATTGGTCTTACCCTCAGGACCAGGAGGTTTTACAGTATACTGCGATGCATCAAGAGTAGGGTTGGGATGTGTTCTCATGCAGCATGGCCAGGTAGTGGCATATGCATCGAGACAACTTAAGAAACATGAACATAACTACCCCACCCACGATTTAGAAATGGCAGCAGTAGTTTTCGCTTTAAAGATATGGCGACATTATCTATACGAAGAAACTTGCGAAATCTACACTAATCATAAAAGTCTAAAATATATTTTCGACCAAAAGGACTTAAACTTGAGGCAGAGGAGATGGGTAGAATTACTAAAAGATTATGATTGCAATATTCTTTACCACCCAGGCAAAGCAAACGTGGTAGCAGATGCCTTGAGTCGAAAATCTATGGGTAGTCTGGCCCATATAGCAGTAACAAAAAGACCCTTGATCCAAGAACTACAAGAGCTGAGAGTAAAAGGTGCTACTCTTGAGGTTACAGGGACAGGATCATTCTTAGCCCATATCAGGGCTAGATCTTCCCTTGTTGACCAGATACAGATATCTCAAATGGAGGATCCTGAGCTTGTCCAAATTATGGAAAAGGTGAAGATTAGTGAAGTGAATAGTTTCACACTCGACGATACAGGAGTCTTACATTTTGAACAACGGTTGTGTGTACCACATGTTGGAACTCTTAGACGAGACATCATGGAAGAAGGCCATCGTGCTGCATATGCTGTACATCCAGGAGCCACCAAGATGTATCAGGATCTGAAATAGATCTACTGGTGGAAAGAAATGAAACAAGACATAGCAGAATTTGTGTCTCGTTGTTTAACCTGTCAACAGGTTAAGGCTGAGCATCTAAAGCCAGGAGGCTCGTTACAACGATTAGAGATTCCTGAATGGAAATGGGAACGAGTGACGATGGACTTTGTTGTTGGTCTACCTCATTCCACAGGAGGTTATGACTCAGTTTGGGTCATTGTTGACCGACTAACCAAATCAGCACACTTCATTCCAGTCAAAACCACTTATGGTGTAGTAACGTTGGCACAATTGTATATTAAAGAAATAGTAAAGTTGCATGGAGTACCTATATCTATCATTTCTGATAGAGGTCCTCAATTTACCTCTCGTTTCTGGAAAAGTTTTCAAGAGGCATTAGGTACTCGAGTGGACCTTAGTACCGCTTTTCACCCACAGACAGACGGACAGTCAGAGCGGACGATTCAGACGCTAGAGGATATGTTACGAGCTTGTATTCTAGATTTCAATGGTAGCTGGGAAAAGCATTTGTATCTTGTAGAGTTAGCATATAACAACAGCTACCAGGCCACTATTGGGATGGCACCCTTTGAGGCCTTGTATGGGAGACGTTGCAGATCTCCGATCGGTTGGTTCGAGGTAGGTGAAGCGAAAGCATTAGGACCTGACTTGGCCCAGGATGCCCTAACCAAGGTTAAGACAATACAAGATAGGATGCGAGCAGCTCAAAGTAGACAAAAGGCATACGCTGACCACAGACGACGTGATTTGGAGTTCTCAGTCGGCGATATGGTATTCCTTAAGGTCTCTCCAATGAAAGGTGTGTTGAGATTTGGAAGGAAAGGAAAGTTGAGTCCTAGATACATCGGGCCTTATGAGATTCTAGAACGAGTGGGAAAAGTGGCTTATCGGCTTGCCCTACCTATGGATCTGGAAGGGATTCACCCTGTTTTTCACGTATCCATGTTAAGGAAGTACCTTCATGACCCTTCTCACATACTTCACCCTTCTCAGAATGATTCTATCATAGTAGATGAAAACTTGTCATACGAGGAGATACCGGTGGCGATCCTCGATAGTCAAGTAAAGAAACTCCGATCTAAGGAGATTCCATCCGTCAAGGTTTTATGGAGGAATCAAACTCACGAAGAAGCCACATGGGAAGTCGAGGCCGACATGCGTTCTAGATATCCGCATCTTTTTACGACTTGAGGTAATTTAAATTCGGAGTACCGAATTTCTTAAAGGGGGTGATAATGTAATACCCATGAAAAATAAAATATAAATGCGTGTTTTCAAACTACTGTTACTATTTCAGTATATGGTACTATTCACCCATATAATACTATTTACGTATATGGTACTGTTTATTTATACAATCAAAATATCAAATACTAGATGTGGTTTGGTCATAAGAGAAAACTAGAAAGAAGTTTGTAGGAGAAAATGACATTTTATATGTAAAAATACCCTCAGGGACTAAATTGAAAGGACTGAATTGAAAAGAAACTTAAAGGTTTAAGGTGAAAGGATAGTTTTCTCTTTAAAGTTTCTAATAGTAAATAAACGAAAATTTTCCATCGCGTAAGGTGCACAGTAACTACATTATTAGAAATGTCATTTTTATAAATAGTAAATTGAATATTTTATTAGTGCATAGTGTCAAATAGTACCCTTGACTTTTACTATAAATAGGCCCTTCCATTTTACTTCTAAACTCACACCTTCAACTTCTCTTCTTCCCTCCTTAAGTTTCTCTTGCTCCGACGCTAGGTTTCTGAGATTTTGGGCCTTTTCGTTTTTGCTTAGGTAAGGATACTATGCCCTTTCTATGTCTTTCAAATTTTAGAAGTTATTTTCTTAAGTATGCTCTGTGGTTGCGGCTTTGGCCGATCTTCCACATCAGAAAAACTGTCGTTAGCTGTTATTTTGATTCTCTGATTACCGAAATAAAATATAATCTGTGGAGAATACATGTCTAGGAAAGTTCTAGCTAAGGAAAGACCTGGTTTTTAAGTGTGTCCAGTGTGACCCTCCACTCTTTCCTGGGAACTTACCTGGTGTACTCTTTTACAGATTGTATTCTGTATTTCCGGTATGAATAGTACCCATACGTATGAATAGTGACCGTATAAATAGTACCGTACGTATGAATAGTGACCGTATGAATAGTACCCGTACGTATGAACATTATCTGTATGAAAACGATCTTAACGTATTTTCTGTAATCTTTCATGAAAATCTCTGTAGCGGAACACTGAAATTCACCTGCGTACTCTTGTCCGTAACGATTTAGAGAAGTGATACTCGTACGGAATCCACGTGAGTGAAACGACCCTGTTTTAATAGAGTTTTAGCATTACTGGTGATAAAAAGTATGTCGTAGGACACTCCAAAAATTCATAGGGGGAAATTGGATTAAGAATGACGAATATAATGAGATAATTAATCCAGAAGTATGGATAAGACAAAGCAAGTATCTCATGATGATATGAAATTTGAATCATATAGTTATATACTATACCTGTTATATGGATGAGTATTATATTGTGCTTCTGATTATGATATGAACTGTTGTACTATTGATTGTGATTGAGCGGTACAGTATCCCCTCTCACGGCAAGGCGGAAAACCCGGGTTAAAGGGTGTCTTGACCAATGAGTGTGGAGACAATGATTCCCTCAGTAGGGATATAGCCCGGATTGGTAATAAATCCGTGAGGCGCCCTAGCTAAGAGGATGAGGTTGTGCGTCATGGCGAAAAAATACAAAATTGGTGAGCCGGCCTGTGTGCGCTCTCCGGGATATATTGCCATTGACGAGTACTAGTATCGTTTGTTGAATTGGATGAAATTTTCTTGTATGTAATTTCTAACTATGTCTATTGGTTGAGCTTGAGCCTTCGGATATGCTTGCATGACTGGTGATGTATTTGAATTTTATTAACGCGAGGCCGATTTGCTCACTGAGTTTAAAAGCTCACACTGTTTGTACAAACTTTTTGTTCAGATCAGGTTGCCGCCGAAGTACATCCACTAGAGGAGTAGATCACGTTGGACCTTCCCGCTGTCGGGTAGGCCCTTCTTTTGTTATATAGTATGTTGCTCTGTAACCGTCTAGGACATTTAGGTCAGGGGTTTGGTATTTGGCTTGTATTTCATTATGATAATGTGTTTTGTACTGAGGATCTATTATTAATATCTGATGTATTTTCTTTGTATTTATTAAGGAATGATATTTTGAGAATATAGAGATAATGACTAACAATTTTACTTGTGGGAAGAATTTATCGAAAGACTTACAGTGATGGGATATTCATCATTGTGCCGGTCATGTGCCTAGAAAATGGGTCGTGACATTCTCTTAGGCCTTTTGGTATCATTTTGGCAAGAAAAACGGAATTCCCTCTTCCTTCAACAGTGCACTATTTTTTTTTCCGTTACATTTGAGATGGAAAACCAGTTTCTCATATGGAAAACTAGTGAAATGTCCATTTTGCCTTCATATTTTTTCCTAAAGGTTAGAAGTGTCCTTGCTTGTTGAGCTTCGTTTTCCCGGTTTCACCATCGACTTCCTCCCTGTCTGAGATGCAATGGAAAAATGGGAGATTGAGATGGACCGTGCCCTTTGCTAATGGAGATGGACCAACCAGTCGGCCGCGGCACTAGTCCAATCAACCAGCTGGTACAGGTTGGCCGACAAGCCTACACTAGGCAGTCGACCGCTTGCACTAGGGCAGTCGACTGCCTGGTACAGGCCGGTTGACAGGCCTGGCACCAGGCAGCCGACCGCTTGCACCAAGCCGATCGATCGCCTGGCACAGGCCGACCGATAGGCCTGGCACCAGGCAGCCGACCGCCTGCACCAGGCCGATCGATAGCCTGGCATAGGCCGACCAATAGGCCTGGCACCAGGCGGTCGACCGCCTGCACTAGGCCGGTCGACCGACTGGTAAGCGAGCGACAGGGGTAGGGTAGGGGTAATTTAGTCATTTGTTCTAATTTTTACTTTATTTTTTTAAAAAAATATTTTATTCTTATTCTATTTTCTATCTCATAACAAACATCTTTTTTTTTTCATTCTCTTTTCTTACTTCTATTCTCTTTTTCTTTCTATTTTTTTATTTCTTTTTTATTCTTACTCTTTACTAAATACTAAACGATGCTTTAGAGTTTAATTAACTTTAAGGAAAGAAAACTTCAACTCATGAACAATGTAGCGATGTGATTTATTAGAATTTAGACGGAATCTGCAATCCCCAAGTTTCATTGAATGATAAGTAAAGAATTGATTAATGTCACAATTGCAAGTTTATTTAGTTTATAACCTCCAAAAAAAGTAGCACTGCTTAATTACTGCTCGCAATGTCCACATTGATTTTTTTATTTTTTGGTTGCCGTTAAGATTTGAAAATAACAATATTTAGACATCGATGTTAGCAAGGCCAAATTAAATCACCAAAATGTTTGAAGAACTATTAGCAAGAATAAAACATACATCTTCTAATCAACTTAAATTCTGATCCCCTTTATTAAGACATGGAATTTGAAGTCAATCAAATTTATAGAAAGCTCGATGTCACAGAGGTCAAACATTATCACTACAGAAATCATATAATATTTTTTAAAAAAGAATCTAATGGACTGAGCTCTCCACCTTAATGTCCATTCTTTAATGCTATTGCTGGGTTGTCAGGGAAAAGAGAACATGTTGAGCCCAATAAGAAAAAGAAAAGTTAGAAAGAAGAAATGAAAAATCGTTTGCACAGAGCTGGAAAGTCGAAAATATTAAAGCGACATCGTTTTGGAAGGAATTGCTTTTGTAAGTAGAAGCTATAGCCTATAGCAAATTAGCAATAGCTCTGTGACTGTGACTGTCTAGGGCTGTTTCTAAAGCCATAGACCTGTCGGGACTATCCCCTATGTAGTTTAATCTAAAATATAATAAAGAATAAAAAAATTTACGATAAAAATTAAACAAATTAAGAAGTAGAATTTTTTATTGTTGAATTATTTTAAATTTTATTATATAATAGAAAAAATATTTGTATAAATTTTTAAATAATTTAAAAATAAAAAATTAATTTCTCGAAAAGTCTAACTTTTTATAAACCTACCCTAAAGAATACGACGGGAAGGTTGTATAGATATTAGTAGTTGTAGGAAGATATGGATTGAATGAGCGGATTTTATGGATATGTATAGCCCATCAAATCGGGTTCACTGCTGATGAGAAAGTTATCAACAGTTTTTTTCTTTTTTTTTTAACGCCATTCATATTTCAAAATTTATTTGTTTTGGATTAATTTAATTTATATTATATCAAATATAAAAATATTAATTTTTTTAGACTAATTTTATTTATCCATAAAATTTGAATTCAAAATTTTAAACCACTTGGAAACTATAAATGGTTATTAAAGCATTTTCAATAATAATTTTTAAAGAATTTTTAAAAATAAGAACATATTTTTAGTAAATTTTATTATTGAAGTGCTCCAACTACCACATGTAACACAACAAAAAATCAATAAAAAAAATCATAAACTAGTATAACTCATTTGTGAAGTATAAATAGGTGAGATAACTTGTGGGATCTATTTGTGAGTTCTTTAAAGTTGAACTATTGGAGTGAAAAATTGTTTAAAGTAGTAGATAGTTACTTACAGCAAAAAGTAGTATGTATTATTGTAGAACTCACGATAAGTAACTCATTTAATTTAAGTTTTTTTAATTTTTATATTAATTTAAATGTGTTTTAATTAATGATCTCGAAAATCATATATCAATGATTAATAAAAATAAAATATAAGAAGAATAAAATGGTGAGAAACAAGAAGAGTATAAAAGTAGTAGGAGTGTTCAAAACTAAATCAAACTGACCAGAATGAACCAAACAAGCCAAAATTGAAAAAAAAAGTTTAAACCGATTTTTAACATATGAAATTTAATTGGTTTAATTCACTTTTTTTTTTTACTTTGGTTGGGTTCACTTAAAGCTAAACTAAACTAACTTTATATAAAAAAATTGTAATTATATTTTTATATATATAAATATTATATTTATATATTTTTATATCAATAAAATTATTGTAAATAAAACTCTAAATAACATCAGAATGTTTATATATATTTTTATGTCAATAAAATAATTTATATATATATATATAATATTATTAAAATTAAAAATTAAAAATTATTTTAAACAAAGTCACTCAAAATCGAATCAAATTACGTAATCAATATTGAATCAAATTGTTCAAAATTGAACTAAACCACTCATAAAATCAAAATATAATATATCCATAATTTTATAAAATTGATGAACTCAATTCAGGAAACTCAAAATCAAATAAAACTAAATCTATAAACACCCTTAAAAAATAGTAAGAAGTTTAATAACTTCCTAATACTTCTTTATTATTTTTATAATATAATAAAAATGTTATAATTTATTTTTAAAAATATCTTAAAATATAAAGAAAAAAATTAACATACTCATTATTGCATGATAAGTAACTAGTATATATATTATATATAGTTAATAGATAAATTATTTTGATTAAAAAATTAGAGACTAAATTAAGAAATTATACCGATGAAGAATGAAATTAAAAATTAGTTATTTTTAAATTAAATCATTAATATACCTTTAAATTAATTTATTTATCTTTCAATTAGTTTCTTTAGAATTCTGTTCTTATTTACTTGATACCCCAAAGAAAAACGCAGTCTCTTCATTAGTAAGTGCAATAATATAATTTGAAAACATAGATAATCTCTTTGACGATAACTCTAAAATACTAATAAACTTTTTTAAACAAAATTATAGTACCAGGATTATTCAAGAGTTTGAAACTCAGTAATTGTCCTTTTAAAATTAAAATTAAAATATAACTAATTGCTATACAATGCTGCCCCTCGTTGGCTATTAAAGTTTTATGAGCATTTTATAAAATTTTGTTAATGTAATAAACTATATACATGTTGATATTTATGAATATGCATAATTTATATCACCTAAAAATGAAAACAGATAATAAATAAAGTTAACTAATATATAATATGCGATGCAATATATGTTAAATAATTTGGATAAATTAATTTGTATCGTGTATATTTAAAGTGTCAAAATAATAGATGACTGGTCATGTTAAAAAGATTTAAAAGAATATTGATAAATGTTTAAATGTAAGGAATTGGATTATAATTTTTAAAAAACATAAAGATTCAATTGCAAATATTAGGCCTAATAAAAAATTAAATAGAATTATAAAAATTGAAAGAATAATTTACCTTTGTTTCAAAATAATTGAAATTGGATTAAAAGCTAAATGTTGGTTTTCAAAAAACTTCTCAAAATTCTTGGCTGTGGAATAATATTGCTTCAAATAAATCTGAAAGAGGATTCCCTCGTATTTCCTATAAGAACATAAGGGTATTATTTCATTTAAGCCATCAATCTTTAAGAACAACAACTCAAGATTAAACTACAATTTAACAAAATCACTTTTTTCAAAAAAAAGTCTAGAAGAGCATAATTTTAAGAATCGGCCAGTCAATGACATGGCGAGGAGCCTAAGTTGAGGTTGCAGTTTTGCATTGTGTATGGTTTTATTGTATTTTAAGTAATATTTAATGAAGCTTTAAATTTGATTAATTCTCTGTTCTCTTAAAAAAGAACCTAATAAAACAATCGAAATTTTAAAAATAATTTATTTTCTCTCATGAAATAAACTAAGGCCAGAGAACATGCTATCCTAATGAAAGTCACATAAACAGCCTAATGAATTAATTATGTTGTTTAAATTCGCCTGAAATGTTACAGATAATCAATATAAAATTAATGATTTAGATAAATTTTTATGATATTTAGTTTTTTTAAATAAATTATTCATAAATTCAACCACTCGAGTATTAAATTGTAAATTTAATTTATTTAATTAAATAAAATTGATATCATATAATCTTTTATTTGATAAATAAATAAAACTATATCGAGTTTGTATACAAACTAAGTCTATATTATTTATAAACAACAATCGGAGCCCAACTTATCCAGAACAAAATTCTTTATAATGGGACAGTTTTGTTCTGACGTGGATTGCAATATTTAAAATTGACGGGCCACAATTACATTTAATTTAAAAAAAAAATACAAGATCTTGAAAAAAAAGATTAAAAAAATGTTAAACCATCAAATTTTCGCTTAATTGAAGAAATAGCACTATCTTATTCTAATGTCTCATTTTCTTGTACTATGCCGTTACCATTATTTTCTTTCCTAGCCCGCTCCATTCTTCATTTTTCTCGAGCTGCGAGAAAATTTAGTTTAGCCATATTCTTATTTCTTGGCTTTATTTAAATTTTAATCTTTTATTTAATCACTTTATTTTATTTTATCTTTTAGTTTTACTTCTTTTTAATCCCTTCACTTATTAAAAATTAATTAAATATTTTTATTAACACCACTAAAATATTTAATAAAACTAGTGGTTTAATTCTAATAATTTTTTGTCATACTTAATTTTTACTTGTCATAATCTTTATTTATTTTTCATTTTCTAAACGTTGCAGTTTGTAAATTGTGTGGACCTTTTATTTTCTACTATTATATTATTGTTCCAATTCAATGAATATGTTTATATTCTTTTAATATAAATATGTTACAAGAGGGAATGTGTCAAATGGGCCCCAGCAAGGCCTATAACAAATAAGGGTTGGGCTGGGCCAAATTTAGATAGAAAAAATGAGTTGAAAAATATGGTCTAGCTCAACTCTCAAAGGCCTTTCAGCCCATATTTTTTTTATTTATAATTTAAATATAATACATGACAAAATAAAAAAATTTATTATAATGACATTTTTTGTCAATGAAGCTCAACCAATGAAAAAGAAACATTGGCTACTATCAAAGATTCAAAAAAATAATTTTATAGCTTTTATGGTTAAAATTAAGGGAGATTGTTGCTTATTGGGATTCCACATAATCTTTTATATTATATACACCACATCCACAATATGCAAAAAGAAAGGGAAAGGAAAAATAAAATTCCTATAATTTATCAACTTAGAATCAAAGAGTAGAAGAACATTAATTTTCAATTATTCTTGAAGGAAAAATAGTTTTTGAAAAAACTAATTTTCAATATCAAAAAAAAAAAAATCACGGTCAACCTGTCTCAACCCACCTCAATCATATAGGCCTAAATGGACTGAACTAAAAGTTATTGTTAAATATAGACTATTAAAATTTTAATTTATCTCATCCTATTTACAAGTTCAGGCCAAAAGTGTGAGTAAAGCAATGACGTAAGTGATTAAGTGATTTTTCTGTTTACCCTGTACTTGCCCTTGCTCAGAGTTATATACCAACAATGCTAGTAACGTAATCTTTGAGCTGAAATTGAATTTTTGCAGATCTCCAACTTCGTTTTTAGTTACGTTTAGGTGTACTTTGTTTTTGGCAATTCATGTTATGTTTATATAAGTTGCCTGGCCTGTACTCTTTTTCTGGTATGTTTAAATCTGTTCTGCTTTCTCAGCACTAATTCTTCTTACATGCACGCCCACACTCAAACCCACATTTCACTCATTTTTCATCCTTTTTCCCAAGTGAAACACAGAGAAAAGAGAAGGAAGTCGTGAAGAGAATGAATGAGGATTTAAGGTAAATTTCTTCAAATCTTTGGCCAATTCTTCTTCTCAACTCAAGTTTGTACTCATCCTCTCCCTCTGTTGTTTGCATGCAAGCCAAGAATGGGTGAAGAAAGAGAAAAGTAGGCGTGAGGAACATAAGAGAAAGAAGAGAAGGAAATAGGTAATTTTTCCTCCTAATTTTGATCATCAACCATAACAAATCATTTTCTTAGTTTAATTTAATTAGGATATTTTTTCATTGTTGCTTGTTGAATTTGGGTTGGAGGACGAGGAAAATTCTGTCCAATTCTGTTAAAAGGAGAAGAGGAGCTTTGAAGGTCATAGAAAGTTGCAAAGAGTTAAGTTATGTGAAATTTAGTAGCTATAAATTATAATGGTTGTCCTTGTTTATCCTAGAAATTTTGGGTAATTTAGCTCTAAGATTTGACCATGTAAGGGCTGTAACTGGGAATTAAATGATGTTATAAATTGTCAAAAATCCCAAACTAGGAATTAAAGTGTGTTAGAAAGCCATTTGGAGCTAGAAAGTGTAGAGTTTCTATTGATTTTGAGATTTGGATGTATAAGATAGGAGAATTGTGTTTAAGTATGATCTTTGATGGAAATTTCAGAAAGAAGGAAGAGGACCATTTTAAGCTAGAAGAAGCAAGGGAAATTTATCTACAAGGTAGCTAGCATTTTCATAAAAGCATGATTATGCATTTGCTTTTCCAATTTCAAATTATTCCATGAATCTATATGGTTTGATTTTTATGTAAGGCTATGAGATAATTTGGCATGGTTTAGCTTCAGGATTCTTCCCTCATGGTTGAGCTTGGAAGTTGTCTTCCACAGTTGTGCCTCTTTGAGCTTGGAGGTTGTCCTCCATGGACTTCCATGGTATGTTGAGCTTGGAATTTTTCCCATGGTATGAGGCTTTGAGTTTGGACTAGATGTACTGCAGAACCTCTTTTTGATGGTTGTTGAGTGGCCACCAACTAGTTTAGAACCTTTGCAAGTCATGAATTGCATAGGCCACCTTGCCAAATTGTATCGAGATTACGTTTTATGTACATAACCTAAAAGTGTGAGTTTTTGAGGTATAAAATTGCATTATATTCATGGAGATGATTTTGTGACTGTCAATTATTCTTTTGTGCTGAAAATTGAGCTTCTTTTTATCATGCCAGCTACTGGGATTACTAACCAATTTCCAGGAAATCAAGAAGTTAAGAGACACACAAGGGAAGTAAAACTGTTATGCAGCAGATTTTTGGAAGATTTTAGTTGTCATGTTGTATAGATGGTTGAAAATCGCTGCTAAATTTTGGTGGAGTTGAGAGCTTGTACAAGTTGTATATATGATATTTTTGTGGTCTTGGATATGTACTTATGTTTCCTAAAGTTGTACGAGAGTTTGGAATTGGGCAAGATAGGATTCTAGCTTAGTTTGTGCTTTTTCGACTGTTATGTGATGTTGCTGTTCTTTACCATTTTGAGGGTCAAATGGACTCCAGTCGCCAAGAAATTTGGTATTTAATAAAAAATAATGTCCAAATATATGCCATAAACGTTTCATTATTTTTCTAGGCTGTTTTACTACCCTCAATGCACCTAAAGCAATAGCTAAAAATTTGGAAACTGTGAAAAAAACACTATTCTGGCAAGCTGCTGTTTTTGTGTATTTTGAGTGACTAAATGAGGCCCTAAAATCTTGAAACTCTTGTCATCAACTCTTGACATGATGAAGGTCTAATCTGGAAAGTTTAATAATTTTTAGAGAAGTTTAGCTTGGTCAAATACCAAAGAAACAGAACCTGATTCAGTATAGAGGCCAATCTGGATAGGTTGGTATTTGGTTCTGTTTCAGTTGCAAAATAACCTTATTTAGACGCAAAATTCGTATGGCACCTAGCTAAGACATCACTCTAATTGTCCACAAAATTTCATAGCATTTGGTTATGGTTTGATTGGCCAACCAAGCAGAAAACATAACCTATGCAAAATTTAGACAGTTCTGATACAGTCATTAAATGGTCTTTAGATGGGTCAAACGAAGAAGTTTAGTTCTGAAATTCTTACCCAAGTATTCCAACGTACTAATGAGGATCTGTACCAAATTTTGAAACTATGGATTGTTCCCAGAAATTTTCTAAAGATTGGACCCAAAATTTAGCTCAAAACAGAACAAAGTATGTGGAAATTGTAGTTTAAGGCTTTTAACACAAAGTAAACTTCCAAAATTTTTCTGGCTAGTCATGAACATCTAAAATTTAGTGTACGTGATAGTTAAGGAATAATTTGAGCTCATATAAGTACCTCCTTATCACAAATAAAACCAAAAAGACTAATGGTACTAAAGTTTGCATTCTTTCAAGTAATTTATCTTTAGTATCCTGACTAACTAGCAAGAACTTTCCACATAGAATTTCCTAAAACCCTTAAGAAGTTAAGATCATGTTATTAAAGTTGAGTATGAGTGTTTAGTGTTACACATTCACAGGAATGTTTTAACCGCCTACTTCTGACAGCCCTTATAAATGACAAAATATTGTGCATGCATGGTGGTCTTGCTTTGCGATTTGCTTTGGCCAGATCCTGGTAGAGATGTGAAGGGATGGGGCATGAATGATAGAGGAGTCTCATATACCATTGGCCCCTGATAAGGTAGCTGAATTTTTGACAAAGCATGACTTAGACCATATCTGTGGTGCTCATCAGGTCACTTTCTGGCATTTTCCTTCCTCTCCTCTATATATTCCCCTTTCTTGAGGGAAACAATTAACTGTTGGTGTTTTGTGGAAACTGACATTATATGAATTCTTTGCTCAGAGGCAGCTTGTTACAATATTTTACTGTGGTGAATTTGACAATGCTGGCGCCATGATGAGTGTGGATGAAAACTTGATGTGCTCTTTCCAGATTCTTAAGCCTCCGGAGAAAGCTTTCATAATTATGGTTGGCACATCGCTATTCCCTGCTTGACAAAGCTCTCATAATTATTGCCCATTGATTCTTGCAAACACCAAGTTTCAGCATTGGACCAATAGAAACGTTTGGCTATTATGAGAAATTCTGGACGGTGGTGTTGGCCTAAGGCTTTACAATTGATGTTGATGATAACAAAAGAAAAATATTTTTAAAATATTAATATTTTATTAATAGATAATTATTTTATCTTTTAAGGAAATTCCCATAATTATGAAATCTTTAATTTATGACCTAAAAGCATATTGATCGCATGGACTTGAAAAGCATCAAAAGAAAGTTTCTTTAATCAAGTTAATCAAATCAAATCTCTCCTTATATGGAAAGTTTATCATGTTAATATTACATTACTTCATGATTTGTGGTTCACGTATAGTTCGCAAGAATTGAAATAAACAGGAACTATCTTGAGAAAGAATCCAATCAAATAAAGAAGTAATTTTGATTGACACCATATATGGAATGAAGTCTTATGAAGCTTAAGATTGAGGATGCTATCTCACCGAGTCAAAGCTCTATACGTGGAAGAATTTCAAACGTTGTGTCAAAAGGGAAGAAATCTGAAGAAGTAATAAGCATTTCGTGAATCAAGCAATTAGAATCGAAGTGATATTGCATGCAATGATCAGATACACTAGAATCAGTCAAGTGCAAAACAATTGATTGCAAGTAACTGGTAGTTCATATGTGCTTATAAACTTGTTAAAGCTAAAGCTGCAAACATCAAGACAGACGTTCTAAGCTTTGTACCAGCATTTTTCATCTTGTAAAAATTCTGTGAGCTTAGTGTCTTTGTATATCTAGCTTAGGAACATGATACCCGCCAAAAATATCTTTCGAATCCAAGGATGGTAGAGATTTCTGTAACTCTGTTCAATTATATGTTCTAGTTGCAACAATTGAATTTCATTTTGATAAATGAAATATCTAAAGAGTTGGTCATTGATAGAGCTCAATGGCGTCGTGCGATCCATGTAGCCGACCCCACTTAGTGGGATAAGGCTGTGTTGTTGTTGTTGTTGTAAATCATTGTTAAATAAAGTCCTGTTACATAATGATGATGTTACCTCTTACCGGTCCTCTCAGTTTTCTCACTGACTTGACTTTTTTAATTTTAAGAGAAACTTCTATTTTGTTTTGCTAATGCAGTTAGATGACCCACTTCTTTCTCAAAGTTCACTAACTTAGGACATGTAAAAAATTGGTGATGGCTGAAATTGTGCTTAGTACCAAATATTTTCTGTCAGTAGAAATGACACCCAGCAAGGGAGTGGGAATGCTTCTTTTCATGAACTATAAAATTGTATGACGTAACAAAGCTTATAGCATTCGATGAAGATTGGACTCTGTATTGTGGCATATGAAGTGGTTATGTCAAACATAAAAGAAACATCTTGTGTAATTTAACTATTTTTTTCTCTCAGATATTTTCAGTAAAATATAGCATAGTTGGAGTAAGGCTCCCATAATGATTAATCTTATAGATGAGGAGAGATCTGAATAATCTGAATATTATTCTCTAAATTTCAAAGAGTGTTTACAATTATATATATTGACTATCTATCTCCTAATTAAGGAAATAAAAGAGAATAAAAATTGTACAAATAAAAAATGTCCTAATAAATAAAAATTGCGCTAATCATGGAATAAATATCTCCTAATTATATTACACAACACTCCCTCTCAAGCTGGTGAATGTATATCTATCATTCCCAGCTTGCAATTAAGGTCTTGAAACTGCTCTATGGGAAGTCCCTTGGTGAATATATCTGCTAACTGAAGTCTTGAAGGGATGTACTCGGTGGCTATAAGACCACTGTCCAATTTTTCCTTAATAAAATGTTGATCTATCTTATGTGCTTTGTTTGGTCATGCTGAACTAGGTTGTGTGCAATGCTGATAACGAACTTATTTTCACAAAACAATCTCATAGGATCTTCATCCATAACAACTCATAAATCCCTTGAGCCATAGCTTTAGGTTTTGCTTCTGCACTTGACCTTGCTATCACATTTTTCCTTTTACTCCTCCATGTCACTAAATTTCCACCCAATACCATGCAATATCCTATGGTGGGTCTCCTATCAATAATTGACCTTGCATAGTTAGCATAGATACATACTTCCATAGATAAATTTCCCTCTTTTTTGAATAGCAGACCTTTCCCTGGAGAGGCCTTCAAGTATTGAATAATTCTATTTACTACCTACAAGTGTCTCTCTCTTGGATCATGCATGAACTGACTAACCACACTAACTGCATAGGCTATGTCTAGCCTGGTGTTGGATAAATAAATGAGTTTTCCCACTAGTCTCTGATATTGTGCCTTATCCACCTTTGGGCTCTCCACATCATTCTCAATCCTATGATTTTTCTCTATAGGCGCTCTAGTAGTGTTACAATCCATTTTACCGGTCTCTTTGAGGAGATCAAGGATATATTTCCTCTGAGAAATAAAGATACCCTGCTTAAAGTAGGCACTTCTATCCCAAGGAAGTACTTTAGCTTCTTGAGGTCCTTTATCACAAATTGAGCAGCCAACCTCTCCCTTAGAATATGTTTTTCAAGCTCATCATCACCAACAATAATCATATCATCTACATAAACAAAAAGCAGAGTAAGTTTGTCATCTTGAAAATGTTTTATAAGAGAGTATGGTCACCTTGGCTTTGCCTGTACCCCAAGGATACCATAGCCCAAAAAGCAGAGTAAGTTTGTCATCTTGAAAATGTTTTATAAGAGAGTATGGTCACCTTGGCTTTGCCTGTACCCTAAGGATACCATAGCCTGAGTGAACCTTCCAAACCAAGCACTAGGAGACTGCTTAAGACCATACAAGATTCTGCAAACCTTATTCCCTCTATTAGTGGCACCATATCCAAGTGGAATCTTCATATATACTTCTTCCTCCAAACTTCTATGCAAGAAAGCATTTTTAAAGTTGAATTGATGCATTTCTAAACCAAAGTGAGTTGCTAAGGAGAGGATGATCCTTACTGTATTCATTTTTGTCACTAGAGCAAATGTCTCTTCATAATCTATCCTATAGGTTTGGGTGTACCCTTTTGCAACCAGCCTTGCCTTATACTGGTCCAGTGTATCATCAACCTAATACTTAATTGTGAATATCCACTTGCAACCTACTGCCTTCTTTTCCTTTGGTCTCTCTACAATTTCCCATGTTTCATTCCTTTCCAATACACCCATTTCTTCGTTCATGGTCAGCACCCAATCATAATCCTTCATTGCTTCTTGTACTGATGTAGGGACTCTGATAGAATCAATAGCTGAAATAAAGCTCTGGTGCTGCACATGAAGGTTATTTGTAGACACAAATTGGGATATGGGATATTTGGCACAAGATTTTTTTTTCTCAAGGCAATTGGTAAATCATCTGGGCTATGTTCACAAGATGCATTTAAGGTGTCTTCAAGAGTATGAGTTTTTACTTCTGGTTCAGATGATTGGAATTGTTGTTCTTGTTAGACCAAGTCGGGTTTTTATCTTCTCTGATATTAGTTCGTAAAAAAATTGTCCTCATTATTCTGCACTAGTAATGATCTTGGTTCAGGGTCTTGGTCATCCTCAATAAGAGTGGAATCCTACAGAAAAGACAATTTAAAGGGCTTAACTTCAAGACTACTCTCCCCTGATGCTGAGAACAGGGATAGAAAGACTCAGTTTCATGAAAGGTGACATTCATGGAGACATAGATACGATGACTCTCTGGTTGATAACATTTATACCCTTTTTTGTCTAAGGCATAACCTATGAAGATGCATTTGATAGCCCGAGGATCTAACTTCCCCCCGGTGAGGACTATGAACATGGACAAAGGCAGAACATCTAAAGACACGACTTTAAAGATTGGTCATGACAGGAAAAGAAGGGTAGAAAGTGGTCATGAGCTGTACAGGACTAACACCATCTAGAACACGAGAGGGTAACTTTTTTATCAAATAAGTGGCAATTAGAATAGCTTTCCCCCAGTATGACTTAGGAATAGACATTTGGAAGAGTAAGGCTCTGGCAACCTTAAGGAGAAGACGGTTTTTTGTTTATACAACCTCATTCTGTTGAGGGGTGTCCACACATATTAAGTTATGAATTACACCATTATCTTTGAGGAATTTGGAAATGTTTTGATTCATATACTCTTTCTTATTATTAGAACACAATCTTTTAATCGGGCACCTGAATTGTGTTTGAACCATATAATGAAAGTTTACAAATAATTGGAACATGTCAGACTTACCTTTCATGAGAAAGATCCAAGTAACCCAAGTGTAGTCATCAATAAAAAAAAACCATTTTGCACCATAAATGTTACCAACAGATGCAGGTCCCCACAAATCTAAATGAACAAGATCAAACAGTTTAGAACTTTTTTTTATTACTAGGAGGAAAAGTGGTATGATGGTGTTTCACAAATTGACAAAAATAATAATGAAATAACTCAACTGACATTGTAAACAATAAGGGAAATAAGGACCGAAGGACACAAAAAGGAAGATGACCAAGATGGCAGTGCTGAAGCCATATTTAAGAGGATGACCAAGATTCTAAACTTGTTTGACAGATGGAAGTGAGAGCTTTCTGTCTGGTACTGTAAACACTTAATTTTTCTTTAAAATAAAATTAAAAATTAAAAATTATATAATAATAATATTAAAAATCTGCATAGTAGTTTAAAAACATGATACAATCAGTTACAGGAGGATACACACGTCACGGAACTGCCCCCTAGCTTCACGGAGTTGGAGTTTGAAACAGATATGAGTGTGCTGGGAGTTGAGGGAGATAGCCATCCATGATGCCTTAGCGCATGATGGCAGAGCATGATAAATAGGAACAGAGCATGGAGAGAAAAGAGGGCAGATTCAATCCAAAAAACAGAGTACTGCAAAAGATAGGAGGACGGTATCGCACGGAGCACAGTGGGCATTGGAGAACTTGAGCGCACACACACGTAAAGAAAGGGAGAGAGAGAGCACGGTGATTGATCGAGAATATAAAAGAAAAACAGTGGAGAAGAAGAGAAAAGCCCAGCGAGAAGCAGAGGAAAGGCCACAACGATCAGAAACAGAATGCGCGTAGGGAAAAACCAGGAAAGGCAATTGAAAGTGGGTGGGAATTGACTCTGATCTGTGCGTAAGCCCATGTATGCTAGTTACATGTGATATATATATATATATATATATATGCATAGCGTCGGTGAGCATGTGTATTTATATATAGGGACGCGTCTGTGTATATGGGTATTATGAGTTATATTTGTTATATATATGCATATAAGTGTGCGTGTGTATATATAATATATATACATATATAATGTCTGCATGCATATTCCACTTCTTCCTCTCACTTTGTGGTTCTTGTTCCAATTTAGGATGAAAGAAAAACTGAACCTTAAAAGAGTTACTATTTTCCAAATCTTTGTACAAAGTGGGTTTGATTTCACCGAGGGAAATTTTATAGTAAATCCACCAATAGATTCCTTCAATGAGAAAGGTAAGCATGGAACCAAAAACATGAGAAGAAACACCTAAATGGCATGTAGGGACTAAAATGAATAGACTCAAAAATTCGTAAGAGTAGCTATAATTTCAGAATAAAATATGTTTGCGACCTATGAACCTAAAAGAATCTAAATATGATCTTAGATCATAAAAAGAATAAAAGGAAAACAATTATCAAGGATCTAGATGAATAAATAAAAAGTGTATATATACATGTTTCAACATGCAGATTTCTTGCTTCCCTTTTTCCCTTTGTTACGTGATAACATATTACTTGTGTGTAGGCATGAGTGGATACTTGATATATGTGTCAGTGTGTGTGTTAATATGTAATATTAAGCTTATCTTCATGAATATGGATTATATGTGTGTGTCTGAGTGCCTTTATATGTATATATATATATACATATATATATATATATATATATATATATATATATATATATATATATATATAATATGTGTGTGTGTATATCAATGTGTCCAAGAATCTAAAAATAATTTTCCTTTGAATTCATCCACAACAATTTCAAAAAAAAAAAAAAAAGATTTTCTTTCAAATGATCTCATAAAATAATTTCAAAAATTCTTTATTATTTCATCGTGCGATTGTTAATCAATACAATGGGGTAATAAGAAAATCAAACAATCTTTATTGGAATAAGAGTCCGACTTCGTTGGAGTGGATCTTCCTTTATTATTATTATTTTTAGTTAAATACTCACTTTATGGTTGTTTAACGATGCAAGTGAGAAAAAGTTCTATTAAAATAAATTTGTTAAATTTAAATCATTCGAAAATTAGATGAAGTACTCATAACGTGATTGTGTAACAATACTTATGAAGAAAAGTCTCTCAAAAGATTACTTTTTTTAAATCCAAAAAATTCAAATATATTCCTTTACAAAAAATGTTTTCAGAATTACGAACTACGTGGACTTTGATCTCAATCGCTGGGTACGTAGGCCCTAGGTAATACCTAGCCAAGTCCAATCTTGTATATATCTTTATTTTTCATTTTTATTTTTATCTTTCATTTTTTTTTATTTTTTTGTGATTAATAAGGGTAATCATTTAAGGTGAATATAAAATGGCTGTACATTTTTTAAAATCAGACGTATAGGGTGCCTAATACCTTCCCTATACGGTTCAACTTCCGAACTCAATTTTCTCTAAACGCAGACCATCAAATTCAAGGGTTTTTCCAAGTTCTCCCTAACAAATTAAACTTTGGTGGCGGCTCCAAATAAAATTGGTTTTCAATTTTGAAAGCTGATTTTACATCATATTTTTTTTTTAAAAAAAACGCCGGCCTGTCACATTTCGGGTGTGACAGTTTGGCGACTCCACTGGGGACAATTCGAGAGTTGATACTGATTTATTAAGTGTGCAATTAAATTTGATAGTCATCTTAATTACCCTTATATTTTATTTTTTATTTTTATTTTATTTTATTTTGTCTTGTATATATTTACTTGTACATTTTTTATTCCTTTTTTAATTTATTTATTCTATTTAAGATTTTTTTTATTTATTTACTTTAATTACGCTTATATTTTATTTTATTTTTTTATTTTATATATATTTACTTCACTCCCCTCACATATTATGTATTAACACGTCCTTCGCACACACTGGCTCTATACCCGGGCTGAGCGAAACCACAGGATAGAAGGAAGTCTAGTGATGTCGCAGAGGGTCCATCCCTTGCAAGGATCACGAAAGCTTCCGCTCAAGCTGTACCTCTTTTGTTAGTATGGAGTTCACAGAGAGTATACCTCTTGTGTCCTCAATGTTAGCAATCGGAGATTCCCATGAGTTTTTAACTATGGGAGCAGTCTGAGGACCTTTAAACCCATAGGCTAAGAACCCCACCTGAAACTCATCACTATTAATTGGCCTAGAAGATCAATCAGGGTAGACTTCATCAACATAGGAACCCTCGAGTAGGACACATAAGAAACACTTTTTTCTTCTCATTTATTAATTTTTGTATAATCTCTTCTTTTCTTTTTCTTTCATTATTATTATTATTATTATTCTTTATTTTATTTTTCCCACTCTGATATATTATTTAAATTATTTCTCCTTTTTCCATATCCAATAAAATAATTTTCAAACAACAATGGTGCATAAATTTTTTTTTTCATTCATTCTTTTCCTTATTACCTTTTTTTGGAAGGGAAACTTTGTAACTCTTTTCCCTTTTCATTGCACTAAATTAGTTTTATTTTCTCTTTCTCTTAGAGTTAACTTTTGAAGCACGAGTGAAAATGGTTTTTTCTGACAATCGGTCTTCCCGAAAACTCATGAAAGAAATGAAAGCTCATCAAGAACGTGAAGGTGATGCACTATCCAGAGGCTACCATAGCTCATTACCAATAGAAATCAAGATAACAGTTAAGGTCAATTGTCTTCAAGAGCTCAAGGCCCATCACGAATTAATGTCACCAATCGAAAAAGATTTGTTGTCAAAGAAATTTGGACAGATTGCTGATTTATTATATGTGAAGCCTCAAGAAATGGCAATTCTAGTAATGTTGAATTATTGGGATCCATCATTTCGAGTTTTCACATTTGAAGATATGGACACGACTCCCACGATAGAAGAATATGGACTCATGCTCGGTATACACTTAAACAACCACCAACCAATCTACGTACCGAGACATGTCAGTCCATCCTTGCATAAGATAGCTGCATTGTTTGGGGTGTCGTATGATCAGATGAAGAAATCAATGGTGAAAAGAGGAGAGACCACGGGATGGGAATTGACCTATATCTTAAAAATTCTAGACGAGTTCAAAATGCGCCAAGATGGAAAAGGCTATCTTGATCTATTTTCCTTAGCAATCTATGGGTCTGTGCTTTTCCCTTCAGCCATGGGGATAGTAGATCAGAAAGCAATTGATGTATTTTTATCAGTATTACATAATGGGATTAATCCGATCCCAACGATCCTGGCAGACACTTTCCTATCCTTAAATCATAGTCGAAGAAGTGGAAAGGGAAATCTCCGATGTTGCATACATATGTTGTATATCTGGGCATGCAATCACATCTTTGGAAAGAAGTATGTAATTTATGGACCAATACCAAAACCTGTAGAAAGATTCTTACGTTCTCCTGTCGAACAGAAAGACAAACAAGGATGGATTGACGTCTTTCAATCTGTGAACTCATCATCTTATACATGGAGCTTATCTGGGATGGAAGCAAGAGGTGTTCTACTATGGTGCGATAAATTTCAATGTGTGCCATTAATAGGGTCTAGAGGTTGTATAGCATATAGCCCTGCCATGGTTCTAAGACAGTATGGTCGGATGCAGTATATTCCCAGAACGCGAGGCCTAAAGGAGGTCGAATTTGAGTATCAAAATTCATATAGCAAAGAATTATGGGATCAAATTCGAGTTTCATGGGAAAATATAGAAATAAAGGATTATAAAGAAGTAGGGCCATTTGGAATATAGAGTACTCCTGAATACCCGCAATAGTTTAAAGAAAGGGGGAAGGACATGGTGTTGACCCGAATGATCAATGCAAATCAACCACCGAGTATTAGAACGGACCCTCGAGACTGCGCCGAAGAAAACAAGATGCGCGAAAAGATTGATTATGCAAAATTAACTGAAGAACTGAAGAAGGTAGCCGATCAGAAAAGAAAGAAAGAGGAAGAATGTGAGCAGTTGATAGAGAAGATCCAAAAAATGGAAGAAGAGAATGAGGAACTTTGTGCTAATCTTGTTCGTACTTCGCAAATCAAAACTGACGCGTTAATATCTAAAGTAAGCCAGTTATCCGAGGCCTTAGATGAACAACAAGGTTATATTGACATGTACTAGCAGAAAATAACATACCTAGAAGAGGATGCACAACATTTAAGGGCAGAAAAGAGCCAAGCTTTAGATGAAGTCGTAGGAAAAGAAGAGGCTATTGTTAAGCTGCAAAGTAAGAATAGATACTTAGAGTCTGAGGTGCGGCGCATCAATCACTTGAAGTCTGATATGGAGCATATCTCACAACAACATAAAGAAGTGGTAGACAAAAATAAGGAGTTAATAAATGAGGCTGAGCTAAATTTGACGAGATTGGCTACACGAGTGAAGGAAATAGAAGATCAAGCCACGCCATTTAAGCTCCCAGAAAGAGAATTGATAAAATTGTACAAAGAGACAAAAGAGCTCTTGGAGATGTGGAGTCGCATTTGAATATTTTGATATGAAATTATAATGCAAATGTTGATGTATTTCAAATTTGAGTTAAATTTTCTTTTATGTGAAATGTCAGTGTTATCTGAATTTTATAAACATGTCTTTTCATCTGAAAATATTGTTATCAATCGAATTCACATGAATGTGCTTCTTCACCGAGAAATGTCGGCGTTATCCGAATTTCAGAGAGAAGGAAAAGAAGAAGAAACTTCATCATTGCGCCTCCTAAAGGAAAATCGTCTAACCAGGCCCTGCCATCGACTCATGTGTATAACACCCGGTCACGAAGTAACTCAATGGAAAGCCAATCCGGTGACAACCAAAGAACAGAAAATGACACCACCGCGCACTTGGAAGCATTGGAAGGGAAGCTTGTCCACATGACTGAAATGATTCTAGCATTGACAGAAGCAATGAAAGGAAGCAAACAGATACATCTGCTATTTCCTCAATGCCTATAGCTATTGAAACGTAAGTTGAGACAAATAACCCTATGCCAGCATATGTTAACCCAAAAGTAAAAGTGAATGAGACAGTGGTCATTCCCACACCAGACAAGGGGACAGAGACCCAAGCAAAAATAACAGATACACTAGGCCATACTAACCTTAATGTATGAGAGCCAGTATCGTGGGGATCACTAGAATTGGATAAATTATGTCTGACACCTGAGATAACGATCCCGAAGGAATTCAAGATGCCAGAATTCTCTAAGTACGATAGCACTGGAAACCTTGTTTACCACCTGAAGTCTTATTGTACTAAGATGTACGTCTAGTCTCGTAATGAGAAGTTCTTGATCAACTTTTTCCCTGAAAGTTTGACCGGAGCTGCATTACTATGGTTTATGCAATTAGACCAATTGAAGGTCCAAAACTGGGGGGATATGGCAGACTTGTTTATGAGGCAATACAAGTTTAATTTACAGACTGCTCCGACCAGAGAGCAGTTAAAGGCAATGATAAAGAAAAATTCTGAAACATTCAAGGAATACGCCCAGAGATGGAGGGTAATGGCATCACAAGTGCAACCTCCATTGATCCAGTCTGAATTCTGTTCCTACTTTATCCATACCTTACCGGACCCATTCTATAGAATTATGCTTGGAACTCATGTCACTGACTTCGCAGACTTGATTGAGATTGGAGAAAGAATCGATGCAGATATTTGCGAAGGGAAACTCTCGAGTTGCCAAGCAGAAAGTAGCTCAAGGAAAGGGCAACCTGCAAAGAAAAAAGAAGTAGAAGTGAGTTACGTACAACCGATAAAACCATATCCTCAACAACAATCTTATTCCTATCGGCCGAACAATCAAAGCCAAAATCAATCAAGGCCAACTAGACATGCTCAATGGGGAGGACCACGGGCCTCACGACCAATGGATAACCGCCCATGGCCGAATTTCGGTACAACAAATGCTGAGCTATACAAAAATCTGTTAGCCGCTCAACTCCTAGGACCTCGGCCTGCAAAGGTGATGAACCCACCATATCCAACATGGTATGATCCTAACGCCACATGCGATTTCCACATGGGAGCTGTTGGTCATTCGATCGAAAACTGTGTGGCATTTAAAAGGAATGTGTTAGAATTGATTGATTCTAACCACATCCAATTAAAGACAGGAGATAATTCTACCATCAGAAAGAATCCTTTACCAAGTCATGAGCGGCAAGTAAATCTTATTGAAGAAGAAACCAGGCCATTGAGAAGTCAAGTTGACTCTAATATACCAATGAGATGTCTATATATGGGTCTTAAAGAAGCAGGTTATATATCGGAACCTTTGGGAGTCAGAAGAAGTGAGAAACATGAAGTATTGTGAGTTCCACCAAGCGGAAATGGGGCATGACATTGAAGGATGCTTAGAATTCAAATCCCTGATCAAGAAAATGGTGGCTTTCAGAATAGTGGTCCCTGGGAAGGCACATGAAGTAATTTACACGACATCAGAAGTACAAGACCAAGTTGACAAGAGGAAGATTGAGTTAGCATACTATACAATTAACCCCACTCCTCAAGCGGCAACTCAGCCTAAACTCTTAGCTCAAAGGCCATCTGTGGTCATAAATATGTCAACGCCATTTCCCTACCAAAGTAATCGCGCAGTGCCGTGGAGATATAACAGTCGAATGGAGTTTTCTTCCAGCAGCGTAACAACAGCTAAGGCTCCTAAGGAAGGGATCATAACAAATATAGCCAATGAAGGGGGAATAACTCGAAGTGGTAGAATCTACCTTCCTATCAAAACAAAGAAAGCCAGTAAAGAGAAAGAAGTGATGGAAAAAGAGCCTGAAATTGAGGATGAAGAATTTCTACGAATCATGAAACAAAGTGAATATGATATTGTAGAACAACTAAAAAAGACTCCCGCTAAAATCTCAATATTATCACTAATCCTGAATTCCGAGCCACACTGACAAGCCCTGCTGAGAGTCTTAGGAGAAGCTTTTGTACGTCCAGATGCTTCACCAGAAAAAGTGGCAAGTGTGATGAACATCACTAAATCATTGGCCACAATCTCTTTTTCAGAAGAAGAAATTGTTAAAACTGCTGCTAGCAAACCAAAAGCTTTGCATATCACCCTAAAATGTCATGGATTCATCATTGCCAAGGTCCTAATTGATGGTGGATAAGCTTTAAATGTCCTACCACTCTCCACGTTCGAGAAATTAGAACTATCACAGATGGAAGATAGCGATATGATTGTGAAAGCATTCGATGGAACTCGAAGGGAGGTATTAGGCATGGTTAACTTACCCCTCGAAATTGGTCCATGCACATTTATGGTAAGCTTTCAGATTATGGATGTAGATCCATCATATATCATGCTTTTGGGCAGGCCATGGATCCATAAAGCAGGTGCTGTGCCTTCAACCTTGCATCAAAAGGTAAAATTTATTGAAAGGGAAAGAATAATTACTGTAAGGGGAGAAGAGGAATTAATGGTGACTAAGCCAAGTTCTGTCCCTTATATCGAGGCTGCTGAACAAGTGATAGAGACCACTTTCCAGAGTTTGGAAGTCGAGACAACTAAGGAATCTGGCAAAGATGTAAATTCAGTGGTAGCAAGCATTTTGAAGAAAAATGGATTTGAAGCTGGTAAAGGGTTAGGTGCAAACTTGCAAGGTATTAAAGAACCAATTGCTCTCCTAGTGAATGCAAATAAAAATGGGTTAGGATACGAGCCCACAATAGAAGATCAGATGAAAGAGAAGTTAACCCTAAACAAACGACATGAGAAGCTGGAGATCCCACATATAAGAGCTTCATTTCCATCACCTTCCGAAGTGATAAACCAACCTGAGGTCTCCATGGTTACTGAAAATAAGGAAGCTGTGCAAGGACTCAAGGCCTGGATCGTGACTGATGACACTGGAGAACCATTGAAGAATTGGGAGATTGAGAAAGTCAAAGATGTTTTTAATTTAGAGTAATTATTTTCTTTGTAACGCTGCCATTACTTAATCATGGATAATGCTTTTATGGAACATGAAGAGAAGTTCGAATTAAATTTCTTTTAATTTTTCCACATCTATTCTATTCTTTCTCTTTCTATTCATTTCTCTTTTATTTCTTTACCTTCCAGGAAATTGCGTTCCTCGGAACTCCTGTCCAACACAGAAGTTCCTGAGGTCTTGTCGAATGATTTACATGTTACCATGGATACGCAAAACCATGAATCTGATGATGAAATAGTCCAAACATTTGCTAAAATCTTAGAATCCACCGAAAAAGGAATAAGTCCTCATGAGGAAATAATTGAAGTAATAAATATGGGGACTGAAGAAAACAAAAGGGAGTTAAGAATTGTCGACAACCCCGAAAGGAAAGAAATGGTTGATCTGTTCAAAGAATACCAAGATGTCTTCGCATGGTCTTATCAAGACATGCCAGGACTTGATCTAGGAATCGCTTCTCATAGGATTCCTTTATACCCAAATATTGAACCAAAGAAGAAGAAACTAAGGAGATTGAGTGCAGAAATGTCCCTAAAAATTAAAGAAGAAGTGACGAAGCAACTCGATGCTGGTTTCCTCTAAGTGGCTTGATATCCCCAATGGATGGCTAACATTGTACCTGTGCCAAAGAAAGATGGGAAAGTCCAAATGTGTATAGACTATAGAGACTTAAATAAGGCTAGCCCAAAGGATGACTTTCCTTTGCCCCACATTGATATGCTAGTCGACAACACAGCACGTAACCACCGTTATTCATTTATGGACGGTTTCTCTAGCTATAATCAGATCCCTATGCATGAAGAGGATAAAGAGAAAACTACCTTCATCACCCAATGGGGAACTTACTGTTATCGAGTAATGCCGTTTGGGTTAAAGAACGCTAGGGCAACTTATCAGCGAGCCATGGTAGCACTATTTCATGACATGATGCATAAAGAAATAGAAGTATATGTAGATGACATGGTAGCCAAAACTACTGAAGGGGAAAGCCACATAGCGGTTCTAAGAAAGTTGTTTGAGAGGCTACGTAAGTATAAACTCAGGTTAAATCCTAATAAATGTATCTTCAGAGCTTTATCTGGGAAACTGTTGGGATTCATTGTAAGCCAGAGGGGGATAGAGGTTGATCCTGACAAAATAAAGGCTATACGAGAAATGCTACCTCCCCAAATAGAGAAAGAAGTGCGAAGCTTCTTGGGGTGGTTGAATTACATTGCAAGGTTCATAGTAAATCTAACCTCGACTTGTGAGCCCATATTCAAGTTGCTGAGGAAAAACCACACTGGGAAATGGGATGACAATTGCCAACGAGCCTTTAACAAAATCAAAGATTATTTGTCGAAACCCCTAGTCCTAGTTCCCCCGTCACCAGGGCACCCATTAATCTTGTATTTGACAATCCTACCTGGATCAATGGGAGCAGTGCTAGGTCAACATGATGAATCAGGCAAGAAAGAACAGGCAATTTATTACCTGAGTAAGAAGTTCAATGATTGTGAAGCACGATATGCCATGATTGAGAAAACTTGTTGTGGGTTGGTGTGGACGACAAAAAGGTTGAGGCAATATATGCTCTACCATACAACTTGGTTAATCTCCAGAATGGACCCTTTGAAATTTATCTTTGAGAGCCCACATGTGGCTGGAAGGGTTTCGAAATGGCAAGTGGTATTGTCCGAGTATGATGTGGTATACATGACAAGGAAGTCCATTAAAGGGAGTGTGATAGCAGACCACTTAGCGGAGCACTCACTTAATGAACACCAACCTCTGGACTTCCATTTTCCTGACGAGGAGGTTCTTGCCATTAAGGATGAGGAAGATAAAGTTGATGAAGAAGGAAAAGAATGGAAAATGTATTTTGATGGGGCTATCAATGCAAATGGGAATGGTGTTGGAGCTGTAATCGTATGACCCAAAGGAAAGCAATTCCCAGTAGCCATCAAGCTGGAATTCGATTGCACAAATAATATAGCAGAATATGAAGCATGCGTCAATGGTTTACAAGCGGCCATCACTTTAGGTGTAAAAAGCTTAAAGGTGTTTGGTGATTCAGCCTTAATAATCTACCAAGTGAATGGAGAATGGCAAACCAAAGACTCAAAATTAGTGCCATATCAAAAGTACTTAACTCAACTACTTGACCAATTTGAAGAGATTAGCTTTCACCACATGACGCGAGATAAAAACCAGTTTGCGGATGCCCTGGCCACCTTAGCAGCGATGATCCAACTCGATTGTGGGGTGCATGTCCAGCCAATCCAAATCAAATCATGTAGTACACTTGCATATTGCTTGAGTATAGAAGAAGATTTGGATGAACATCCTTGGTACCATGATATAAAAATTTATATGGAAGATAGGGTTTACCCAGAAGGAGCTACGGAGAATGATAAAAAGACAATCCGACGCCTAGCCATGAATTTCTTCATCACTGATGGTGTTTTATACAAAAGGAGCCATGACGGTACACTTTTACGGTGCGTAAATTCAAAAGAGGCACAAAGAATTGTGATAGAGCTCCACGAAGGGATATGTGGGACCCATGTAAATGGCCATACTTTGGCTAAACAAATTCAAAGATGTGGTTACTTCTGGATGACTATGGAAAGGGATTGCATTGAACATGTTAGAAAATGTCACAAATGTCAGATTCATTCAGATAAAATCAATGCACCCCCAATTCCATTACACAACTTGACAACACCATGGCCATTTGCAATGTGGGGCATCGACGTAATCGGCCCCATAAATCCAAAGGCATCAAATGGACATCGTTTCATCCTGGTCGCCATTGACTATTTCACTAAATGGGTAGAGGCTAACTCATATGCTAATGTGACCCAGAAAACCTTCACCAGGTTTATAAAAACCAATCTGGTGTGTCGATATGGTTTACCCGAAAGGATTATCACAGATAATGCACGAAATTTGAACGGGGCAGAAATTAAGAAGTTTTGTGAACGATTCAAGATCAAACACCACAATTCAACACCCTATCGACGGTAAATGAATGGAGCAGTCGAAGCCGCAAATAAAAACATAAAGAAAATCATTGAAAAGATGACTGTTGGTCGAATTAGCAAGTGTACCAATCGCACAAGTAATATAGTGAATTAAAAGTAAAAGTATCGTTCCCACGAGGACTAAGTGACTAAGTACCCTAGAAATTTAACCGAATTATTTAGACGAAGCAATTAGATTGAAGATATCTCTAATGAAGAACCGACAATTAGAGTGAACTATGACAGTAAATTTTTATGAATTTTCTTTTAATGACAGTAAACAATACAATGACCAATGAAATTGATAAAAAAGAAAGCCTAGGGTTACTAATCCCCCTCTTACGTCCTAGGAATTGCTAATTCTCCTTAACACTTGCGATTGAAGTCAATTATGCACAATAATCTCAGGTTTTCTAATGGCTTAAAGTAGTTCTCCCGAATCTAGATTAAGCTACCCAACTCTACACAATCCCTTATGTAAATTGAGTCAAATTAATGTTAGCCTAATCCGATTAAACGAGGTTAATTAATATTCCTATTAATTAACAAGTAAAACCCCTAGGTTCTATCACTCGCTCTAATCATTCAGTGTTCTACCACCATCTCCCTCTCCCAAGTTCAATGGAGGCAACATACAGATTATAAAATGGCCAAATTTATAACAAGTTCAGGAAATATGAATAATAGGTATGCATAAATTGACAGTAATCACAAGTTTTGAAGAAAACACAATTCCTAGTCGGAAAGTAGGTTCATAGGAACCCTAGAACAGAAAATTTAGCCACTCATGGCTCTAAAAATACAGAAAACAGAAGAAGAATGAATAAACTTCATGAATCCGGGGTTGGGTTGACTGAATTCAGGCTTGAATGGCTCCAAGGACGGATTCCTCCTTCTCCTCTAGCAAAGGTCGGCGCCTCCCTTCAGTCTCCAACTCCCGAATGCCCTAAAAAATTCATCTGAAGCCTTTTATACCAGCCTAGAATCGCGACTTACCGCTATAGCGGTAAGTTTCCACCGCTATAGCGGTAAGTCTCCACCGCTATAGCGGTACAGGACAGTAAAAAATTCTCCAGCAGTATTTGGTGCAGGGCTCACCGCTATAGCGGTGGTAGACAGAAAGTGGGCCTTCTGCTTCTTCAGCTCCAGGGACAGGTGCTATAGCGGTGAGAGTCCATCGCTATAGCGGTGGTATGCAGAAATTCCCTCACAGCAGCTTGAATCAATTCGGTTGTAATACCCGTTAATTTCAGAATATAATTCGCTTAAGAGTATTTTAGAATTCTACAACGTTACTTTAGTTATTGATTTTGATCATTTTTAATTTTCATATTTAATTGTTCTCTTTGAATATTATTTATGAAAATTGAGTTAAATGACTGGACTAAATATTTGCACAATGAGGGATATATTCTAAGAATGGTGAAATTCATGGAAAAGTGGTTTCAGAATGGTCAATTAATCCATTTATTGTAAATTGACTGGATGGGTTTGGATGTTGGGTTATGGATACCCATGGGTTATTGAATAACCCATTAGAAATATTTAATATAAAGTTTCAATAGTAACCCTCACTTTTTCACTCAGCCGAAGGAAGCAGAAAAGATTTCTCTCTCAGTTCTTCATTTTCTTCTCAAATCATTTCCTTGATCTTCAGAATTTCTGATTATTTGTTCGGTTCAAAAGCTTTGTAAGGATCAAAGGTAAGCTTTAATCTCGTTATTTTCCTTAAATCTAAGTTTATATGGAAGATTAGAGGAAGTTTTGTTCTTGAAGATTTTGATGATAATTCGTGAATCTCAGTTGTTTTAGAAGTTATATTTGAGTTATAATCGGTTAAAAGAGTTGAAATTCTGGTTTTGAAACAAGAAAGGAAAGGATGAATTTGTGAGAAATTTCTGCAAAAACTTCTGCAAAACCGAGTTACTGTAGCGACCAGAAATTTCGAAACAAAATCTGGAAAATTTTCTTCGGGTACTGTAGCAGTACTGTAGTGTCGGCAGTCAACGGTACCGTAGCAGTCAACGTACTGTAGCGAACCGGCACTGTATCGAACCGACACTGTAGCAAACCGTACTGTAGCAACCCATTACTGTAGCAGTCAGAAAATTTTACGTATTTTCGTGATTTTGTTTCCTTTCTTATGATTCCTTGTAATATATTTTACTAGGAAATTTTCCTACACAAATTCTAGTGTGGAACAAGGTAAACTTGGACAAACATCAAGGTGAGTGAATAACCTTGCTCAGCTAATTTGATATTACTAGTCAAAGTACAATATAAGTCCCATTTACAATATTATTTGGATAATAAGCAATTAATTTTTCATATGGGAGTATATGATGATCAGTAGAAATAAGAGTATGAAGAAATTATTTATCTCATGACAATTGTACTATGTGATGAATTCTCACTATTTTATTAATGAGTAAAGATCTACGGGATCTAATACACGAGTGTGAAAGGGTTAAAGTCCCATACTACTCGGTGTATATCTAAGAAATCTTATACACGAGTTTGAAAGGGTTAAAGTCCCATACTACTCAGTGCATATCTATGAAACATATACACGAGTTGAAAGGGTTAAAGTCCCATACTACTCGGCGTATACCTATGAGATCTTATTCACGAGTTTGAAAGGGTTAGAGTCCCATACTACTCGGTGTATATCTATGAAATCTTATTCATGAGTTTGAAAGGGTTAGAGTCCCATACTACTCGATGTATAAGATAATTAATTATATGAGTAAATGTGGTATTTGTACTTTTGATATTTTATATAGTACAGTTATTTACTTACTGAGTTTTTAAATAAACTCACACTCCCTATGATTATTTTTTTCAGATACAGAAAATAAAGAACAAGAGTATCCGTTTGAAGATTAGAAGCCCCTTGGGTTTATTCTCTATTTCTGTCTGGTGGGACACCAGTACTTATTAATGTGGATATTAGAAAAGCTCTGTATTTTCTATAGGTCTCCTAGGCTTGCGATGAGATAAAAATATTAGACTATGTATGTCTATATTTGCTTATCAGATGAATATAATTCTGTAGTGTGGAATGAATGATTAAGGTTAAATGTAAAACCTTACAGAATATATGTATATAACGTATGTTTGAGAATTATATCAAATGAGTAGTATCTTTTCACATGCTCAATTTTTGGGATGTGACATCGGTCGTTCGCTTCAGCTTCGTCCAGCTTGCCCTACGTCAGAGAGAATAAAATGATGATTAAAGACACTCTTAGTCAAAGAATCGCATGAAGAAGACTAAACTGTAAAAATTTCTAAACTAAACTAAATCAATAAAAAACAACAGAAAAGACATACAAGCAACCCCAAGTAGGCGATAAAATGGATCAAAGATTCAGCACCAAATGGTACTAAATCTAGCACTTAACACTCCCCCAAACTTGCACTTTTGCTTGTCCTCAAGCAAATCAACCCTCTCAACAGACAACAGTGTAAGGCAGTCATAAAATAAACAGATTCATTGACAAGATTAACCTGCATTCAAAATCGGAAAGATAGAAATGCTAATTGCATACTTAAAAACATTTCCATCCTCTAAAATTTAAATTCAAGAAGTGCTTTTAACAAAGGAGGAATCATACAGCCAATAATCTTCAGGAAGTTTAAATCAAAACTTAAGTTTACAATTTGAAACCACCGAAACTTCAAAAAGCGGCCATACTGTCACCCAAATTAGGCTTCTGTTTCTATAATTTGACACTCTCAAGGGTATATAGCTCAGATTCCATTGTTCAACTCAGCCCGCATAGAACAAGAGGCATCCAGCAAGAAGTAGAGTCCGTGCGCCCAATCCACACAACTCTTCTTCCCCCTTCACACTCACAGAGAACATTGTAGAGTAAGAGAAGTACCCGTGCGCCTAATCCACACAATACTTTTCTACCCTTTCATCTTCTTCAAGCAATCCAAAAGCAAGGTTCATTGGGTAAAACAATACCCGTGCGCCTAATCCACACAATACCGTTTTAACATAAACCTCATCTCCAAGCTACCACTGTTAACTTATTTAATTTATTTAAGAAATCTAAAACTGTTACCCTTTATTGAGTTTATATCCTTTTCATGCTTCTTTAGGGAAGATTAATTTAAACAACAGCATTCACTTTTAGAATTTCCTAGGTTTCAAACAGCCTACTCAAATTTTTAGAAAAACCTCCTCAAATTATAGAAAATAGGATTAGTTCTTAATTAAAAACAGATTCATGAATTTAAATTTTAAGAACATGATTATGTTTGAGTCAACAAAACACATTTTTCTCTTGCCAAGGCCAAATAACAAAAATATTTTTATTTTTATTTTTTTTAAACAGGAATCTGCCTACGCCTATATCTGCTTTACACAACTGCTATCTGCTTTACACAACTGCCTGCTTATACCACATATTGCACATATTGCACCAAAAACATGGATAAGACATATTAAAACAGAGATTTTCCTCCCCTAAACTTAAGTTGACAGTGTCCCCACTGTCCTATGTTTGCCCAACAGGAGTAAAGAAATCACAGCACGAAGAATATATGCAACACACATAACTGCTAAAATTTTCATATACTGCTAATCACATCACTCCATCCAAATATCAATATCACATAGTCAGCTCACAAAAACAGATATCACTTCTACAAAGTAAACAGATCAGTGTCAGAAATGAAAAGACAAGAAAAGAAAAGAAAAGAGAATGTCAGAAATGGGTGGTGAGGCTCAATTCTAGTCTGACAGCTCCTCAGTATCACCAGCTCCCTCATCAGTCTCTCCTTCAGCTTTAGCACCAGCGCTGGATGCCTCTCCTCTTACCGGCAGCCTCGAGGAATCCAGGCTGAACTTCTCAGCCATCAGCGATCCTAACGCAGTCACGTAATCCATCGTGTAATGTACATCCTCTTGCGTTCTACCTAGCTTTGCTCTGAAATAGGTCATTGACTGTTTGATTTCTCCTAGCTCCCTGGTGACGTTAGCCAACGTCACAGTAGCTGGAGCCTGAGGTACAGTGCGTCGAGGGCGGCCGACTGGATGCCGCGGTGCTGGTCTTCCTTCCACAGGGAATAAACTGTCAATATAATTTCTTGTGATCCCAGGAGGCCTCTTTATTTTCATATCGTCTGTGGGAACTTCCTTCTTCAGCAAAAATGCTGTTAGGATGAAGGGGTATCCGATAACCCCAGTCTTTGCTTGAGCCAATTCATCTATCTTATAAGCTATTAGTTCCCCAAAATTAATTGTGATCCCTTTCATGATGCAGTAGATTAACAGGGCTCTCTCGGCGAAGACATCTGAAAAGTTTAAGGACGGAAGCATAGTGTATTGCACAAAGCTGAACCAAGCCTTGGCAATAGGCAATAATTCTGTCCGCTGTACCTTGTATGGCTCACCCCTTGCGTTCAGTTCCCACTGGGCCTCGGGTTTACAGATCGTTTGGCGCACATCTTCGGGATCCCAAGACTTCAATATTAACAACCCATGATAGTCCTGCTCTCTTGGGTTCCACAGATCGAATGCCTCATTAATAGCCCCTTCAGAGAAGTTAATCAGTTTGCCCCTAACTTCAGTGTTGTACTTCTTCATTGTGTCATTGGGGGTTCTGAAGGTATTGGCATAGAATTCTTTCACCATATCCACATATGCATGCTTAGGTAAATTGCATATCTTGTCCCAACCCCTATTAGTGATCTACTCTTGAATCTCTGGATATTCATCCTCCTCTAGATTGAAGACTTTCTCAGGGAGGATTTTTCTTCGGCTTATCTCTTTGTCTAATCTAACCCCATGGTCTGGAGTCCTAAACGTGAGGAATTGTGCTGCTGATGACGATGCACCTGGGGTTTCTTTCCTCTTAGTTGGGAATTTTCTCTTCTTAGGGACAGGGGGCGCTATAAGGAATGCCAACACAATCAGGGTTCCTACAATTAAAAACATATAATTCAGCCCCAACAGTCATGCTCAATTAAGTCACATCAAAATGCATGCAATTTTGGATTATAAAGAGAGTTGGAAATCTGCATATCCCCACAACTCAGAAAAACAACAACTAATCTTCTCAAGCAAACTTACCTTGGATCCCACATTGAGAACACATGTTATTCCCCAAGTTAATGTGTATTAACCATCAATCTTCAGAATATTCAGCTTTCTTCAAAATCCAATACATGCTCAGTTTGGCGTTTTATCAAACATCTTAAATGTTTGTGAACTCTAACCAAGTTATGCATCATCCCTCAAATTGCAATTAAGTACTACAATGTTAAATCACTCTGGCAGCAAAACCAAGCATTTCATGCACAAAACTTTAAACTAAAGTTCATTTGGGCATTTCATCGAACACCTAAAGTGCATACATTTCCTAAACAGTGGTTTATAACAATTTTAAGCCCTAATCTCCATCCTTAACCATTTATGCAGCACATTCATCAATCAACAATTAAGGCATGTGAGCAATAAACCCTCAGAAATCGAAGAACAACCTACCTACGACAAAAAAAACTAAAGGCTAGATCGACTTCAACAATCAACCATCAAAGGAACCCACCAAACTTCGAAAACTCAAACAAAAATAGCATGAAATTAGCGAACTTCAGAGAGAAAATGAACGAAAGAGGGGAATAAATCACTTACCTAGCATGATGACTCAATCGAAGATAAGGAGAACACCGAGCAGAGTTCCAATCGGTCGAAACTCACCCAAACACCCAAAATTTAGCCCCAAACCGTGATTAAAATGAAAGGAATTCTCTGGGGGTGCTTCGAAAATGCTCTAGGGAGGCAGTCGCACAAAGGAGGTGGAAGAAGGAGGGGGGTCGACGGCGTGGGTTGAGGGTTAGGGTTCAGGTTGGGATTTTATATCCCGACGTGCCGCTATAGCGGCAAACATGTACCGCTATAGTGGCACAGGGCAGAGAGTCTTTTTATTTTTCAAAGTTCAAGACTTACCGCTATAGCGCTGAAATTATGCCGCTATAGCGGTACTTGACAGAAAGCACAGCTTCTTTTTAAAAATTTTCAGAACCACACCACTATAGGGGCATTATTTCACCGCTATAGCGGTAATTGACAGAGGAAGGCTTTATTTCCAGGCTTCACCGCTATAGCGGTACAGTCCTATCGCTATAGCGCTACTATGCAGACATTGCCTCTCCAAAATGCAGACTGACACCCTGAAACTCCACAATGAACCCTTTGTCCTTTACATGCAAATTTTACTTCTTTTAACCATGAAAACCCTCACAAAGAATGCAAAATTACTCATGTTCACACCCTTTTTCATCCTATAACCCCTTTACAATTGACTAGTTAGCAAAAATCAGTGTCAGCATTCACAATTCAGCATTAACAATCACAGCAGCCCACATTATTGATTCAAAACATTTAATAATGCTAACCCTCAACCTCTAAACCATTTCATAGACACTATATGCGAAAAATAACACCCAACATCAGTAAATTCCAATACATCACAGCAACACTAATTGCAGCAGACACAATGATCCAGCAACAAAAACTAAAAGACAAAAATAAAAATTAACTACGAAAGTTAGAAACTTGGGTTGCCTCCCAAGAGCGCTAAGTTTATAGTCTTCAGCCAGACTTTACCAGGGCGCCTATGCATTCGGTGTTTCAAGATCAAGAGAAGTTCTCTCCCTTTCACCATCATGTCCAAGATAAATCTTCAACCGCTGCCCATTTACCTTGAAGCTTCTGGTATGTTCAAGGTCAGATATTTCAATGGCACCGCTTGGAAAGACTTCTTTCACAACAAACGGGCCCGACCACCTTGATTTGAGCTTCCCTGGGAAGAGTTTTAGCATGCAGTTATAAAGTAGCACCTTCTGTCCCGCATGAAAGGAACGATGTGCAATTTTTCTATCGTGCCACATCTTCACCTTTTCTTTATAAATTTTCGCATTCTCATAAGCTTGAAGACGGTGGTCTTCCAATTCATTCAACTCCAGTAATCGCTTTTTCCCAGCTTGTTTCAGATCGAAGTTCAAAAACTTCAAGGCCCAGAATGCCTTATACTCGAGCTCAACAGGAAGATGGCAAGGCTTGCCATATACAAGTTGGAATGGTGAGGTGCCTATCAGTGTTTTAAAGGCCGTTCTGTATGCCCATAGAGCATCATCAAGCTTCTTGGCCTAATCCTTTCTCGAGGCATTCACCGTTTTCTCAAGTATTCGCTTTAGCTCTCTGTTGGACACCTCCACTTGTCCACTCGTCTGAGGGTGGTATGGAGTAGCTATCCGATGCTTCACTCCATATTTAGCTAACAGGCTTTCAAGAGGTTTATTGCAGAAGTGAGAACCTCCGTCACTAATCAGAGCCCGAGGCACACCAAACCGACAGAAGATATTTTTTTTCAGGAATCCGATAACGACCCTTGAATCATTGGTTTGAGTAGGAGCAGCTTCTACCCATTTAGACACATAGTCCACAGCCACCAATATATATTGATTAAAGTAGGAAGATGGAAATGGGCCCATGAAGTCAATTCCCCATACATCAAAGATCTCTACCTCTAACATAATGTTAAGAGGTATTTCTTGTCGCTTGGATATGTTTCCAACTCTTTGACATCGATCACATCTATCCACAAATTCCCTGGCATCTTTAAATAAGGACGGCCAATAGAAGCCGCATTCCAATACCCGGTTGGCTATGCGCACGGTGCTATAGTGACCTCCATACTCTGACCCATGACAATGCCACAATATTTGTGGTATTTCTTCCTCAGGTACACACCTTCGAAAAATCTGATCTGTACCAAGCCTAAAGAGATAAGGCTCATCCCAGTAATAGACCTTCACATCATGAAGAAATTTCTTCCTCTGCTGATATGTCAACTCCGGAGGGAGTATTCCACATACTAGGTAGTTTGCGAAGTCTGCAAACCAAGGCGATTTCTGTTCCTCCACAAAGTACATATGTTCATCAGGGAATGTCTCTTTTATCTGAATTAACTTCTCCTCTTACACATCAGTACTCAAGTGAGACAAGTGATCTGCCACCTGATTTTCGGTTCCTTTTCTGTCTACTATTTTCAAATCAAATTCTTGCAGCAAAAGTATCCATCGGATCAATCTAAGCTTCGAATCCTTCTTGCTCACAAGATATTTTATTGCTGAGTGATCAGTGAACACTGTAACACTTGTCCCAACTAAATATGCCCGAAATTTATCAAACACAAACACCACTGCTAGTAGTTCCTTCTCAGTGGTTGTGTAATTCAGCTGGGCATCTGCTAGTGTCTTATTGGCATAGTAGATAGGATGAAATAGTCTCTCAGCTCGTTGCCCCAAAACAGCCCCTACAGCATAGTTGCTCGCATCACACATGAGCTCGAACGGCTTGTCCCATTTTGGAGGGACCATGATCGGAGCAGAGATAAGCCTTTTCTTCAGTTCTTCAAAGGCTTTCAAACATTCAGCATCAAAGACAAATGGAATGTCTTTTTCCAGCAACTTACACAACGGTTTAGATATTCTGGAAAAATCTTTAATAAACCTTCTGTAGAATCCCGCATGACCCAGAAAACTTCTTATGGCCTTAACTGAATTAGGCGGAGGCAATTGCTCAATAACAGAAACTTTTGCCCGATCTACCTCTAACCCACTCTTTGAAACTTTGTGGCCCAGAACTATGCCTTCACGAACCATGAAATGACATTTCTCCCAATTCAACACCAGATTGGTCTCTTCACATCTCTGAAGCACTTTTTCCAAATTTTGTAGACACAGATCAAATGAAGAACCGAAGACAGAGAAGTCATCCATAAATACCTCTACACTAGTCTCCACCATGTCAGAGAAGATCGCCATCATACATCTCTGGAATGTGGCCGGTGCATTACATAACCCAAAAGGCATCCTTCTGAAAGCAAAAGTGCCATAGGGGCAAGTGAAGGTTGTTTTCTCTTGATCACTTGGGGCTACTACGATCTGATTGTAGCCACTGTACCCATCCAAGAAGCAGAAATACTCTTGCCCGACTAGTTTGTCCAACATCTGATCAATGAAAGGCAAGGGGAAATGGTCCTTACGAGTGGCGCTATTCAGCTTCCTATAATCCATACATACCCGTCATCCCGTGACCGTGCGCGAAGGAATGAGTTCATTACAGGCGTTAGCCACTACAGTCATTCCGCCCTTTTTAGGGACGCATTGGACTGGGCTCACCCATGAACTGTCAGATATGAGATAGATAATCCCAGCATCCAGCCACTTAATAATTTCTTTTTTTACCACGTCCTTCATCACCGGATTGAGACGCCTTTGGTGTTCCACTGAAGTCTTATTCTCATCTTCCAAGTGAATTTTGTGCATACAGAAGGAAGGGCTGATACCCTTTATATCTGTAATAGACCACCCAATTGCATTCTTGTAGCTTTTCAACACCTTCAGCAACTGTCCTTCTTGCTCATCAGTGAGCGAACTCGAAATTACCACTGGTAGAGAGTCAGAGTCTCCAAGATAGATATATTTTAGATGTAGAGGAAGTGGATTCAGCTCAAGTACAGGGGGTACCTCAACCGATGGCTGCAATGGTGAGCTTGTTCTAGCAGACATATCTAGAAACTCAAAGTAGTTCCTGGGCTTGAACATCACAGGAGAAGGGGCACAAGACCTAACCCCTACTAATTCATCTTTCTCATCATTTTCTCCGTTGTTACCCAAGAAATCCTTTAGCTCATCTTTTTCCACTAAATCTAGAATTTGTTCACTCAACTGTCCTTCAAAAATTCGTACGAGGTGACACTTTTCATGGTCATTCGGTGCTCTCATTACCTTGTTCATATTGAATTTCACCTCATGATCATTGACCCTCATTATCAACTCGCCTTTATGAACATCAATCAAGGCTCTACCAGTTGCAAGGAAAGGTCTCCCCAGGATGATAGGGATCTCCTTATCTTCTTCAAAATCCAGCACTATAAAATCTGCAGGGAAGATGAGTGTATCCACTTTCACTAAGACATCTTCAATCACTCCATTTGGGTAGCATATAGACCGATCGGCCAGCTGAAGGGTAATTATAGTAGGACAAGTCTCTCCTAGACCCAGCTTCCTGAAAATGGATAGAGGCATGAGATTTACACTGGCACCCAAATCACACAATGCCCTGCCTGCAAAACTCTTTCCAATATTGCATGGCACCACGAAACTCCCCGGGTCTTGCACTTGGTAGGCAACTTTCTTTGCAAAATAGCACTACATTTCTGAGTTAATGCCACTGTCTCAAACTCCCCTAGACGCCTTTTACGAGAGAGGATGTCTTTCATAAACTTGGCATAACTAGGCATCTGCTCCAATGCCTCAGCAAATGGAATGTTTATATGAAGTTGCTTCAAAACCTCTAGAAACTTTTTATACTGCCTCTCCAGATTCTGCTTCTTTGCCCTCTGAGGGTAGGGCATTGGTGGAACAAGATTTTCAACTGTTACATCTTTTACCACCTTTTTAGCTTTCTCTTTTACCTCTGGTGCATCAACATTCTCAGTCACAATTTCTTGAGGTGAGGCTACCTCATCTTTTACTTCTTCAGTAACTCTTTTCTCTGGTTGAATATGTGACTTAACAGCATCAGGAATTTCCTTGCCACTTCTCAAAGTGATGGCCTTACAGTGCTCATTGCCCTCCCTTCTAGGGTTATTCTCAGTATTACTAGGGAGATTACCCTGTGGCCTGTTATTCAGTGCAAGGGCCAGCTGCCCCATCTGAGTTTCAAGATTCTTAATAGCCACATTCTGATTCTGAAACATCGATTCACTTCTCTCCATGAATTTCATAAACATGTCCTCCATCGACGGCTTTTTCTCTACTTGAGGTGGTGGAGCTCTATTTTGAGGATAAAAGTTGTTCTGACTATTAAACCTAGGAGGATGAGAAGGCTTACCAGAAGACGAAGTAGAGGGATTAAGGCAGTGGTTATTGCTCCAAGAGAAATTCGGATGATTCCTTGAGCTTGGATGATAACTGTTGGAGTATTGGTTGTTTTGATTCCTCTGCATATTACCCATGTAATTCAACTGTTCCACAGATGGAAATTCTTCACAACATCCATTAACGTGAGCCCCTCCACAGAAATCACAATTTGGTTCAGGCATTGTTACTGCATTTACCTTTGCCTGTTCATTTTGCCTAGAGCACAGCATGTCAACTTTCTTTGTTAGTGCTTCATTCTGAGCTAACAAAGCATTTAAGGTGTCTAATTCCATGATTCCCCTTCTTGAAGCATTCTTGGATCGGATAGATGCGTTTTGGCTTGCCCCATTGTCTCAATTATTTCTTTTACTTGCACTATAGATCTTGCCATCAAAGCACCACCAGCTGCAGTATCCAACTTATCTTGAGTCTCATATATGAGACCACTATGAAAAATAGTGAGATTCTGCCATTCTTGGAGACCATGGTTTGGACACTTTATCAGTAAATTCTTGAACCGCTCCTAGGCCTCATATAAACTTTTGCCTTCATGCTGATAAAAGGTTGTGATCTCATTCCTCAATTTGATTGACCTGGAGGGAGGAAAGAACTTATCTAAAAACCTCTTTTGGAGTTCATCCCAAGTTGTGATACTCCCTCTCGGTTGAGTGTTCAACCAACTTTTAGCCATATCCCTCAAGGAAAAGGGAAACAAACGAAGACGTATGGTATCATCACTTACCCCATTCATCTTAACCATGTCGCAGATATCTAAAAAGTTTGTGATGTGGTTGTTTGGGTCTTCGATCGGGCTCCCCCCAAACTAGTTCTGCTGAACCAAGTTCATCAAGACTGCTTTTATTTCTAAATTATTTGCTCAAGTGGAGGTTTCACTATGCTCGATGCATGCCCAGCATTGTTGGGTGAGGCATAATCCCACACAGCTGTGTTTTCATCTTGGTTCAAATTTCCCGCTCCATTTCCTCCATTGTTTTCAACACCACTCAGATTTACATTATCATCAGCCATTTCTTCTTGAGAACTTTATCCTTCTTGGGTTCTTCTAATTCTAGCTTCTTTCCGAGTTCTCCTTGCAAGCCTCTCGATTTCAGGATCAAAAAAAAGATCAGCTTGATTAATTGCACCTCGCATGCACAAGAAGAAGATACTAATTAGCAATGACAGCAAATTTAGCAACAAAAATCAACACAGCAAAAACTAAAAATGACTCTATAGTAAGAAAAAGAACAAAAGCAAAACAAAACAAAACAAAACAAGGTAAAACGTCTAAGCTAACCCTTTAATTTTCTTTGAATATTAGCACAAATCTTAGTCCCTGGCAACGGCGCCAAAAACTTGTTGGTCGAATTAGCAAGTGTATCAATCGCACAAGTAATATAGTGAATTAAAAGTAAAAGTATCGTTCCCACGAGGACTAAGTGACTAAGTACCCTAGAAATTTAACAGAATTATTTAGACGAAGCAATTGGATTGAAGATATCTCTAATGAAGAACCGACAATTAGAGTGAACTATGACAGTAAATTTTTATGAATTTTATTTTAATGATAGTAAACAATACAATGACCAATGAAATTGATAAAAATGAAAGCCTAGGGTTACTAATCCCTCTCTTACGTCCTAGGAATTGCTAATTCTCCTTAACACTTGTGATTCAAGTCAATTATGCACAATAATCTCAGGTTTTCTAATGGCTTAAAGTAGTTCTCCCGAATCTAGATTAAGCTACCCAACTCTACACAATCTCTTATGTAAATTGAGTCAAATTAATGTTAACCTAATCCGATTAAATGAGGTTAATTAATATTCCTATTAATTAACAAGTAAAACCCCTAGGTTCTATCACTCGCTCTAATCATTCAGTGTTCTACCACCATCTCCCTCTCCCAAGTTCAATGGAGGCAACATACAGATTATAAAATGGCCAAATTTATAACAAGTTCAGGAAATATGAATAATAGGTATGCATAAATTGACAGTAATCACAAGTTTTGAAGAAACACAATTCCTAGTCGGAAAGTAGGTTCATAGGAACCCTAGAACAGAAAATTTAGCCACTCATGGCTCTAAAAATACAGAAAATAGAAGAAGAATCAATAAACTTCATGAATCCGGGGTTGGGTTGACTGAATTCAGGCTTGAATGGCTCCAAGGACAGATTCTTCCTTCTCCTCTAGCAAAGGTCGGCGCTTCCCTTCAGTCTCCAACTCCCGAATGCCTTAAAAAATTCATCTGAAGCCTTTTATACCAGCCCAAAATCGCGACTTACCGCTATAGCGGTAAGTCTCCACTGTTATAGCGGTACAAGACAGTAAAGAATTCTCTAGCAGTATTTGGTGCAGGGCTCACCGCTATAGCGGTGGTAGACAGAAAGTGGGCCTTCTGCTTCTTCAGCTCCAGGGACAGGCGCTATAGCGGTGGTATGCAGAAATTCCCTCACAGCAGCTTGAATCAGTTCGGTCGTTCGCTTCAGCTTCGTCCAGCTTGCCCTACGTCAGAGAGAATAAAATGATGATTAACGACACTCTTAGTCAAAGAATCACATGAAGAAGACTAAACTCTAAAAATTCCTAAACTAAACTAAATCAATCAAAAACAACGGAAAAGACATACAAGCAACCCCAAGTAGGCGATAAAATGGATCAAAGATTCAGCACCAAATGGTACTAAATCTAGCACTTAACAATGACAATGACGTACAAAGATTGGCATGAAATGCTTCCCTATGCGTTACACGGCTATCGAACTACTATACGTACTTCAACTGGGGCAACACCTTATTCCCTAGTTTATGGGATGGAGGTCGTGACACCTATTGAAGTAGAAATCCCGTCCTTAAGGGTCCTTATCGAAGCTAATTTAAGTGAAGATGAATGGATAAAACCTAGGTTTGAGCAATTGAATATGATCGAAGAAAAACGATTAGCTGCTATTTGTCATGGACAGTTGTACCAAAAGAGGATGGCTAGGGCTTTTAATCGAAAACTTCGCCCTAGAGAATTCAAGACTGGGGATTTGGTCCTAAAGAAAGTGTTGCCAAATCAAGATGATCCCAGAGGTAAATGGGTGCCTTCGTATGAAGGGCCTTATGTGGTTAAATATGCCTTCTCAGGGGGTTCATTAATCCTAACAGATATGGATGGCCAAGAGTTGTCGAGACCTGTTAACTCTGACACAGTCAAGAGATACTATGCTTGAAGAGGGTTAAAAAAAAGGGGAAAGAAAGAAAGATTAAGCTCGCTGGGCCAAAAACCTGAAAAGGTGACTCATGCAAAAATTAGAGCTCACCAAAGCCTATTAGATCGTAAACATGAAAAACGGTCTAAGAAAATATAGGCTAAAAAAATGATGATAAAAAAAGGCTCGCTAGACTGAAAACCCAAAAGGGCAGTCTAGGCAAAAGCTAGAGCGATAAAGAGCCCTCAAAGCACTTGAAGAAACATGAGAAATAGAGAGTCAGACACTTCAACTTAATTCCTCCAACGCTCAGAGGCATAAAGGAAGATGTATAAGATTGAAGCAGGATTTGTTCATCAGTCAGCACTCATGATAACTTATCTATGGTAACATGACAATTACTTCACTTTTGTTCCATATAAGGCAAATTAAAGATTAAGGACAACATTCAATTTTACATAAAATATCGCATCTAATGACTTATCAAGCTCCCTCTTCTTAATCTATGAGAGCTCTGGATTATCATTCAAGAAAATGGCTGAGACGAGTATAGTGTTCAAGGACCTCATGGTGTTGCAACCAAAGGCACTTCAAAAGACAACCTCAACTATAAAACTGGGGCAAATTTAGAAAATGATTATGGTTCTATCCGACGACACAGTCGAGAGCACATAAGCTTGGTTAGACGAGATTCCTGACGGAATGCGACAATCTACTAACAACTAAGTAAGCTTTTTCCTCTAAAAGTAACATCCCTGGCTCTTTCAAATAAAATAAGTCAATCAATAAATTAATTTTCTCTTGCATCTCATGCACACCTTTAGAATTTAAGCAAACTTAAAGCCCTGACTGTTAGGCACTCAAATGTGAAACTGTTGAATACATAAACTCTCTACCAGCATTAGAAGTTGAGATACGCAAAGTCTATCTTTTTTTTTTTAAAAATGGGAGAGATAGGCAAATATTTTGATCTTTGACCAAAGATTCAAATTTGAAAGACCCATTTTTTTAAAAGCCCAGAGACGACTGGCACTCACCCATTCAAAGCCCGAAGACGACAGGCACACATCTTTTAAAAGCCCAGAGACGACTGGCACTCACCAATTCAAAGCCCGGAGACGACCGGCACCCATCTTTTAAGAGACCAGATACAACTAACACTCATCCATTCAAAGCTCGGAGACAACTGGCACCCATCTTTTAAAAAGCCCAGAGACGACTGGCACTCACCAATTCAAAGCCCGGAGACGACCGACACCCATCTTTTAAGAGACCAGATACAACTGACACTTATCCATTCAAAGCCCGGAGACGACCGGCAACCATCTTTTAAAAAGCCCAGAGACAACTGGCACTCACCAATTCAAAGCCCGGAGACGACTGGCACCCATCTTTTAAAAGACCAGATACAACTGACACTCATCCATTCAAAGCCCGGTGACGACCGACACCCATCTTTCAAAAGCTTAGAGACGACTGGCTCTCATTCTTTCAAAGCCTGGAAACGACCGGCACCAATATCTTAAAAGCCCGGAGATGACCGGCACCTATCCTTTAAAAGCCCAGAGACGACTGGCACTCACCCTCTTAAAGCCCGAAAATGACCGGCACCAATCTCTTAAATGCCCGAATACGACCGGTACCTATCCTTTAAAAGCCCAGAGACGACTGGCACTCATCCTTTCAAAGCCCGGAGACGACCGGCACTGATTATCTTAAAGCCCGGAAACGACCGGCACATACCACTTCATTTACTTTTAATATACCTTTGACAAAATTAAGTGTTCTCTATCTTTACTCTCTCCTTAAACTACATTATTTCAATTTCATTTTCATACTTTAGTTTAAAAAGTGAGTAAAGAGAGGCAACTGTAAACACTTAATTTTTCTTTAAAATAAAATTAAAAATTAAAAATTATATAATAATAATATTAAAAATATGCATAGTAGTTTAAAAACATGATACAATCAGTTACAGGAGGATACGCACGTCACGGAACTGCCCCCTAGCTTCACGAAGTTGGAGTTTGAAACAGATATGAGTGTGCCGGGAATTGAGGGAGATAGCCATCCATGATGCCTCTGCGCATGATGGCAGAGCATGATAAATAGGAACAGAGCACGGAGAGAAAAGGGGGGAGATTCAATCCAAAAAATAGAGTACTGCAAAAGATAGGAGGACGGTATCGCACGGAGCACAGTGGGCATTGGAGAACTTGAGCGCACACACACGCAAAGAAAAGGAGAGAGAGAGCACGGTGATTGATCGAGAATATAAAAGAAAAACAGTGGAGAAGAAGAGAAAAGCTCAGCTAGAAGCAGAGGAAAGGCCACAACGATCAGAAACAGAACGCGCGTAGGGAAAAACCAGGAAAGGCAATTGAAAATGGGTGGGAATTGACTCTGATCTGTGCATAAGCCCATGTATGCTAGTTACATGTGATATATATATATATATATATATATATATGCGTAGCGTCGGTGAGCATGTGTATTTATATATAGGGACGCGTCTGTGTATATGGGTATTATGAGTTATATTTGTTATATATATGCATATAAGTGTGTGTGTGTATATATAATATATATACATATATAATGTCTGCATGCATATTCCACTTCTTCCTCTCACTTTGTGGTTCTTGTTCCAATTTAGGATGAAAGAAAAACTGAACCTTAAAAGAGTTACTATTTTCCAAATCTTTGTACAAAGTGGGTTTGATTTCACCGAGGGAAATTTTATAGTAAATCCACCAATAGATTCCTTCAATGAGAAAGGTAAGCATGGAACCAAAAGCATGAGAAGAAACACCTAAATGGCATGTAGGGACTAAAATGAATAGACTCAAAAATTCGTAGGAGTAGCTATAATTTCAGAATAAAATATGTTTGCGACCTATGAACCTAAAAGAATCTAAATATGATCTTAGATCATAAAAAGAATAAAAGGAAAACAATTATCAAGGATCTAGATGAATAAATAAAAAGTGCATATATACATGTTTCAACATGCAGATTTCTTGCTTCCCTTTTTCCCTTTGTTACGTGATAACGTATTACTTGTGTGTAGGCATGAGTGGATACTTGATATATGTGTCAGTGCGTGTGTTAATATGTAATATTAAGCTTATCTTCATGAATATGGATTATATGTGTGTGTCTGAGTGCCTTTATATGTATATATATATATATATACATATATATATATATATATATATATATAATATATGTGCGTGTGTATATCAGTGTGTCCAAGAATCTAAAAATAATTTTCCTTTGAATTCATCCACAACAATTTCAAAAAAAAAAGATTTTCTTTCAAATGATCTCATAAAATCATTTCAAAAATTCTTTATTATTTCATCGTGCGATTGTTAATCAATGCAATGGGGTACTAAGAAAATCAAACAATCTTTATTGGAATAAGAGTCCGACTTCGTTGGAGTGGATCTTCCTTTATTATTATTTTTTTAGTTAAATACTCACTTTGTGGTTGTTTAACGATGCAAGTGAGAAAAATTTCTCTTAAAATAAATTTGTTAAATTTAAATCATTCGAAAATTAGATGAAGTACTCATAACGTGATTGTGTAACAATACTTATGAAGAAAAGTCTCTCAAAAGATTACTTTTTCTAAATCCAAAAAATTCAAATATATTCCTTTACAAAAAATGTTTTCAGAATTACGAACTACGTGGACTTTGATCCCAATCGCTGGGTACATAGGCCCTAGGTAATACCTAACCAAGTCCAATCTTGTATATATCTTTATTTTTCATTTTTATTTTTATCTTTCATTTTTTTTATTTTTTTGTGATTAATAAGGGTAATCATTTAAGGTGAATATAAAATGGCTGTACATTTTTTAAAATCAGACGTATAGGGTGCCTAATACCTTCCCTATACGGTTCAACTTCCGAACTCAATTTTCTCTAAATGCAGACCATCAAATTCAAGGGTTTTTCCAAGTTCTCCCTAACAAATTAAACTTTGGTGGCGGCTCCAAATAAAATTGGTTTTCAATTTCGAAAGCTGATTTTACATCATATTTTCTTTTTAAAAAAAAATGCCGGCCGGTCACATTTCGGGTGTGACAGGTACTATTGTTATTTTCCTCATATTGTAAGTAGTATAACCCGCCTTATTCCTTAGAAATTCCAATCGTCCTCCCTGTGGCAAGATCCTAAAACACAATGTGAGTTGAAAAAAAGTTATTGCGCAGTTTAAATCTTAGGTGAGTTTATGAATAGACAAGAGATTATTTGATAGTTTGGGAACATGAAGCACATTTCTTACATGAAGGGAGGTTTGAAGTTGAATGTTGCCACAATAGTAACGGGGTACAGTGATTTGTTGGTTACCAAGTAAAGTAGTGTAAGAGGAAAAATGAGAGGGATGGGGTGTCATATGATCAGTCGCACCAAAGTCAATAATCCAGATGTCTTTAGTACTAGAAGAATTAAAGGATAAGGAGCTAGAACTCTTACTAGTCATGGTTAGGGAACAAGAGTTAGATGGCTTACTAAGAGAGTCCATAAGAGCCCGCATTAAACAATGACGAAAACAAAACGATGATACCAGGGGAGGAAAAAAATTTCAAATAACCACTAAAAAAGAACGATGATACCAGGGGGTCACAACACCCAAAAAGAATTTGATCACAGATCTATGGCAGCGACAATAATTCCATGGAATAAAGTCATAAACAAAAGCCCAATTGAGGAAGATAAGTCCTGGGCTAGAGTCTAAGTGGCCTGCGACCAAGTCTGTGTAAGCAGGTACTTGAACCGCGGCATCACATGCCTTCATGCACTAGTGCATGAAAAGATGCTGTAGAAAAATGAGGTCACGTGTGTATCGGCTAGAGAGGCAGCGGTTGATAGGGATAGGCCAGAGATTGTCAATGAAATTTTGTTTTTGGCTATCTCATTCAACTCCTCTTGAGTGGTTGGTTTGCTAGCTCAATGATGTTTTGACCCATGGAAGTACTTTGTGAATACATGATGTAGAGTGGACATATAACATTGGTTTATTGGCTTTCAATGGTTAATAAACAATCGAGCAATAGTAAGAAAATGCTTCATTTTGTACTATTTTAAGAATATGCTTCGTCAAGGTTTTTTTTACTTCATCGTTTTCTGGGTGAGATGGTCATGCCTTTTTTAAGAATTCTTGTGTAGTCTGAAAATTTTCTAGCTCAAAGCTGAAGTATGTTTATAGCAAATTACTGTTATGAAAGATATTTTGAAGCACTTTCTTATGACTAGAGATGTAATTCTATGTAGAGCACAAACTACTATAAGATTAAGCATTTGGAAATTTTTTGACCATAAGATATTACTTCCAAGGTTTTCATTTTATTAATAAAAAAAATTCAAGGGGTAATGTCAAAGTAGATATAATGGTTAAAACATCCAAATTTCCTCAAAGCTTAAGCTCTTTATGGATTTACCATTTCCTATATTCTCAAGGTTGTAAGTTCTAAGAGCATGAGATCCTCTCATTGGGCACCTAATAATGGAATGTATACTGAATTTCCTTCCTTTTCTGTTTTGTTATTCAAATTAGCATTCTTGTTCTACTTTATTAATTCATTCTGATTAATTTCTACCACATCATAAGTTGTATCTTATTGACCTCCACTCTCTTTTTCTTTTTTCCTGGTGCAGAGTTGTATCTACATCCCCATTTTTATTTATTTATTTTTTTGTATTTCTTGATCAAATCCATGATACAATATATACATATATTTGGTCTAGATGGGCAATGCGAATAGCTTTCTTAAATCTAAAAGGTTTCTTGAGAAGAAAAAGTTAAAAATGAAGGAAAATTATAACTTCAATAGGCGGTATGGGATCATAGTTAAAGACATCATTTGGGTTATTGTTAATAGGATGAGAAAGTATGCTCACTTCCTGGCCCTTGCTCATCCATAACAGCAGCTATTCTCGTACAAGTGTTCATAGATTAGGTTTACAGATTGTGTGGAGCTCTTGCTAACATTATAAGTTATAGGGACCCCCTCTTTATCAGTGGATTTTTCACTCAGTCATCAACACAACTTCATATGAAGTAGTTTATGGCCAACGTCTTCCCTTGCACTTACCATATTAACCACAAGATGCACAAGTTAAAGCCATAGACAAGAGTTTTGCAGCAAGGGAAGAGATGCTGAAAGCATTGAAGGCTAACTTGCAAAATACAGTTAATAAAATGAAGCAATAAACTGACAAAGGGAGGAATGAGAGAGAATTTCAGGTAAGGGATTGTGTATTTTTGAAACTTTAGTCCTACAAATAAACCACAGTGGAGAAAAAGAGATTAAACAAGTTATCTCTTCGCTATTTTGGCCTTTACAAAATTATTTCTAAGGTAGGACTTGTTGCTTGTACACTTAAGCTTCCATAAAGGGCAAGGATATACCTTACCTTTCATGTTTCACTATTGAAGAAGTGCCCTGACCCATCAATTACCTCAATTCACCTACTCGATGATGTGGTGACAATAGTAGTCGAGAAGGAGCCCACAGAAATTTTGGATTGAAGATTAATTTAGTAAAAGGAATCTTAGTTAGATGGAAGGAAGAGGAGAATGAAGATGCTACATGGGAATCACGGCAAAAATTGCAGACAAGATTTCCCAACTTTGCAAAGAATCACCACCAATCGGGGGAGGGGGAATGTTACGAATTAAAATAACTAAGGGGGCATTTTGGTCTTTTATTACGAGTTAGTAGGGGTATTTGTGTCATTTCACATTAACTAAAATTTATTTTCTTTTGTTCCTAGCCATTGACTCATGTTGTTATACATATATCAATTTATGTGTAATTGTGTCATGACTTTGGGAAATCTCAGGCTTATCTTCTTCTCCTAATTCTCTTGCTATCTCTCTTACAATGCTTCTTCACCATATTCTATCTTTCTTTATATTATCTATCTTCTTCTTCTTTCTTTGTTTCTCAATTCTTCACGTGAATCTATCCTCTCTATGAATTTCTTTAAACTTTTGGAATTCAATCCATAACACAATGATCCCTATACATGCCTTCTTGTCCTAGTTCATAAAAGCTACATCAATATTAATTTTCGCCACTCTTTCATTTGGCAATACCTACTTTACATGTGAATTAGTGTCTACATTAAGCTTTACCCTACTACTACTTTCTATAAAATTGTTTATGTTGGGTGCCTTGAATTTTGATGAAATAGATGGGGAGTTTCACCCCCTACGGTATAGGTCTGATCTATTTTATGTATTTTCTAGAATGACTTAAACCAGTGAGGTTCTACGTATGTGTGTATATGTGTGTGTGTGTGTGTGTGTGTGTGTGTATTGTATATGGTTCTATGGTTTTTTTTTTAATTAATGACTTGTAATAGTTTTTTGCCTGAGGAGTAAGAAATTTCTCTCTTTGCCTGTAGACATAGGTCACATCGACCGAACTACATAGATTTATGCATGTTCTTCTTTTTATTTCTGTTTTTACCTTATCTATTTTCGCTGCAATTCTCGGAACAATTTGCACTCCAAAAACTGGCTATGACTAACTCAACCATCTTTGCTAGCCAAATAAGGTCCACTTGAATGCTTTGAAACAACTTGTTGCACCTACTCTTCTAGATGTACCATAAAGTAGCACCAACCACCGATTTTATATACTCAATCTACCTTATTGTCATTGGAAAACATACTATTACACTAGCTCTCAAAGCATGGACTTCCAAATTGGTCAAATTTGAGTGATAAAGAGCTAAAAAACCAAGTCTTCTTTGAGCCTTCACAAAGGAAAAAAATATGTTCCAATGATTCTGAAGCCAAACCACACCTTGGGTATAAATCATTGCCTTCACATTTATGCATTACAAAAGCTTCCTTAGTGGGCAAAACACTTGAACAGGCCCTCCATATAAAATTTCTAACTTTAGGTGGGGTTTTGCCTTCCGTAGAGCTGTAGGCATAACAAAGGAGAAGCTTGCTTTGTCCAAACATACTGGCAACCTCATGCTCTTTTTATTGAAATACCCCAAATTTACCTAATAGTCTCCATTTTTTGTGGCTGCCCAATTAAGCTTGTCCTCCCTTCTTGAGGATAAAATTTGCACCCTCCTCACTGCTTTGAGCTCTTCCTGAGATACCAATTACCTAAGCAAGTCACCATTCCATCCATTACTTTTTATGACATTTGCCATTCTTAAATTAGGTCTTGTATGGCTATGGGTTTCAATGTAAGTTTATAGCCTTGGAGATTTGGCACCCAAGGATTGTCCCATAGATTCACAGACTCTCCATTTCCTATTTGCCAATAGAGTCCATCCAGCAAGGTCTCTCTCCCTTCCAAAAGACTTGACCAGGCCCATGAGGCTTTGGACCCTTTTCCCAGCATGAAGAAAAATATGAATTTGGAAAACAAATTCCTTTTAGAATACATACCCAATAATCATCTTGGTTCTGAATATTTTTGCTACATTACTTGGCCAACATAGCTTGGTTAAAGGCTAGGAAATCTCTGAAGCCCATTCCTTTAGATGCTTTACTCTCTGTTAATTTTCCCTAAGCTTTTTTAATGAATCCTCCCTTCATCTATCCTTTGTCCCCACCAAAAATTAGCAACGGCTTTACTTAGCTCTTCACATAAGGACTTTGGAAATTCAAAATAAGCCATTATATAAGTTCTTTGACATAATGTCACAATTTATAATTGGTAAGAAGCCATACCGCTCTCATGACACATAAACCAAAATGCACAAATACAACCCATCATGAATATGTATTATAAAATGTAATCAAGATATTCACATTCCAAGGTTAACAAGCATAAATAAATTCCTTATGAAAAATCCCATTCTCCTTTCTATAATATTTCTCCTCTCCCGTGGTAGCCTATCTAAGCTCCCAAGCATTTAATTAGTCTATTGGCACATTACGCATGTGCACAATAATTATGTAGCATAAATGTGTAATACCCCTAATTTTTTTACGATATACTTAAAAGGCAGAGATTCTGTGAGGTTGAAAATTTTTTGCTAAAATAAAGAGGTCTGATTAGGGAGACAAAGGATTCTAAAGCTTAATGAAGACTAGGATAAAGATTGGACCAAGTGAGAACTACACAGGTTAGAGGTTAAAGTGGAATTCGTGATACTGAGAGGGACTAAAGTGAATAAATGAGGATTTTTGGTATTTTAATGAAATGGGATGTGACAATGGGTATTTTAAAGAAGTATAATTGGGTGCTCTAGTGATGATTAAGTTGTCTTAATTACCTTACGAGATACTAGTTGAAATGATTACTAGAAAGGACCAAATTGAAAGAAAGACATGTAGACCCCATACACTAACTTAAACATACTCATTCTCATTTTCCATTCATTTTTCTCTCCTCCTTCCTGATTCTCTCTCGGCCTCAATGCTCATGAACCTTCTTCCTCTTCATCCTCCACCAAGCCTTCATCTAAGTATCCGTCGGCCACTCACCGACAAGGGGATGAGCTCCAGTGAACCACCACATTGGAGATGCAAGGTAATAACGTGAACATTTCTCTCATCTCAATATTTTCCTCCATCTTCGAAATTTTGTACCCTTGAGGTGGAAATGGACTTGATGGTGAGCATCTGAACTTTGGATAGCATTTAAAACTCCCCCTTGATGTTAGTTATTGATGAAAGAACAAAGAATTAAAGGGATAATCATGTAGGATATGAGATTAAGGTGTATGAAAGGCAAATGGTGAAATTTTAGGGTTTATGATGGAATTTGATGATTTAAATTTGGAATCACGATTTTTGCTTGGGGTTTTGATGCCATTTTGATTCTAGAACATTAGAGATGAAAACCTATACTGAGATTTGGGAGAAAATGATGAAAACTAGGCAGAAATGCATGGAAATTGCAACTAATTTTCAAAGACTAGTGGTGGTCTAGGCGCCAAGCTACCAAGACTTAAGGGGCTGGCGCCTCCCCTGTTATGTATACAATGTGGGTTTTTAACCCTTTTTCTCATGTTTTCTTAGCCTTCAGATATTGGGAGATAATTTGATGGTTCTTAGGACATCTTAAAGCTCATAAAGCCACTTTTAAAATAAGGATCCAAATGAGAATCTTGAGCAAAGGTGAGGGAGAATTTAAACCTACCCTAGTTGCTTTTTTCATACATGTATTTACAAATGTATATGTGTTGTTGTCTTTAAACCTACCCTAGACTTTAAACCTATCCTAGGATCACATTTGAATAAATGTAATGAAGCAAAAATTAATATTTATAAGTTCCTTTACAAAAATTAAATTAGAAAGCAAATTAACGGGTTGGTCGCACATAGAAATTAAAGGGGTAAAACAAGTAAAGGCATGACGATAAATTTCTATGAATGCAATATGCTTCTCTAGCAAATCATATGTTATGCATATGTATATAGGTAGAAGTTGAAAATAATTATAATGATGTCGAATTTGCAAGCTTATGAGTTTAAAGTTTAGGTCTTCCGAAAATGTATGAAATTATCATGTTTCACATAATAAGTTTTATACATGTGAATAGAGATGGTGTGTGCTCAAAGACCGATAGTTCTTGACACATGTAAGGTATGAGAAAATATCATGAGTCACCTATAAACTCAGGCGCGTGTGAGTAGAAATGATAAGGTTATTTCATTTATATGAATGTTATCTTTATGCATGGTAAGGAGCATAGTGATTTTGTCATGTTATGCAATGTTTGTAGATATTGAAGAATCATAAGTTGAATCATTGAGTTACAAATGAAATTAAGTGGATGAGTTGAATTATATTATGTATATGTACATGTTGCTTGATGTTGCGGATGAAAGTGCTGTTGAGTTTTCATGTTACAGTTGATTCATTTCCCACAATTCTATGGTCATGGTGAGATGAGGAGCTAGGTTGATAAGGACCTATAGCACCCCTAATAATGAAAGTGCCTTGGTAAGCCCCCTGTCTACAATGTCACCTTTAGCGAAAGGACTTGGTAAGGCGACTTCCCTATTAACCCTAAGTTTCTCCAGTAGGCTTGGTGGGTACCAGAGCTGATTTTGGCGATGACCCATAGTGACCCAATCGAGTAAGCATGTTTGACCACTTTTATGAATGTTGTAAATGAGTGTAGACAATTAGTTGACTGCTTATGACATTATGTTCACAGCGTAGTCCCGTAGTATCCCCACAGGTAAGAATCAAGAAACATAAAAGGGATTCTATGTTTGTATGAGTATTGAATTTTACTAACCGAGCAGCCTTGTGCCTAATAAAGCGTGTGCATTCGAGTGAACTTTAGACATTATGTTCATGTCTGTATTTTCATGTCACTTGTCTTTATTTTCCTGCTACATGCGTGGTTGTTTATATTTATATCTATATTATATGTAAGTGTTGCAGTAAGGCTATTTTTGGTGAGTCAAGTGGTTAGACTCACCCCCTCATAGTTTCAGGTACAGAAGATGTCATAACTCGATGATGTTCGTGTCAAGGATACCTTCCCATTGATCGGGGTAAGGTAAGGGTATTTTAGAAGTCATGTCAAGCTAGGTATTCTTAGTTAAGCTCTATAATCGGGTAGGTCATGCTACGATGTGTACTCATGTAAAAGATATTAGGAACCAATATAAAGATTATGAATTATAACTATGTTCATGACGAGTTAAGATATGTTCATGATGAGTTATATAGATGTTATTCATCTAAATGCTTTGAGTGTTAGTTTATGATTAAAAAGAAAAGTTTTCCAGTTTTAGTTGCAAATTTGATTTGCTTTTAATCTTAAGATAATTAAGTAAATGAAAAGTTTCAGGGTTTTGAGTAAAAGTTAGGCTTGCAGTGGTGTAGGCTAGACACTTTTTGCACTAATCACATGCCGGACAAAAGGTATGCGTATAGGCTAGGTTAAGCAAGCCTCTAGATCTATACACTTTCATTCATCACAATACATAATACATGTACTCTTTAATGCAACTTAAGAGATGTGAAAGAAACTCCAAAAGTGAGCTAGCTACTCACTTTACATGCCTACAATTAAATTCACCTAATCATACATGAAGGATTTCATATGTATGTACCCATATACATTTATATTGCCATATCAAAATAATTTTTGTATACCACCAAGGGCACAAGTAAATATTCTTTGAAATAAAGTTCAAAGAGACATGGTGGAGAGATCCCTCACCTCTACTCTAAGCTAACCATTCCATCCTCAAAAGATGTGGACACATCAAAGAATTTATCCCTATAAGATAACCATGTAATAACATGTCAAGGTCACAAAATAGGAAAATCCTTACCACTAATTCTAATTTTTGATCACTTATTTGGTCATAACTCTTAAAAAGTAAAGAATTTTCAAATGAAACTTATACCATTAGAAACTAGATTCAAAGATATTTCCAACGATATAAGATTTGCTAAAAACGGAGTCCAAATGAAAGAATTATGACCATTTAAAAATTGAGTTTGAACCTTTGGGCATAGCGCCACACAAAGGAAGCTTCTGCCAAGATAGAGCTTGGGCACCACCCTTTCATCCTCAAGCCACTTTGACTGCCAGACCTTGGTTCCTGGGTGCCCCAAGTTTGGGTAGCCATGGATGAAGCTTGAAGATGGCTCCATCCTTGGCCAAATGTCCCTTATTTGGTCCCAATATTCCATCAGTTCCTTTTGGGTGTTTTTAGGTGAGTTAAAGACATTATAATCAGCCTTAAAACTTAGAAATTCAAAGCCACAATCAAGAGGGAAAGATTTAAGAAATTTATTTCTAGTATCATTCTTCAACAACCCAAGTTTTCTCTTAAAGATTCAACCACAATTAACAAAAGGGCTTTCTCTATCATCAATCTAGAACAACAATACCATGCCAATTGATCCATAGAAACATTATATAGAATTTCCCCAAATTGCTAACCTAGGGTTTGTTCTTGCAAGAGGAGGAAGAAGAGGAAGAAGAAGAAGAACATCTACTTACTAATTCCTCCTAGGCATTCATGGCTTCCTCGCTCAAGCTATAAGCATGGATGATTGTTAGAGAAAAGGGCTTAGGAGTACTGGTTGAAAGAGAGGGAGAAGGCTATGGGAGAAAGAGAGAAAATGAATAAGTTAAAGAGGATGAATGTTTTAAGCAATGATTTTAAAACTGGACCAGACCGGTTGGTTAGACTAGTGACCGACTGGGGTCCAGTTTAGCCTGAGCAAAAAATTAGTATGGGATCGAACTGGTACAGAACCAATTGAACTAGTTCTTAACCTGCCAAACTAGTAGAACTGGTAGGGTGACCAGTGGAACTGGTTTCTTCTTTCTTAAAAAAATTAGCTCCAGCCACTTTCATCTCTCGTCGCCATACTCTGCAACCGTTGCCATAGTCGAAGAATGACACAAAGAAGAAGAAGAAGAAGAAGAAGAAGAAGAAGGAAGAGGAGCCAGTCGAAAAATGTACTTTGTTAATGTATTACTAGAGATTAAAAGGAAGATTGATGTTCACTATTGCAGGACCAGAGATCAGTGTATTGTCTTCTCGCTAAAGACTTTGCTGAAGAAAGCTTTGAAGTTTGAACAGGGAGAGACATCAAAGATCCAAAGAAAAAAGAAAGAAAGAGAAAACCGCATGAAGCCGTCTGAAACTATGGATTTTGTAGCAAGAGTGATAATGACAATATATCATGAAGAGTTGAAGACAACAAACCTTCCATTGGGAACACACAAAATAAAATAAAAAAAGAAATTAGAGGTGCATAGGGGATAAAAAAATTGAAAAAGTACGAAAAATGAGTACTAGGCATGGTGGAGCTAGTCTGTCTCTTTTGCTGATTCTTTATTAGGCATGGAGATTCTGTCACATCCCATAAACTAGGCATGTGAGTTATATGAATAACACCTAGGGTATACTTCTGTGGTATCCCTTAATCTCCTTAAACATTTTAAATATTTACAACTATACAAAACATAAATTTTTCAAAAAGATATTTTTTATACATATACAGAAATGTTCAACATTCATACAATACTTAGTATGACACAACCTCGCAAGTCTAGTTGACCTATACAAACTATTGAGCATTTTCTATTCTTCACCAAATCCATAACCATGAGTCCACTAAACAAAAGTGGAGTATTACCCCAAAGGACTACTAATCTTCCTCTTCAACTATTGCATCTTAAAAAAAAATAATCATAGAAAGTGTGAGCTCATCAAAACTCAATGAGTAAACAATTGTACATGAAAATATCACAAGCACAAATACCACATTGCTAATATAGCTAAACCATAATTTAATTTAATACACCATTAATATTTATATAAGCTATAACTTGCATTAGGTTTCTTGGGTGATCAAGCCCTCAATCATCCATGCATCATATTCGGTTATATCCTAGCATCAGATTTATTGGGAGTCAAACCCTCAATCTTCCATGCTTAAAATTTGATTATATCCTAGCATCAGATTTCTTGGGAGATCAAGTTCTCAATTTTTCATGCTTAAAATTTAATTATATCATAGTATAAGATTTCTTGACAGATCAAACCCTCAATCTTCCATGCTTAAAATTTAATTAGAACCTTGTATCAAATTTCTTGAGAATTTAACCCTCAACCTTCCATGCAACAACAAATAGAGATATTTACTTAATAACAAAGTAATATAAGATATAGTCACTATCACATCATTCCTCATCTTAAACATACATCAATGTCTTCTTGAATCTCTTTCAAGAGTTAAGGTAATCTAACAATTATCTTTAACTAAAAAAAAGTATATATTCGACGTTCCAACAATATTGCAAATATGACTTATATTGTACATTGATTGATTGTAATAATTTAGTTTAGCAAGATCATCTACTCACAAACATGTTTCAATTTATTCAAGGAACTACCACATCTAGTTATTTAGTCAACTAGAGAAATTAATTTACATAAGGTAATAAAATAATTCTCAATAATATTGTGATTTTTCTCAAGTTGAACATACACTGGTAATTTTCTCAATTTCACAAATAATGCAAATTGAATTTATATTTTGCTTTGACTAATTTAGTAAATTAATTTTTTTTTTGCAAGGTTGTCCATTTACCTTGATATTTGTCCAATTTTTATCTTGAACCCTCCTCAAAGATGTGTGAGATGATGGAAGGTAATTCTCTCTACTCCAATCTAGTCACAACATCCTAAAAGATATGGAAGATGCATCAAAAAATATGTTCCTATATGATAATCATGCAAAAACATGTTAAAGTCACAAAATAGGGAAATTTCCTACTACAAATTCTAACCTTTGATTACTCTTCTAAACATAACTCTCAAATAATAAATAATTTTCAAATGAAACTTGTACCATTAGAAACTAGACTCAAAGAGCTTTACAATGATATCTCATTTGCTAAAAAAAGAGTCCAGATGAAAGAGTTATGAACATTTAAAAAATGATACTACAGTAACGGTTCGCTACAATAACAGTTTGCTACAGTAACCCGAATCTAGAAATTTTGCAGCTGCTACAGTATTGCTATAGTAATCCATGATTTTTCTCTTAGTTTTTCATAAATTTGGGGTCAAATCTTCATCATTTCTCTTGATTTCTTTCATGGGTTTTCATCCTTGATGTTTAAGGATTGTTTTGACATCAAAACTCCCAATTTAAACCAACAATTCAAATCTCAATTATCAAATTTTCTTTTAGAACCCTAACATTTCTTATTTTTTGAATTTTATCTCTTTCAACCCCAAAACCACAAATTTCTCCTAATTTTCTCTAAATTTATTGTTCCATAATTATTATCCAACATGTAGAAATGTTTTAAACAAACATTCACATTTAAATTCATCCATTAGAACCTCGAATCAACCCAAAATACTTTAAATCCAAAAATGAAAAAGAGATTGATGATGGAGCTTATCTCTTGCTTCAGAAATTCTAGGGAGCCGGAAGATAATGGGAGAACCAAAGATTATCAGAAGAAATTGGAAGAAAAGATGGAAGAGGTTGAGAGAAAACCACTTCCTCCTTTTGCTTCATAACACCTCTTCGTAAAAAATGGGAGAGGGAGAAAAGATGAAGACTTATTTTATGCTAGGTGGGTTAATGGGTGATCCATGGGTATCTATACCCAAATACTCAACCCACTTTGTCCAACCAATAAAATATATCTATAATTAATTCTCAAATTAAATATATTAAGTCCCTCTCTCATAAACTCTATAGTCCACAAAAATACATCATACAGCAAAAAAATGCTCAGTTCAGTCATTTCACCCAAATTTCATAAATAATATTCAAAAGAATTAATTAAGTATGAAAAAATTAAAATGACTAAATTAAAAGTATTAAAATAATGTTATAAGGTACCGTAATACTAAAAAACACATAATTTCAAATTTGGCAGATATTATAGATTCCCACTTTGTAGACAAATGTCATAAAAGATGAGAGCATAAGATTAATAAAAGAAATAAGAATATATTTTTTCACAAATTTTGTATTTATATAAAATATTTTAATATTTTTAAGTATATATTTTATTTTTTAATATTTTTTAAGTACCACCGATTTGACAACGGTCCAACCATTAAATCTTAAACCGGTGCCTCTACCGGTTCAATAACCGGTCCAATTTTTAAAACATTGGTCATAAGTGAGTGTATGTGTGGTCTCCACTAACTTTCCTTTCAATTAGGTTCCTTTGGCAGCCACCTTAATTAGGACTTTGCAAAGGAATTGGGAAAACTTTGATCATAACTAGGGCACTTAAATACACTTCCATGATAATACACATCATCACATCCCATTTTCATTAAAACACCAAAATCTCGTATTTGTTTACTTTAATCCCTCTTATTGCCTCAAAATCCACTCTAGCCTCCAATCCATCATCCTTAAGGTATCGGCCTTTTAATTTCATCCTTATTTAATCAATTCTCCCTCTTGAGTTCCTATTTAGTCTTTTCTCAAGAGTACTCCATATTTTCTTTTCTTTTCACTTTAGTCCTTGAATGTACTTCCTACACTCACCACACATATTTCCTTCTCCCGATGCAATCTTACGTAACCAATGGGCAAGTCTTAGTTCTTATTAAACTTTAGGATCCCTTGTCCCTCTAATCAAAACTCTTAAATTCATGAAAAATTTTCACTCTCATGAATTTACGTACTTTTAACTACACAGTAATACTTGAGGTATTACAATAAGAATCTCCCTATTAACCTATGAGAGTTATCCACACTTCCAACTCTGTATTTTCCTTAACACTTTCTCCTTAATTAAAGATAAATCCTCTTTCTTTAACCTTTCCCATATAACAGGAAGGCCCAAATACTTCCCTGGGCAGCTTGTATTTTGAATACCAATAATATCATACATTGTTTGAATGTGATCATTGGGTGTATTGACAGAGAAAAAACATTTGATTTTTCCAGGTTAGCCAATTGTCTTGAGGCACTACAATAAACATCTAATATATTCTTCATCACCTTATAGTTCAAAAGAGAAGCTTCTGGGAAAAAAAGGCATCGTCCGCAAAGAAACAATGTATCAACCATGGACAATTTTGAGCGAGTTTAACTCCTTTGAGTTTACCTTCCTGTGATGCACGATTCATAAGTAGTGAGAGAACATATGCAATGATAATAAACAAGTAAAGAGAAAGTGGATCTCCCTGTCTAATCCCCCTACTTGGAACGATTTCCCTTTCTTCCTTCTAGATAGAATTAGATTATATTTCATAGTTCTAACACACTCCATGATTTTATCAACCCATCAGGAACATTTTAAGAAGCACATGTTCCAGAAATTCCCACTCAATTTGATCATATACCTTGTTCATGTCCATCTTGAGCACTAGTTCATACTTCTTCCCCTTCTTCTTAGCCTTCAGATAATGAAAAGCTCAACGCACAATTAGGATATTGTCCTGTATCATCCTTCTATGTACAAAAGCGCATTGGTTTTCATATACAAAGGATGACAAAAGATCTATCTTTGTTCTCAATAATATAAGGAAAATTTAAGTCATTTTCTTGTGAAAACGTTGTTGATGCATTGGTATTTGAGTTTTCTCTTATCATATTAAGGTTATGAGAAAATGTTTTAAATATCTTTAGTTATTTTTCCTTTTGGTAAAAAGTTGAAGGTTCAACATTGCTAATTTTTTACATAACTAGTTATTACAATGGGTGTTAGGATTTCCTTTGTATATAGCTGAGAAATTGGTTTGAATAAAAGCAAAATGAACATGCTATGATGGATGGGACATTAAAGTATAACATACTTTTTACCCAAAAACAAAAACCTATAATAGACTTGCAAACAATTTGAAAAATAGTATTTTAAATATTTGTTTGTCTGAATATGTAAAACATTATCTTCAAATTTACTTCATATGTCAATTTAACACTTACACTTGTTACTATTGTGATTCACTAATTTTCTTTTATCCCTTTGGTTGACCTTTATTATAAAAGAGAAAATGTGAGATTTTACAAAATTAATTCATGGTTCTAGTTAAAGGTGAGCATCGGTCTAGTTCAGCAGATTAGGGTGGGTTATCAACCCGACCGATCAACAATCAAGTGAATAAAATTGAAATCAAATGCTACCAGTTAAATAATGAACCTATAAGCCTTAAGTTAGGATGGGTTATGGTCGCGTCAGGTTGAGTTATGGGTGAATCATACACATTTTTTAGAAAAAGACTAATTCCCAAAAAAAAAACTAAAGAACTAAATAGTGAGAAATAAAACTAAAAAAATTCAAAGTTCAAAAAAATAAAAAGCAAGCCATGAAGTCATTAACATCATAAATAATTTAATTTTTTATATCTTTTTCCTCCAAATTCTAAAAGATTATATCTTTTTTCCTACTTCTTTTACAAATAACTTTAACAACTATAAGTCTTCATTTGGGAATGAATTTCATTACCTGTAAAAGCTATACAATTGATTTCTAATAAGTACCTTATAACAAAACAAAGGCAAACAAAGGTACAAGGTTTTTTTTAATAAAAAAAAAAGTATATGTTTAAGTCAGATAAGTAAGACTACATGAGCCAACTCGAATTACCTGCAACTTTTCTTTTTAACATGGACCAAATTAATCCATTAAACTGAACTCACCTGACCATAATAGTCATTTTTTATTGGGTATGGTCAAGTTTAGATGAGTTAATCTAGTTATGCGAACCCCAAGTTCTAGTGCACTTTATCCAAATTAACTAAAAAACCTCTAATTACATGTTGAGATCTAGTTCATTTTACCCTATAGCCTCCTACGATACCTCAAGAATGCAAAGTTAGTTAAGGAAGATTGGGGGGGAAAGATCATAGTTTTTATTTTAATATTTCTATATTATAGCTTAGAGTACTTGGTGTGCAACACCTAACATTTAATCCAATTTATTAACTACTCAACTTTTGTAGTTTAAGAGTGGTAAGAAATTGATTTGGTTCCAAACTAAACATAATGTTAAGTTTTACTCAATAATCATTGTACTTACTAAAATCAACTAGTCTTTCTAACATAACATCTATGTTAATCCATTAAAATATTTTAGATAGACATGATATGCTCCTAAACTACCAAAACAAAGTGTATAAGTCTCCTTGGGCTACAAGACTCCTTACAAACAACCATTATTTATACAGTTAACTATCAAATACATAGCAACATCATTTGCATAACCAAATGTCTGCAATGCAAATATCAAATAGAAAGAAATCAAGTCACTAAATATGGTTTCCTCCCCTGCTTAACAACTGATGAGATATTTAATTTCAATAGGTAACAGGATTTATTAAACATATCGTACTAAGTATTTTGAGGATTATTAAAAGTACAATATCTTCAAATACATGCCATTATACTTATTTCAAAATTTATAAATATCAATAGCAATCTGTACTAGCAGGAACTAACTTTCATGAGCATTGTCTTACATAGAAGTTCATCCATAAAGGATATCATTACCTACAATAAGTGCATTTCATATTTCCACGTTGCATCTTATTCGCATAGTACATTATCCATCCATGATGTATCTTCACTTAATTATAGTCTCATACCTACAATAAGTGTATTTCATATTTGCATATTGTATCTTATTCGCACAGTACCTCATCCATTCAAGATATATCTCCACTTAAATTTAGTCACATACTTACAATAAATGTATTTTATATTTGCACACTAAATTTTATTCGTGTAATACCTCATCTATTCATGATGTGATTTTCACATTTGCGCACTACATCTTATTTGCACAATACCTAATCCATTCAAGATGTAACTTCATGATTCATAAAGATTCTCATCCAAACATGGTGGAAATTGTGTCAATATAGTACTTTCTCCACCAACAACCTCATTATTCACCCAAAATATAATGTTCCACACAACGTAGTCCACACCGAATTTAAATTAGAAACTAATCATAATGAAAATATGTATTAAGAACTTGCCTCATTAAGACATACATCATAAACTTTATCCACCCAAGACATATATCACATTCCAACTATTATAATATATCACATTATTTCCTGTGAAATCAAATTTCTCAAAACCAACATGTAACTCACTTTCTAGTTATCTACTTGAATTAATGCAATTAGAGCTTATTTGCCTCCTATAAACTATCTTATTCCTCAAATGGCTCCCAACCAAATTTACAAGACATATACTTTCTCTCTCGTTAGAAAACTTTCACCAATTAACTTCAAAATTCTATTAATAACTTCTTATAAAATTTAGGACATGTTTTTTTTTCACTTACCTAAGCATCCAAAGCAAGGAAGGTGGACATGCAAGTTCTCCTTTTCTTCAACAATGGAGTATCTCTCCCTCTCTATAGTTTTCACCTTTCTCTCTTTAATTTTAATAAAAAAGCACAAAATGGAAGGGATGAATGGATAAGAGATCAGATTTGAGAAATATATTAGAGATCATGTTAACGGGAGTAGGTAAAAGTACTTTATAATATTATACAAAAGTATACTTCATGTTCCTAACGTTTACATTAAGTTTCATTTATGCCCTTAACGTTTATTTTTAGTCAAATATGTCCTACATTTTTTTTCAAATATATCTATTTTTTAATGCTATCAATCATACTAATGGAAAACGCTGACTGGGCGGCCACATCATTTGCCACATGGTCCATAACATGAAATTACAAAAATACCATTCATAATGATTATAAAAGATTTGCTAGGTACTACCTATATCAACAAGGTGCATCTTCCTTTTCGTGAGCCCATTTCATGAGTACTTCACAGTTAAGCTTGCTTGACGTGGGGTAATTCTAGGATGGGTGACCTCCTGAGGAAGTTTTCCCAAGGAGTATGTGGTGAGGACAAAGCATGCTGTAAGGACCTATGTTGGCTTATGGCGGCAATCGTCAATCTAAAAAGCAACCCGGTCGTTACAGTGGTAACAAAGCTGGACCTCTTATAATACAGTGTGGTTCGAGGATGAACCAAGCTAAAACTGAAGCACAGACAATGAATGGCTCTTAACATGCTTCTAGGCAAAGGGACACATGAATGAACTAACTCCACATCATAATGAGAGATACCCTAAGACTGTACAGGTATGAGACTGTACAATTAAGAGATTTTGAAACTGTGCACATATAAGAATATGTAATTGAGGAGAGCTTAAAGATTTGATAGGTACTATCTATACCAACAAGGTGCACCTTCCTTTTAGGAGTCTATTTCATAAGTACCCCACATTTAAGTATGTTTGGCTTAGGGTAATTCTAAGATGGGTGACCTCATGAGAAGTTTTACCAAGAAGTATACGAGGGAGGATAAAGCATGTTGTAAAGACACGTGTTAGCTTGTAGGGACAGTCGTCAATCTGAAAAGCAACCAGTTGTTGCAATGATGACCCACTATAGATGATAATACAGAGCACATATTATGATGATGCTTCGTAGATGAATACAAAATATTGATTTTGTATGAGAGTGAGAATCAAATGGTGAAAGAGAAGATAATTAGTGACAGTTATCAACAATGAACAAAGGAGATGATTGGCGAAGGTAGAGAGAGATGATAGCCAATGAAAAAATCTTGATATGAAGGTCCGGTGACTAATGAAGAAGATGCCTCAAGCATAAAAAATAATAATATTGAGTATATAAAGGATAAAGGTAGAATGGATGATGATTAAAGCCATTGTAAAATAAACTTTGTACATATGAAGTTGACATCACTCTATTGTAATATGAAGATTCAATGAAAGCAAGCAAATGAATCACAAAATAACTCTTCTCAGATATCTCTATCAGCACCTTAAGCAATTGAATATCTTTCTCAAAGTAAATTGTTTTATTTGTACTAGTAATTTGTAGTCATTGTATAGGGACTAACTGACATTGATCTATGTCCCATGTTTAATTGGATGATGATGATGTGTGGTAAACTTAGAAATTCCAAACATCACATAAAATTTGAATAACCAACTAAGTTCCCATGCTTTGTACTTTGAAAAGAAGATGAACGTCGGTGACAGGTCATTCAAGAGAATAGAGGACGAAGCAATAATCTAGATAGTGAGTTTGTCACGAAGGCAAGCAAGAAATTGAATCTTTAATTTGCCATTTACAACCGATGAATAAAGATGAGATGCTAAAACCGATGAATGGAGAAGACGTCGGAACTGTTGTCAGAGATTCCTCATGTTGCCTGTGTACGTGGTGGTTTTTTCGGAATGCATTCAGCGTCTCCAACGAATAAGATATGAAGGAAAGAAACTGAATGAAGTGAAGGCATAGCAGAAGCAGAGATGAAAAGGAGAAGGCAATAGCAAAACTGTAGAACACAAAGATAATGAAGTGAACCGCAATTGCGAATTGCATACGTGTTGCTGAAACACAATATGAATGCGTGAGAGAGATATCTGATTTTCAACGAATGAGAAAGATAGTGGTTGGCATCCATTCACATTAATTCAAGTTCTTGTTTGATCACACTTTAAGAGAGAGAGAGAGAGAGAGAGAGAGAGAGAGAGAGAGAGAGAGAGAGAGAGAGAGAGAGAGAGAGAGAGAGAGAGAGAGAGAGAGAGAGAGAGAGAGAGAGAGAGAGAGAGAGAGAGAGAGAGAGAGAGAGAGAGAACAATGTTATTTTTTTATAAAAAAATTATTATGAAAGATATTTGTGTAATTTCATATTATGAATCCACATGATAAATGACATGAATAGTGATATGGTCTACATGTACCGTCTAGTTAACATTATTAAAAAATATATATTTAAAAAATAAATTAAAATACATAAGATATATTTGATCAAAAATAAATATTAATGGTATAAATAAAATTTGATTAGAACATGGGATAATTAATGCATTTTTTTATATTAAAAATCATGGTCCTAAAGATAGAGAACAAAAAAAAATTACAAACTCCTCCAGAAAAAAAAAAAAGTTGGGTTTAGAATGTTACAGAATTGTCACGTCATACCTTACAATTGAAGGGATAACAAAATGTATCTCATCAAGTCATCCAAAATTAACAAAAAGCAGAAGTTACTTATCAATAATTCAATATGGATTTTACTTTAGTGATGGACCTTTTTTTTTTTGGGTTTCTTTATACAACATTTTATATTTGTTGGTATAATAGATTAATAGGTTAGCAGTTTTGAACTTACGATTTATAATGTTTCGTAACTATATTACATCTAATGATTTGTAACGAATATTCTCTTTGAAAGCATTAATATATATATATATATAGAGAGAGAGAGAGAGCTTGTTTTTAGGGCACATAATAGCATGGACCTTACTTAAACTATCCTTTTAATTTTATGCAACTTTTTGGCCAAAAAAAAAATTCTTTCAATTATTAAGTTTTTTGGATAATAAAACAACAAACATTTGAAAAGAAATGGTATTTTATGTTTTTACCCATTCAGCGTAGCATCTTTCATACAAAACATGTTTCTCCAATTTGTCAAATCAAGAAAAATTTAATCTTTTTTTACAAAATACTATTAAGCAAAGTTTTATGTTTGAGTTTTTATTAAAAAAAAAATTCAACACCTAAGAGTTTTATACTTTTGTACATCAATATTTCTCAAATTAAATTAATTAGAGTTTAATAAATGTTTAATTAGTAATAATTCAAACCAAATGACAAAATTAGAAACACGTGTAAATTCACAAGTAGCTGATAAAATGCTGATCATAGGTAATTAAGGAATCATTATGAAAATAATGAGCTTCATAAAGTTTCGAGAGTTGAAGCGGAAAGATCATACCAATAACTTGGATTGTGGAGGTAGCTTGCTTAATTCGTCTAGCGGGATTACAAACATATTATATGTCTTTAAGCTCTTTAAAAATCTTTATCTTGAAGGTTAATAAATTTCAATGAATGGACAATTGTCCGAATTTAAAGGTAAACTTTTCTACTATCTTTTCATTCTTCATGGAAAAAAAATAAAAACAAAATAGTAGATATATGGTATTTTCATTTATCTGCATCTCCGCATTGAATGCAAATCTTATCCACAATATTCTTTTTAAAAGGTGCTATTGGGTAAAAAAAAACAATTCTTTTTCTCAAATTTAATTAAATTATACTTGATATCTCTTTTATTTTATAACTTCATTTGACTCCTATTTAATTTATTTTCTATAATTGAAATTAACTTTATGTAAAATATGTGTTTCTTCTAAAAATAAAATTATTTAATAGTTTTTATAGCCCACAATTTTATATTAAAACATCAATTTAACTTTCTTTATTGTCACATTAAAAATAAAATTATAGTTTAAGAATATGCAGAAATTTAAATTAATGTAATTTAGTTTACAAAATGACATATTACATATGTTTATAATTTTTTAACAGAACAAACATGTTTATATACCTGAATTTACTTAATATTCACTTTTCATAAGTACATTTAAAATAAATCTTAACCTGTGTAGCTATGGAAATTCTTGTTGAATTTAGTGAATTAAAAGAAGTAATGTAGAAGAAAGCCAGGCAAAGAATGATTAGCTGTATATTCATTCCTGGAAAAGTAACGAAAAAAATGATTAAACCAGAAAAAAGTAACCGGCACATGGTGATCATTTGAAATTTAATTAAAGAGAAAGGTAATAGGTACATTCATTGAGAGCTGGGCTCCCAGATCAGTGATAGCGCATAAAGGCGCCCACTTTCTATGTTTCATCCGTTCAAATTTTTTTCTTCCTTCCCAAACCCTCTCTAACTTTGTAGGGTTCCAATTCCAATCCCAAATCGTGAAATGTTCTCCATTCTCCTTCACTTTGCTCCCAGAAAGTTTTCTTAGAATATTCGCTGAGGGATTCTGTGGCTGAATTTTTGCGGGAAAATTTCGGGTTTGGTTATGTTGTTTCAGAAGCTTCGGTAAAGTGAGATTGTGAAAAAGTGGCTGATAAATTTTCGGGATCCGACAATGGCCTTGTTGGCGGCAAGTGGAGGTGATACTGTGAAGTTATTTGATGCCTCGGTCAAACCCGGAGATCCTTGCTCATTGAGCTATACGCCTTCTCCTGGTTTCCAAGTCAATTCAGTAAAGTGGAACCATACCAGTGAGTCAATCCGTGATAACTTTCCTTTCCGCTGCATAATTTCAAGTTCTTCTTAGAAGGGTTTGCATTTGTGGAATTTCGTTGTTTGTTAATGATTCTCCTGTTAGAAAAGTTGATTCCCTTTGGACTTAGTTTCTTTTACTTGCGGAGAGATTGAACGCAGTTGGACTAAACATTGGTGTTTGACTTGGTTGGTGCACATGATATTACGGGTTCCTGAAAATTGCTGCAGAATTAATTTGAGCTATTGATTCTATTTGCCTTTATACACTGCCTTACAAAACAACATTTTTACTATTTGAACTTTGTTTGAACCAAAATTCTTTGTCACAGATTTGGCTGTGGCCAGTGCTGGAGATGATAAGAAGATCTCATTGTGGCGTAAAAATGGGCAAAGCATGGGTACCATTCCTGTGGCTGGTACTGATAGTGGAGACAACATTGAGGTGATTTCTGCTGTTAGTAGGAATACGCAGTGTCTCATACTGCTAAAACTAAGATGCATTCAGAAAGTACACATATAATGAAACAACGTGTTAAAAGAATTAGGGTTTTAGGAAATAAAGTAACTAAGTCAAATGATTTTTGTGATGTTTCATGGTTATGAACCTTAACATGTCCTATCTGAAACTAAAAACACCATATTATTGCCAAAAAAAAGTTTAGTAAAATGCTCTCTTCTATCCCTTTCCCCACAAAAAAGCAGGAAAAGAGCTTAATTATCTGTTTTGGCAATATTTCCTAGTAGCTTTATCCTTGATAAGTGACACTTGAAGTTTGTGAGAATAGGAACAAAAGAAAATTGATTTCATTGTTTCCATATCTATGTACTTCTTGATTGGAAAGTATTAGGGTAGGAATTGCACTACACACAATCTCCCATGGTTGGACTCTATATCCATACACCTCTTCTATGTGGAATTCTTGACTATCTTTTCTAAATATTGTTTTTTAAGAATGAAAAGAAATCAACTATAAAGACTCTCGGATGACATTAGGTACAACGAACAAAAATTGTAATGCCATTTTGTGCAGGAGTCTATAATGGCTATCAGCTTCAGTAACAAGGCATCCAGATACCTATGCTCTGGAGGAAGTGGTCAAGTTGTAAGGATATGGGATTTGCAAAAGAAGCGCTGTATTAAATGGCTGAGGGGTCATACTAATACCATTACAGGTGTTATGTACAATTGCAAAGATGAACACTTGGCTTCTATCAGCCTCAATGGGGACCTTATACTTCATAACCTTGCTTCTGGTGCAAGGGCTGCGGAACTCAAAGACCCTAATGAACAGGTATTCCGCATTTTTAAACCTTCTGCTTCTTAAATTCCTAATTTTCTTTTCTTTCTATTTTGTTTATCCAGTTGATGTGCCTGCATTAATTGCTTGTGTTCAAAATTGTAAGACCAGGTGTTGAGAGTTCTTGATTATTCTCGGATTAGTCGGCACCTTCTAGTGACCGCTGGTGATGATGGTACAGTTCATTTATGGGATACGACTGGCCGTAGCCCTAAGGTATGCAATATTTCTTTTATAGATATATATAATATAACAAACATTATGCCATTATGAAAAGCCATTTTAGTTGGTCAGCTGTATGTTTCGGTTTAAAAATTTTTCTCAATGAGGTATTGGTGGATTTTTGTTGCTGCTTTGATATATATGACCTTTATGTGCAACCAGTCCTGACATTGTCTTGTTGTGCCACTGCTCTAATATTTTATTTGCTTTTCAGTATACTACTTAAAGAAAGCCAGAAAGTGCATAGGTAACATCAGAAAGTAAAGGAACTACATTTTGGCAATTTTGTTGGAACAGTGCATTGTTCTCCTCCATGTAAAATAGTAATATAAAGACATACTTGCAACATGTTTCTCTTATGCCATCAGCAAAATAATTTATCTTGGATTATGAAAATTATTAATTTCCCCACTTAGTGGGATAAGGCTATGTTGTTGTTGTTGTTGTTGTATGAAAATTATTAATTAGTTTGGGTTATTGTAATATAAGTTACCTCTTCCTGTGGAATCTTTTTCTTTTCTTGCTTTCTTTTTAGTTGAGTTTTCAAATGAATATTTGGGATTTAAGTATACTTATGCTGTTCTCTTTTCTTTTTCTTTTCTGTTTGAAAAATACAAAATAACAGGTTACATGGTTAAAGCAACATTCTGCACCAACTGCTGGTATTAGCTTCTCTCCATCCAATGACAAGGTTTTATTTCTATTGGCTTGTTATGTTTTATATATATAGGGATATTGTTTAGTGTTTCCCCTTCCGGGATGTCAGAAACCTCTCTATGGGTTAGGACAGTTTATAAGTTAGTTCAAATACTCTGCTTCCTAACATCTTTCCCATTGACAGATAATTGCTAGTGTGGGTCTTGACAAAAAATTATATACATATGACTCTGGTTCTAGAAGACCATCAGCTTGCATTTCGTATGAGGCACCTTTCTCCTCATTGGCCTTTAGAGATGATGGTTGGATGCTAGCAGCTGGAACAAGCAATGGTCGGGTTGCATTCTATGATGTCCGTGGAAAACCACAACCTTTTGTTGTTCTTCATGCTTATGGTAGTTCTGAGGTAGTTCTTTGTCCCACATACAACTTATCTGGGTCTGCATGGTTTGGTGTGTTTAAGCCTGGGGCTAGATTACTGGTTGACAAAATATTGGGTGAATTACATTAACGTCTTGTGAGGTTTAGTTAAATTACACTTGATACCTTTCTTGTTGACTTTCAAGTATTAAAGTTAGCTCCCATGATATTTTGATACATATTGTTGAAATCTCTCCAATTTACTTTTTATCAAATAAGTTAACTTTTTGTACAACATGAGACTAATTTGATTCTTATTATGACAGTAAAGATTTTCTTATTGGAATAAACAAATACTGTATAGAAAATTAACTTTACTGACAAAATATAAATTAGAGGGAGCTGAGTGTAGTATTTAAAATAAAAGGGGTATCAATTGTAATTTAGCCAAACTTAAAGAGAATTAAACGTAGTGCACCCTAATGTAATTGTCACGCTTACCATTAACATGGAGTCCTGGAAGTATGGAGGCATTTTGTTGCAGCTTGATGTATGTGTCATAAAAAATTAACATGAACTCATGGAAGTATAAAAACTGCTTTGAGCTAAAAATTTTTACACCATACAAACATTCTCTCAACCCTGTTTTTGTGTTTTTTGTTGTTGGGGGGGGGGGTGGAGGGGGAACATTAGGAACTATATTCTCTACAAGTTCTTCGATCAAAAAAAAGGAAAAAATTCTCCAAAAGTTCAGTTCCCTTGTGCCAATTGGGTTTTCAGTGCCTTGATAGCTATAACCATTGATGTTTTCTAGGTGATTAAGTCAATCTAAAATTATTTGGGTTTGTTCAGTATGTGTAATCTGTGAGATCCACCTTTTGTTGAACTCTTGATTTAGAATGCATGAACATAATGCCAAAAGGGCATTTAATGTTTTATTCAGCAATTAACATGTTGGCCCATAAACCAACCATATTGTTTTTCAAATTGATGAAGGCCACGCAGAATTTACATGCTCCATTACTTAGTCTTATCAACTATTATCAACTACTATTTTGATTGTGGTATTTTGAATTTTGAGGAGTTAGTATTGGCCATGGTTTTAAAAACCAGAGGTTCAACCTTCGAACCAGGTGGTTCTTGGATCTGGTTCAATTTCAATAACTGAATTCTATGTGAACTGGTCAAAGATCAACATGCCTCTTGGTCAACAGACCAAACGAGTATGGCTGGCATACTGCCCTCTTAATTTACTCTGGTAAAAGCTAGGGTTAGAGACTAGGCCAGGGAGGTTACTCAAGAGCCACTTGACTGGCAAGCCAACTTGGTTTGTTGATAACTAAGGTGGAAAACATTATATTTCATAACTTCTTTACTGGATAAAAATTAATTCTTGAAAGATGAATTAAAAAGTAACTATAAAGTGTCAACTTTAATATATATCTATATATATATATGATGAAACTTAACTTACAATCAAACTTAGTACCTAAAATTTTTAATTACGTTTCAAGCCTATATTTGATCATGTATTAGTTTTTTTTTTCCTTAGAAAAATGGTATATATTATAGCATATGGCTTGAATTATTTAGAATTTCTCATTAAGATATTTTTTAAAAACTTTTTTACTTTCCATATTTATTTAATTGTTATGTCATATTTTGACTCTTTTTGTCACATATCTATATAAATAAATATGTAAAATTCTGGTTTGACTACAGTTAAACCCTGTGGGATTATTGGATCATGTAACCTACTTTTCATTTTAGTTCAGTCTGGCTTTCAAAACATTGATTTGACCATTAAATCTTGATGAAATATTATTCTCCTTGGTTTAGCTTGCTAATTTATGTTTATGAAACAGGCTATTACAGGCTTATGCTGGCAAAGGTCAAAACCTGTTATTGTTAATGAAACTAGTTGCACTGCTGAGACTGCTCTTGTGGGAGATGCAGTTGAAGATTCCATCCTTATGCCTGATCCTTTACCTTCGGCAACTTCATCAAGTGTTTCCCTATCTACAGCAGTGCCAAGTTCTAGGAATTCTGGTCGTCTAAGTGCCTCCATTGAATCTTCTTCACTTAAAGCATCCAGCAGCGGATTTACGTCAAGCATGCTAAATGTGTCTAGTGGAGAGGAAACACCACTTCGAAGCCATTTATGGCCAGGTGGAACTCTCTCAAGGTTACAAGCTCCACGATCTAGTTATAACTTCAAAGATGACATGGAGGTATTCTCCCCTCTAGTGGATGTTCAACCTATAACACCGTCACTATGGGATGAAAATGGAGCAAAGAAGGATAATATATTTGCAGATAAGAAACCTTCATCGTTGTTGTTTCCTTCATCTAGTAGGAGATTTCCAAATACAGAGGAAAGCGGCTGTGATCATCAAATATTTGATTGGAAATCTGGCTCAATTTCCAAGCAGGTTATTAGTTCCCTGTGGCCTCATTTTTCAATTTAACTGCTCTTTGTGTAACATTCATCTATAAGCTCTCTGTGTAACAGATGCATAATTGGGTTCTTGGAATCTTTTAATTGAGAAGATAATTTCCCTTCTTTTCATTCTAATCTATTGACATGGGTTGCGTCAGTTTAATTATCCTAGATTTTTTTAGCATCAGCAATATTGCGTCAGTTTAATTATCCTAGATTTTTTTTAGCATCAGCAATATTTAGTCCCTTTTTTGTTCCAGATGGTTCTTGCTTTTTTTTTTTTTTCTCCTTTTCCCCAAATCCCTAGCAGAAACTTGAAATACCTTGAGAATGATTTTGGAAGAATGTAACTAAGTTGTGGTTTTGATTTAATTATGACTGGCAAGGAAGGCATTCTACATAGGAGCATATGTTATGTATTATAATTTTATTCATCAAACGATGCCCAAGGACTTTATCTTTCCACCTTCTTGGGCAAATAAGTTTCAGGAGGATTTAATATAGACCATATAGCTTTGCTTGAATTCCTTGTTGTACCTGCTCAGTGTAGTTCATTCAAGGTGGATTATCCTATTTTCTATGATTACATTGCATTCTAACTTGATGCAGGATGAAACTCGATCTTCCCTTCCACTCATGGAATCAACTGCTCCCCCATCTTCCAAGGATGAAGCTTCTTCTGTCACTCCTCCAGAAGCATGGGGTGGTGAGAGGTTATCTGATAAATATGCTTACCTACGTCAGTCTGTCAATGCACCATCTCGTTATGGGACGTTGATGTCTGGCATTCAGACAGCAGGATCAGTGTTTTCTGGATTGCAGGATTCATCCTTATCAGCGGGTGTGACTACAAATTCAAGCATCAGTTATGCCAATTTACGTTCTAAAGACGTCTCTACAAGTCAGGAAACTTCAATGGGTTTTCCTGATCACACATCTTCCTCCTTGTCAATCAATACAAAATCCATTCTTGGGCAGGGCAGCCTTGATTCTCCACGAATGTCATCTTTGACCCGCAGATTTTCTACTTATGCAGAGAGAATAAGCACTACATCTGCCTTCAGTGATGGAGTATCTTTTCCAGTAGGATCGCCTAAGTTGAAAAAATCAGGAGCAGATAGCAAAGAAGACCTTCTAAATAGCTTGCTGCTAAAGTCTGATACATCTGTTCTAACAGAATCAAGCTCTGTGTTAACAGCAAATGTATGTAAAATGTTGTGCATTAAGTATGTCTGATGTTCTCGTATCATATATTGGTGTTAGCTTGCTTTTAGTAGAGTGCATAAAACATTTATCTCTGTTCCTTCGTCCTGGATAAGATTTCCATACTGTGTTTCAAAATAGAATGCAGGCCATTCATTTCATTGATATAGGTTTTGTTTGTTCTGGGGTGTGATTCAGAATTCAAATTGGTGACAGATCCGTTTATGATAATACTAGTACATAAATAATTCTATTTTTCTTATGTTGTTTGTTGATGAATAATAGGGGCTAACCTCACAACAAAAGGCATCTCAGTTAGATCCACAGCAAGGTTCTTCATTTACACTTCAGCTTTTTCAACGAACCCTGAATGAAACTCTAGATTCCTTTCAGAAATCCATACATGAGGACATGAGGAACCTTCATATTGAAATTTTAAGACAATTTCATCTGCAAGAGGTATGTATGCATCTGAACTTATGTTCCATCCAATTCTTCTCTTCCTCTCTGATATAGCCACATTCAACAGATGGAAATGTCAAGCGTGATGAACTCCATTCTGGAAAACCAAGCTGAGTTGATGAAAGAAGTGAAGTCTCTTCGTCAGGAAAATAAGCAGCTCAGACAAATGCTTTGACTTGGGTTATTAAAGCTGTAACATTTTCTTGTACCGTTATTCTATCCTATGAGATTTGTTGTTTCATTTACAAATTAAATTGACAATTGATGCATGGCCTGTACACGTGTCCAGATTGCTTCTCTCAGCTATATTAGTTTAGAAGGTGATGAATGAAGAATAATATCAAAGGGAGAGGAGAAAAATGTTTGTTTCTAGAAGAGGACTATGAAAATGTACAGAAATGATCCTCTTGCCGATTTATATGGCTGCTTTTCTGCTGGGTGATCTTTCTTTCTTTTTTAATTTCATTTTGATTTTTTAGCTCAAAATTACCTTTTGCATAAGCCATTGCGGTGAAAGCTGAAAAACTCAGATTTATCAGCATCTACCAGAGATACAATTCTCACTTCATTGCTATTAATTTGCTATGCTATGCAGTTCTGAAAAAAGACTGTTTATTTTGTCTCAGATCTGAGTATTTTAATCAACTATGCCTAATCCATTTAAATCATAATTTACGATTGGTCATCAGTATATAACTTCTACATGTTCCCCTTTTCATGGAGGTGTCGCCGTGGCTTGCATAAGTATTAACTTTTAAAATTAAGATTGTTGAACTTTTCATCTAAAAGGAATTTTAATATTAAATTAATTAAATGATATATTAAAAAAAAAAAGGTGGTCCATAAGTCACGCAAATTAGAGTTTAGAGTTTGGGCATTCTTTACTGGGTGGATATAAGTATTTTCAAATGGGTTTATTTACTTAACAAGCCCATCTTCCGAACTCATTTAATGGTTGGTTTGAAATAGTCCGTTTTGATTATGTCAGCTTTTTATGGTTATTATTTGTAGGTTCTAAACCGATGACAATTCTTCATAAACTGTTGGATTATGAGTTAAAATAACACGTCCCATTGCCTTAAATCTTTAGAATTGGGTTATTCCCTTTTAAGTATATTGATTTCGATTTCTAACCAACTTCCTCATTTATGACCTCATTATGGAAATGAGTTAATTGTTGAATCCTAATATGCGGACTGTACATGACTATTTTAAGGGTATTCTAATTTCTCGTCTTTTTTCACCATGTGACCCTTTCAAACTTGTTCTTTTATTGACTATATAATATATTCAAACAGCCGAAAAGGAGAATAATTACAATGTATTTCATTATTTTCCATCTTAGGAAACGCGCAAGTGGGGCAACGCATTATGTAATATAAATCAATGATATATAACTTGGAAATGTATTGTCTTATTTCTTTTTTTGGAAAAAAAAATAAAAGTTTATTTAGTAATTTAGCATTATTTTTCTTCATTTTATAATACACGATCTAGATTGTTTTGTGATTTTTTAAATATTTTTCTTTTAATTTGAATAATCTATTTATAATAAAAGAAAACAAATGATATAAATGCAAAACAAATTCTCATTTTAAATATGAGACAATCTATCTCCATAAAACTTCATGACTTTCAAGTAATCTAAATAACTTACTTGTACATAATTAGCAATTAGTAACGTGGTTAGTCATTAGTGGTTACGTGAAATTTGAAAATGATATGAAACCATTGTAAGAGCTTAATCATTGGCTATTTTCTTTAGTTATTCTCCGTATTACTTCTCAGCTATTTGCATCATCAATGCAACTTTTCTATTCACTGTTAGCGTTGAAGAATCTGAAGCGTCATCTTTGGTTTAAAAATCTTTCATTTTCTCAGTTATTTATTTATTTTCTTAAAAAAATAGCTCTCATAAAAATTAAAGGTTAAAGTATAACTCAAATCCCTATAGTTTCACCCAATAAAAGATTTAGTCCCTATACTTTAAAGACGAAGGATTTGGTCTTTGTAGTTTCTAACATGCCAAAAATGATTCCCGGTGTTAGTCAACTATTAGTCAACGGTTAGTCAGGGACACATGGCACTGACTAAGACACTTACATCAGCATTAAACACTATGTCAGCATCACACATGACAAATTTAAACGCTGACTGGGTTTTTTGTTCACGTCATCAGTGCCTTTTTTTCTTCTTTTTCTTTTTTCTCTTTTCTTTCTCCCATGGCCTGAACCCTTAAGGCCCATTTTGTCACACCCCAAAATTCGAGCATGTGACAAGAATGATGGATGAGTTTTACCTCACCACCGTAAGCCTAATCCTGTACTATCTTAATACACATATCAGAATTTAAATATATATGTTATTTCAAATTGGAGAGTACAAACTCCTTTATCTTTCTATAGAGAAAGAGATAATAGATATTTCAAATATATTCATTTATTCATTAATAAATAACGTTTTCAAGCAAACATTTATTTGTCCAAGACTCACCTACTCAAGTTATAAAGCTATTACGAGAATTCTTTGGATAAAATTTTATAAGATAACAAAGATTTACCCTAATCAATGGGGTTGTGGACTCGGACAAACTGTTGGATGTGTCGCTACTTCTTGAAAATTTGTGAGGGGAGGAAAGACATGACTATATTTTTACTCAGTGAGAAAATATATTATTCTCTCATATCAAACGTAAAATAAAAATTCATACATGATTAATAAAATCAAATAAGGGTAACATATCACACAATTATAAATAACACAATTATAAATTAAGTTCCCAAACATTTTGCGAGTCCTATCCACATAAAGTAGTTATTGTCCCGCGGTCCTCGTTGCATCCTCCCTTATTGCTCCCCTTATAAATGCCTCCCTTATTCCACCCCATTTTTTATACTTTTTTGTATTGGAACAAATTTTTATTTAACACGATTTTGCCACCCTTATTATCTCCTGCTCTTTCCTTTTTACTCCCACACAATGACCCATCCCCATAACTTCCTCCATCAATCACAAACATAATCATTTTCAATTTTATCATAGATTCATAATAGCAATAAATCAATTTTACACATGAATACTACACGTGTACACGACACTGTTCATATATATGATATTGTTTATATATATAGTACTATTTACATATACTATACTATTCATATATATGGCACTATTCATATACGATATTGTTTATATATACTATACTATTTTTATGTATGACACTATTTATATATACAATACTATTCGTATATATGTAAATTGTAAAAGTATACCAAGTAAGTTTCCAAGAAAGAGAGATGGATCACAATGGACACTCTTAAATACCAAGTCTTGCCTAGCCAGAATCTTTCATCGATATGTATCCTCACAGTATTTTAGCAATCAATAATAATTTTTAAGTAACTAAGGTTAATTCTTTTTTTATGTGAAATATTAGCCTAAAACGCAATTACAGAGTATATCGAGAATTTAATCTCTAAATTATTGCAAGAATTTAAAAGACCATAGTAGGATATTCCCTCACCTTGAATCCAAGTTATAGAGGAGGGCTTTTATGATAGCCCAGAATCCTAGCACCATAGCCAGAGAAATTTGAGGAGAAGAGAGAAGAGAAACTGAAGGTGTGAATGAAAAAATGAAATAGAAGATCCTATTTATAGGGAATTTGAGATTACTATTTAAATACTATGCACCAAATAAAATATTCAATTTACTATGCATTAATACTATGCATATTACTATTCATTCACTGATTGCACAGCGGCTAATTTTACTATTTGGAAACTAAAGAGAAAAATTATCATTTCTCCTAAAGTTTTAAGTTTTATTTCAATTTAGTCCTTTTTATTTTAGTCCCTAAGAGGATTTTCTCACATAAAACATCATTTTTCTCCACAAATTTCTCTAGCCACCCATTCATATTATCCACATAGTATTTATCACATTTAATTTCTTTAAATACTCATTTATTATAAAAAATATATATTTTTTACACATACAAATTTTAGGAGTATTACTCGTTTGATAAGCAATAAAAGAAAGGAAATGAAAATAAAGGAAAGATGTAACGGAAAAGGAAAAAAAGAAAAAATGAAAGGAAAGATGAAAAAAAATATGTTTGGTATATGATAAAAATATGAAGGAAAAGGAAAAACTGTGTTTAGTATATACATTTTTAAAAGAAAGAAAATAGGATATATAGGACACATTTACTAAAATATCCTTGTATTAAATTTATTATTTATAACACAAACAAAAATATATTTAGTAAGATGTTGGCTTAACTATTATTTTTGTCCATTGCAAACTCCAGCTAGGCTATATCTTTCTACTTCGAATGGAACCTATGGTCTTCTCTGCATCATTGCCTTCTCCTCCATCTGGTAAACCACTGGATGATGGTGGTGGCAAGTTAAATTCTGGACACTCATTCAAAGACATGCTTTTAGGGAATAAATCAGCTCCTCCTCCTAGAGAAAGATCAGATTTGATTGCTGATGGTCTTGTGAAAGTGGAATATGAGGATGGTAATAGACTTCTCCCTAAGGTTCACATTGATGATTCTTTGTTCAGGGAATTATGTGGTCCGTGGCAGGAGGCATTGGTTATCAAACTCTTGGGCAAAAACATGGGTTACAGAGTAATGAAGCAGAAACTGGATCAGATTTGGAAACTTAAAGGTTCTTTTGAGTTGCTGGACATGGACCATGGTTTCTTCATGGTGAAGTTCGATAGCTCTGAGGACAGGGAAAAGGTAATTGGAGAAGGACCTTGGATGGTTTTTTTATCACTATTTGGTAGTGTCCCAATGGAGTCCAGATTTTCACTCGAAAATCAGCCAAGGTGGGAAAAATGTTAGTTTAGATTTGGATCCTAGGAATGAACATAGTCTATTATGATGAGAATATCCTTCTTGCTATGGCATCTGTTGTTGGATGGCCTATCAAAATTGATGAGAATACTTTGAGGGTTGAGAGGGGTTGGTTTGCTAGAGTATGTATGGAGATCAATCTAAATCAACCTATCGTGGGCAAGATATGGGTCCGTGGTAACTGGTACAAGGTGGAGTAAGAGGAACTGCATGTCATTTATAGCATGTGTGGGTGTTACGACCATGTCTAAAGGAATTTCTCCTTACGTCCAGTTCTTTCTACCTAAGAAAGTACCAAGGGACAATGCTCCAGTGAGGCTGCCGGTACCAGTCCAGCAAGCAGGGAAGAGGACATTGCTGATGCAGGCGTGTATCACACGACAGAGGTGAATAGCAATAATGTGGGTGTGTGTCATGTGACGAACAATTAGGAACAAACCTAAATCCATGGTGATTGGCTAGTTGTTACCAAGAAGAGACGCCTGCCTAAGGCCAGTACGAAAAGAAAAGAGAGATTTGAGGGATTGAAAGATTTGATATCATGAAGGAGAATACTCACAGATTTGCTAAGAAAGTTAATAAAGATATTTGGTCTAGTGGGCCTAGCATGCAAATTTTAAGGGATTCCTCTAATCCCATGCACGTGACGGACACTCACTTGACTATCAAGGAGAATATGATTAATGGGTTTAAAACTTTGAAACATGGCCTTAAAAACATCCTCGGAGGGAGGAATGGATGACGAGGGCCCACGAATCTCCAACCAAAAATATCTCCCACAATACTGGACTGTGTTCGTCGAGTATGGCAGCAGTTAATGGTGCTGTGAAGACTTCCTCTACCAAGTACGTTGAAGGAGAATACTCACAGATTTGCTAAGAAAGTTAATAAAGATATTTGGTCTAGTGGGCCTAGCATGCAAATTTTAAGGGATTCCTCTAATCCCATGCACGTGACGGACACTCACGTGACTATCAAGGAGAATATGATTAATGGGTTTAAAACTTTGAAACATGGCCTTAAAAACATCCTCGGAGGGAGGAATGGATGACGAGGGCCCACGAATCTCCAACCAAAAATATCTCCCACAATACTGGACCGTGTTCGTCGAGTATGGCAGCAGTTAATGGTGCTGTGAAGACTTCCTCTACCAAGTACGTTGAGCCCCAACTCTTTATTTGTGAATTACAAGTTGGTAGTGAAAATCAATTTACTGGTGGCAACACTATGCTTAGGGAGGTTGAAGTCCTAAAACCTCTGGATTCGAAGGCTAGATTGGACATTGTAACCCCTATGGAAAATATAACTTGGGAGAGTCATGGGATAAATAATTCTCATGAACCGTGTAAAGAAGCACAATTTCAACAGGACATGAAGATGACCAGTGCATGATCTTTAGGTGTGGGTTTTTTTTTCTCTTTCTTTAATGATTGAGTTTCAAGACTTGGTTATTCTTAGTTGGAACATCCATGGTGCAGTCAACAAGGCCAGTAAGAGTCACACTCGTGAATTGGTAAGAAAATACTCCCCTTCAATTGTGATAGTAGTTGAAACTCATTGTCGCTTTAGCAAGGTGGAGAAGTTCTAGCATGGGCTCGGTTTATGAAGTTGGTGGCATCGCTGAAGCACAAGGTCATGTAGGTGGTATCTGGTTCTTGGTGGAAAAGTGTAGCAACTTTTCCGTTGCTGTCATTAATATTCATTCGCAAGTTGTTACAATGGGCATTAGTAGTGGTTCAAGAGAGTGGTTTTGTTCTACTATTTATACGAGTCCTATTTATCTGAATAAAGAGTTGTTGTGGAACCATATTATGCAGCTTAGGACGTTGATACATGGCCCTTGGTTGCTACTAAGTTATTTTAATGAAATTCTTCTCCCCTCTGAGGTGCGTGGGGGCAGCTTCTCTCGTTGCAGAGTTGCCAAGTTTGTGGGGGTAATGGAGCAGTGTAGTTTACTTGATTTGGATGCTACTGGTAACGCCTTTACTTGGTTTAGAAGAACTGAGGGTTCTCGTGCAGTCCCCAAGAGGTTGGACTGTGTTCTTTTTTATTGTGATTGGAGGAGATCCTTTCCTAAGGCCTATGTGGAGAATCTTTGTCGTATTTCCTCTGATCATAGTCCTATCCTTCTTCGTTGCAAGAATGTGGTTGCTGCAAAAAATGATCGTCCCTTCAGTTTCTTAGCAGCTTGGTCCTCCCATAAGGATTTCATGTCTGTTGTTCGCAATGCGTGGAATGAGGGTCATCACTCGATTTCTCAAAGCTTAGATAAAGTTAGAGAGGATTCCTTGATCTTTAATAGGAACGTCTTTGGTAATATTTTTCGCAGGAAATGGACTTTGGAGGCGAGAATAAAAGGTATTCAACTTAAATTGGAAAAAGTGGACGACCTTAGACTTGCTTTACTTGAGGTTGATCTCTAGCATGAGTATAATGATGTTCTGAAGCAAGAAGAATTGCTCTGGTATCAAAAATCTAGAGAGCAGTGGGTATGTTTTGGTGATCGCAATACTAAGTTCTTCCGTACCCAAGCTATTGTGCGTAGGAAGCGTAACAAAATTCATGGTCTTTTTATGGCTAATGGTGACTGGTGTACTAATGATAGTGCACTTAAGGAGGAGGTTTTGTCTTTTTATAAGAAACTTTTCTCTCCTCCTACAGTTTCTAATCTTAATTCCATTGACGCTCCCCTCCTTTCTATGTTAAGTGATGCTGGTGGGCTCTCTTTAAGTAAAGATGTGCTTAAAGAGGAGGTACCATCGGCTGTCTTTAGTATGAAATCTTTCAAAGCTCCTAGTCTTGATGGTTTTCAACCTTTTTTCTTCAAGCATTATTGGGAGGTTGTTGGGGATGATCTCTGGCACTTGGTGAGTGAAGCTTTTTGTAGAGGATATTCCAATGAGCATATTTCTGAGACCCTTGTTATCCTCATTTCGAAGCTGGCGAATCCTGTTCACTTAAAAAATTTTAAGCCTATCAGTTTGTGCAATGTGGCATATAAAGTGATTACAAAAGTTTTGGTCCAGCGTTTACGTCCTTATTTACAAGATCTTGTCAGCCCGCTCCAGAGTAGTTTCATTCTTGGGAGAAGACTAAAGATAATGCGATTATTGCCCAGGAGGTTATTCACTATATTCACTATTCTAAGTCCAAGAAGGGTATTATTGCTTTCAAGATTGACTTGGAAAAGGCTTACGATAGGGTGAGTTGGGGTTTTTTGGAGGAAATTCTTCGTGGCTTTGGGCTTCCGGCTATTACCATTCAATTAATTATGTGGTGTGTTAAATCTTCTAACCTCTCTATTCTTTGGAATGGTGCTAAGTTAGATATCTTCATCCCTTCCAGAGGCCTCTGTGAACGTGATCCCCTTTCTCCTTATCTCTTTGTTCTTTGTATGGAGAAGTTGGCGTTCAATATTCAGCATAAAGCTTCTACAAGTATCTGGCACCCTATTTGTGTTTCAAAAGGTGGGCCGAGCCTTTCTCATCTCTTTTTTGCAGATGACGTGCTTCTTTTTTGCCAGGATAGTGATTTTAGGTACTTGTGGTCTATGATTCTTTACAAGCTTTTTGTGATGCTTTTGGTCTTTCTGTGAATCTTGAGAAGTCTTGAATAATGTGTTCGTCTAAGGTGAGTCAATGCAGAAAAGAAGCTTTTACTAGGATCTCTGGTATTCGCTGTGTGGAAGATTTGAGATCTTATTTAGGCTTTCCCTTGATCAGAGGGAGAGTCAGTAATTCTATGTTTAACAAGATCCTTGAGAATATTCAATCGCGCTTAGCCACTTGGAAAGGGAAACTCCTAAACAAAGCTGGTAGGACGTGCCTTGTCAAATATATGATTTCCTATATACCTGTTTACTCTATGCAAACCCATTTACTTCCGTTGGGTATCTGTAATAAGATTGATAATATGTCTAGAAATTTCATTTGGGGTCAAAATGGTTCTAAGAGGAACTGGAGTCTTGTGAATTGGAACATTCTTACGACTCCTGTGCAGTTTGGTGGTTTGGGTATTCGTGATTTGCGCATTTCTAATCTTGCTTTGATGGGAAAATTGATTTAGAGTCTCATGCATGAAGATAATAAACTTTGGGTCCAGGTGCTTAAGCATAAATATTTGGGTAATACCTCTATTTGGATGGTCAATAGGAAAACTAATTCCTCAGTTACTTGGCGTAGCATTACCAAAGCCATAAATTCCCTCCGTGATGGCTTTAGCATGCGTTTGGGTAGTGGTAACTTTTCTCTCTGGTTTTCCGATTAGCTAGGGGTTGGTCCAATTTGCAATTTGTTGGACTATGTTAATATCGCTGACATTGATCTTTCTATTAGGGACCTTTGGTCTAATGGAGAATGGAACATAAGTAATGCTACTACTAAGATTCCGCCTTGGATTAGGGATTCTATTCTTCAGCTCTCGATGCTGGTTATTGTTGATCCTTCTCTTTTGGATTGTTGGGTTTGGAAGGGCCATAAGGCATGTATTTGTACGGCTACATTTGGTTATAGATGGCTTCTGTGTTCTTTTCGTAATTGGAATTCTAATCTTAATTGGAAGTAGGTATGGAAGCTCCCTGTTCCTGCCAAAGTTCAACACCTGGTTTGGTTGATTCTTCACCACACACTCCCTACTAACGCTCTTCTCATCAGCGTAACATGTCGAATTCCCTTTCCTGCCAACGTTGTTCTGGTAATGTTGAAGATATTATTCACTACCTTCGTGACTGCCCGTATACCCAGGAGATGTGGATGCGTTTAAATTTGGTGCAAAATCCTTCTTTCCTTGCCAGTAATGATCCTGCTAGTTGGGTCCAAGAATTTGCTACTAGAAATGTGTCGTTTCTCTTTCTTGCAAGTGTTTAGTAGGCTTGGAGATGGAGAAATAATATGATTCTTGGTGAGAAAGCTTGGAGTATTGACTTAATATTACATCGCGTCTTCTTAAGCCTTGAGGAGTTCACGTCCTTCTTGGCTGGTGAGAGGCTTATGCCCCAGCAAGGTCATGGAATTGTTCATTGGTTTGCCCCCTGTTGATTACGTCAAACTTAAAGTTGATGGTAGCTTTCTTGATTCCTCTTCCTGCATTGGCTCGGGAGGTTTGGTTCGGTCTCATGCTGGTGATTGGCTTGTTGGCTTTTCTAGTTTTGATGGTCAAGGAGATGCCTTTCTTGTTGAGCTTCTTGCTGTCAGAAATGAGTTGACTTTGGCTTGAGACTTTGGGGTTCGAAAGGTCATTTATGAATCAGATTCTTTTGATGTTGTTTCCATTATCAGAAGCAAAGAGAATGTTCATTTTCATGTGTATACTTCCTACATTTTTCAGATTTTGGAATTGCTTTCCCGTGACTGTGTAATACCCATGAAAAATAAAATATAAATGCGTGTTTTCAAACTACTGTTACTATTTACGTATATGGTACTGTTCATTTATACAATCAAAATGTCAAGTACTAGATGTGGTTTGGTTATAAGAGAAAACTAGAAAGAAGTTTGTAGGAGAAAATGACGTTTTATGTGTAAAAATACCCTCAGGGACTAAATTGAAAGGACTGAATTGAAAAGAAACTTAAAGGTTTCAGGTGAAAGGATAGTTTTCCCTTTAAGTTTCCAATAGTAAATAAACGAAAAATTTTCCATGTACGCGTAAGGTGTACAGTAACTGCATTATTAGAAATGTCGTTTTCATAAATAGTAAATTGAATATTTTATTAGCGCATAGTATCAAATAGTACCCTTGACTTTTGCTATAAATAGGCCCTTCTATTTCACTTCTAAACTCACACCTTCAACTTCTCTTCTTCTCTCCTTAAGTTTCTCTTGCTCCGACGCTAGGCTTCTGAGATTTTGGGCCTTTTCGTTTTTGCTTAGGTAAGGATACTATACCCTTTCTATGTCTTTCAAATTTTAGAAGTTATTTTCTTAAATATACTCTGTGGTTGCGGCTTTAGCCGATCTTCCACATCAGAAAAACTGTCGTTAGCTATTATTTTGATTCTCTGATTACCGAAATAGAATATAAACTGTGGAGAATACATGTCTAGGAAAGTTCTGGCTAAGGAAAGACCTGGTTTTTAAGTGTGTCCAGTGTGACCCTCCACTCTTTCCTGGGAACTTACCTGGTGTACTCTTTTACATATTGTATTCTGTATTTCTGGTATGAATAGTACCCGTACGTATGAATAGTGACCGTATGAATAGTACCCGTACGTATGAATAGTGACTATATGAATAGTAACCGTATGTATGAACAGTATCTGTACGAAAACAATCTTAACGTATTTTCTCTAATCTTTCATGAAAATCTTCGTAGCAGAACACTGAAATTCACCTGTGTACTCTTGTCCGTAACGACTTAAAGAAGTGATACTCGTACGGAATCCAGGTGAGTGAAACGACCCCGTTTTAATAGAGTTTTAGTATTACTGGTGATAAAAAGTATGTCGTAGGACACTCCCAAGATTCATAGGGGGAAATTGGATTCAAAATGACAAATATAATGAGATAATTAATCCAGAAGTATGGATAAGACGAAGCAAGTATCTCATGATGATATGAAATTTGAATCATATAGTTATATACTATACCTGTTATATGGATGAGTATTATATTGTGCTTCTGATTATGATATGAACTGTTGTACTATTGATTGTGATTGAGCGGTACAGTACCCCCTCTCACGGCAAGGCGGAAAACCCGGTTTAAAGGGTGTCTTGACCAATGAGTGTGGAGACAACGATTCCCTCAGTAGGGATATAGCCCGGATTGGTGATAAATCCGTGAGGCGCCCTAGCTAAGAGGATGAGGTTGTGCGTCATGGCGGAAAAATACAAAATTGGTGAGCCGGCCTGTGTGCGCTCTCCGGGATATATTGCCATTGACGAGTACTAGTATCGTTTGTTGAATTGGATGAATTTTATCTTCTTGTATGTAATTTCTAACTATGTCTATTGGTTGAGCTTGAGCCTTCGGATATGCTTGCATAACTGGTGATGTATTTGAATTTTATTAACGCGAGGCCGATTTGCTCACTGAGTTTAAAAGCTCACACTCTCTGTACAAACTTTTTGTTCAGATCAGGTTGCCGCCGAAGAAAATTTGCTAGAGGAGTAGATCACGTTGGATCTTCCTGCTGTCAGGTAGGCCCTTCTTTTGTTATACAGTATGTTGCTCTGTAACCGTCTAGGACATCTAGGTCAGGGGTTTGGTATTTGGCTTGTATTTCAGTATGATAATGTATTTTGTACTGAGGATCTATTATTTTTTTTAATTAAGAAAATCTGATGTATTTTCTTTGTATTTATTAAGGAATGGTATTTTGAGAATATAGAGATAATGACTAACAATTTTACTTGTGGGAAGAATTTATCGAAAGGCTTACAGTGATGAGATATTCATCATTGTGCCGGTCATGTGCCTAGAAAATGGGTCGTGACAAAGTTGGTATCAGAGGATAGGTTGTTAGGTCTCCTAGTGATTACAGAGCAAGGTGTCTTTAGTGGGCCTTCTCCTATTGTCGTGATTGCAGCACGATCATAGGATGAAGATCCACCAAAAGCCCTGTAGAGTTTAAAATCCCTTTCTTTCGTGTCTTTACTTGAAGCATAATAGTGACGATATATATTATTCTTAATTGTAGAATAAGTTTAGATGGCACCAAGAAAATCAAACGCTTCTGGAATCCGCACAAGATCTGGCAAGGCCTTGGTCCCTCCAGCTGCTCAGTCAGCAAATGCAAGACTGGAGATGCCTAACCGTGCAGAAGATAACCATGCACAAAACAGAGAAATATCCACTGAAAACCCTGGAAGAAATGCTGGAGAACCATCACAAATCGACGCGACTGTAGTGATGGAAGCATTAGCTGCAATGCAGAACGAGGTGAATGGGCTAAAGGAACTTTTGATGGGACAGTCATCTGAAGATGGCTCACAAGCATCAGTACATGCTGCAAAAGTACAAGAGACAGATCAGATGCCACCTCCACCCCCTCCTCAGGATTGGGTAGGGACAGAGGTCAAGATTTCAGAATTTATAAAGCTGAATCCGCCAACCTTTGCAGGAGATGTTAATGAAGACCCACAACATTTTCTAGATGACTGTGAGAAAATCCTTGACACGCTAGAATGCCCTAAACCTCGAAAAGTAACCCTTGTTACCTTTCAATTAAGAGGTAAGGCGGACCGCTGGTGGCGAACATGGAAGAAGGGCATGGCCAGAAATGCCCCACCCGTTAAATGGAATGACTTTAAAAGAATTTTTCGAGAACAATTTATTCCGAAGAGTATACGAGAAGCAAAGATGAATGAGTTTGAGGCACTCCGGCAAGGATCACGAACCGTCGATGAATACGACAATCTGTTTATAGAGTTGTCTGAATATGCTACTCACATGGTCCTAACTGAGAAAGAAAAGATCCGACGGTTTATTAAAGGCCTTCGAGAGTCTTTATTTGACAGGGTGGGATCGAAAATACGAGATTTTTCATTTTACACAGAAGCCGTCGACATCGCCCGTATGATGGAAGAAAGAGATATGCAAAAAAAAAATAGAATAACAAAAGAAAGAGGAAACAAGATGAGAAATCACGCTACCACGGAGAGAGTTCTGGACGTGCAGCCTCTACCGCTAGTGCACCACAGCGTCAACAAAGTGGTACAGGGGGTCAACAAAGGCCCTGGTGCTCTAAATGTGAAAGAAATCACTTCGGAGCTTGTTTTGTCAACAACAACACTAGGGTCTGTTACCAATGTGGTCAACAGGGCCATATCAAAAGAGATTGCCCCCAACTCTACACAAGATCTGGCCAAGGGTCAGTACGCCCTAATCAATCAGAGGCTACTGTTGCCAACAGAGCCCCTGTAACTGTAGGAGGCAATGGAATTGGAAGAGGTGCTAGCAGAGGACAAGGTGGTCGAGGTCAGGCTTCAGCAGGCCGAGGGAACGCTCGAGTATTCGCTTTAACCCGTCAAGATGCTCAGGCGTCTAATACGGTGGTAGCAGGTACTCTTCTGATTGAATCAAATTTTGCACATGTTTTGTTTGACTCTGGCTCTACGCATTCCTATGTGTCACCATTCTTTGCTAAGAACTTTAAGCAAAAAGTTGTTAGATTAGAATGTCCGTTTTTAGTAACTACGCCTACTGGAGGCACCCTACTAATAGAACGAGGCTATCGAGCTTGTAAAGTAAGAGTCGGAGAAATAAATACAACAGTAGACCTAATGCTGTTAGATATGACAGACTTTGATGTCATCTTAGGCATAGATTGGCTGGCATCTTGTCATGCCACTCTGGATTGCTATAATGAGATAGTTAAGTTCAATATTCCGGGGGAGCCTTCCTTCGTATTTCATGGTGAAATGAGTGAAATTTCTGGAAATCTTATATCTTTAATGTGTGCCCAACGTTTATTGCGAAATAGCTGTCAAGGATACTTGGCATTTGTTAAAGATATTAAGAAAGAAGAACTAAAAGTAGAGGACGTTCCAGTAGTCTAGGAGTTTGTAGATGTCTTCCCAGATGATCTACCAGGTGTACCCCCAGATCGAGAGATTGAGTTCCAGATAGAGTTAGCACCAGATACTCGCCCAATCTCCATACCCCCTTATAGAATGGCACCAACAGAATTAAAAGAGTTAAAGACTCAGTTACAGGACTTGCTAGACAAAGGCTTTATAAGGCCAAGTTATTCACCTTAGGGAGCTCCTGTTCTATTCGTGAAAAAGAAGGACGGATCGATGAGACTATGCATAGATTACAGGCAACTGAATAAGGTAACTATCAAAAATAAATACCCGTTGCCTCGCATCGACGACCTTTTCGATCAACTTCAAGGAGCCAAGTGTTTTTCAAAGATTGCCTTGAGGTCTGGTTATCACCAACTCAAGATCAAGGAGGAGAATGTGTCTAAAACAGCCTTCCGTACCAGATATGGGCACTACGAGTTCTTGGTGATGTCATTTGGATTAACGAATGCATCAGCTGCTTTCATGGATTTAATGAATAGGATTTTTAAATCCTTTTTAGACAAATTTGTCATTGTCTTCATAGACGACATTCTGGTGTACTCAAAGACTTCAGAAGAGCATGAACAACACCTTCGTGTTGTGTTGCAGACATTGAGGGATCATCAATTGTACGCCAAATTCTCTAAATACGAGTTTTGGATTGATCGTGTAACCTTTTTGGGACATATGATCTCCAAAGATGGCATCCAAGCAGACCCAAGGAAAGTAGAAGCGGTCAAAATGTGGCCTAGACCTACCTCCGTCACGGAGATTCGCAGCTTCTTGGGATTAGCAGGATATTATCGTCGTTTCATCCAAAATTTTTTCCAGTTAGCCGCCCCTCTCACACGACTGACTAGGAAAGGAGTAAAGTACCAATGGGATGACGTTTATGAAGAAAGCTTCCAAGAACACAAGAAAAGGTTAATCTCCGCACCTGTATTGGTCTTACCCTCAGGACCAGAAGGTTTTACAGTATACTGCGATGCATCAAGAGTAGGGTTGGGATGTGTTCTCATGCAGCATGGCCAGGTAGTGGCATATGCATCGAGACAACTTAAGAAACATGAACAAAACTACCCTACCCACGATCTGAAAATGGCAGCAGTAGTTTTCGCTTTAAAGATATGGCGACATTATCTATACGGAGAAACTTGTGAAATCTACACTGACCATAAAAGTCTAAAATATATTTTCGACCAAAAGGACCTAAACTTGAGGCAAAGGAGATGGGTAGAATTACTAAAAGACTATGATTGCAATATTCTTTACCACCCATGCAAAGCGAACGTGGTAGCAGATGCCTTGAGTCGAAAATCTATGGGTAGTCTGGCCCATATAACAGTAACAAAAAGACCATTGATCCAAGAACTACAAGAGCTAAGAGCAAAGGTGCTACTCTTGAGGTTACAAGGACAGGATCATTCTTAGCCCATATCAGGGCTAGATCTTCCCTTGTAGACCAGATACGGATATCCCAAATAGAGGATCCTGAGCTTGTCCAAATTATGGAAAAGGTGAAGATTGGTGAAGTGAATAGTTTCACACTCGACGATACAGGAGTCTTGCATTTTGAACAACGGTTGTGTGTACCAGATGTTGGAACTCTTAGACAAGACATCATGGAAGAAGGCCATCGTGCTGCATATGCTGTACATCCAGGAGCCACCAAGATGTATCAGGATCTGAAACAGATCTACTGGTGGAAAGGAATGAAACAAGACATAGCAGAATTTGTGTCTCGTTGTTTAACCTGTCAACAGGTTAAGGCTGAGCATCTAAAGCCAGGAGGCTCGTTACAACGATTAGAGATTCCTGAATGGAAATGGGAACAAGTGACGATGGACTTTGTTGTTGGTCTACCTTGCTCCACAGGAGGTTATGACTCAGTTTGGGTCATTGTTGACCGACTAACCAAATCAGCACACTTCATTCCAGTCAAAACCACTTATGGTGTAGTAACGTTGGCACAATTGTATATTAAAGAAATAGTAAAGCTGCATGGAGTACCTATATCTATCATTTCTGATAGAGGTCCTCAATTTACCTCTCGTTTCTGGAGAAGTTTTCAAGAGGCATTAGGTACTCGAGTGGACCTTAGTACCACTTTTCACCCACAGACAGACGGACAGTCAGAGCGGACGATTCAGACGCTAGAGGATATGTTACGAGCTTGTATTCTAGATTTCAGTGGTAGTTGGGAAAAGCATTTGTATCTTGTAGAATTGCTTTCCCGTGACTGTGTAATACCCATGAAAAATAAAATATAAATGCGTGTTTTCAAACTATTGTTACTATTTACGTATATGGTACTGTTCATTTATACAATCAAAATGTCAAGTACTAGATGTGGTTTGGTTATAAGAGAAAACTAGAAAGAAGTTTGTAGGAGAAAATGACGTTTTATGTGTAAAAATACCCTCAGGGACTAAATTGAAAGGACTTAATTAAAAAGAAACTTAAAGGTTTCAGGTGAAAGGATAGTTTTCCCTTTAAGTTTCCAATAGTAAATAAACGAAAAATTTTCCATCGTACGCGTAAGGTGCACAGTAACTGCATTATTAGAAATGTCGTTTTCATAAATAGTAAATTGAATATTTTATTAGTGCATAGTATCAAATAGTACCCTTGACTTTTGCTATAAATAGGCCCTTCCATTTCACTTCTAAACTCACACGTTCAACTTCTCTTCTTCTCTCCTTAAGTTTCTCTTGCTCCGACGTTAGGCTTCTGAGATTTTGGGCCTTTCCGTTTTTGCTTAGGTAAGGATACTATACCCTTTCTATGTCTTTCAAATTTTAGAAGTTATTTTCTTAAGTATGCTCTGTGGTTGCGGCTTTGGCCGATCTTCCACATCAGAAAAACTGTCGTTAGCTGTTATTTTGATTCTCTGATTACCGAAATAGAATATAAACTGTGGAGAATACATGTCTAGGAAAGTTCTGGCTAAGGAAAGACCTGGTTTTTAAGTGTGTCCAGTGTGACCCTCCACTCTTTCCTGGGAACTTACCTGGTGTACTCTTTTACAGATTGTATTCTGTATTTCTGGTATGAATAGTACCCGTACGTATGAATAGTGACCGTATGAATAGTACCCGTACGTATGAATAGTGACCGTATGAATAGTAACCGTACGTATGAACAGTATCTATACGAAAACAATCTTAACGTATTTTCTCTAATCTTTCATGAAAATCTTCGTAGCAGAACACTGAAATTCACCTGTGTACTCTTGTCCGTAACGACTTAAAGAAGTGATACTCGTACGGAATCCAGGTGAGTGAAACGACCCCGTTTTAATAGAGTTTTAGCATTACTGGTGATAAAAAGTATGTCGTAGGACACTCTCAAGATTCATAGGGGGAAATTGGATTCAAAATGACAAATATAATGAGATAATTAATCCAGAAGTATGGATAAGACGAAGCAAGTATCTCATGATGATATGAAATTTGAATCATATAGTTATATACTATACCAGTTATATGGATGAGTATTATATTGTGCTTCTGATTATGATATGAACTGTTGTACTATTGATTGTGATTGAGCGGTACAGTACCCCCTCTCACGGCAAGGCGGAAAACCCGGTCTAAAGGGTGTCTTGACCAATGAGTGTGCAGACAACGATTCCCTCAGTAGGGATATAGCCCGGATTGGTGATAAATCCGTGAGGCGCCCTAGCTAAGAGGATGAGGTTGTGCGTCATGGCGGAAAAATACAAAATTGGTGAACCGGCCTGTGTGCACTCTCCGGGATATATTGCCATTGACGAGTACTAGTATCGTTTGTTGAATTGGATGAATTTTATCTTCTTGTATGTAATTTCTAACTATGTCTATTGGTTGAGCTTGAGCCTTCGAATATGTTTGCATGACTGGTGATGTATTTGAATTTTATTAACGCGATGCCGATTTACTCACTGAGTTTAAAAGCTCACACTCTCTGTACAAACTTTTTGTTCAGATCAGGTTGCCGCCGAAGAAAATCTGCTAGAGGAGTAGATCACGTTAGACCTTCCCGCTGTCGGGTAGGCCCTTCTTTTGTTATACAGTATGTTGCTCTGTAACCGTCTAGGACATCTAGGTCAGGGGTTTGGTATTTGGCTTGTATTTTAGTATGATAATGTATTTTGTACTGAGGATCTATTTTTTTTATTAAGAAAATCTGATGTATTTTCTTTGTATTTATTAAGGAATGGTATTTTGAGAATATAGAGATAATGACTAACAATTTTACTTGTGGGAAGAATTTATCGAAAGGCTTACAGTGATGGGATATTCATCATTGTGCCGGTCATGTGCCTAGAAAATGGGTCGTGACAGACTGGTTAGTGTTGATTGTTCATATTCTTCGTCAGGCTAACGTCTGTGTTGATTGGCTTGCCAAGCATGGTTCCAAAAGATGCTCGGATTGGACTGTTTGGAAGATTGCCTCTGGAGAGTTAGGCTCTGGCTTGCTAGCTGATATTCTTGGGTTGCGCTTTTTAGCTAGCTAGCTTCTTCGTTTGTCTTGTTTGTTTCCTTACTTACCAAAAAAAAAACTATTATTTTTGTCCCTTAATTTTTTTATTTCAATATGGTCCCTTTAATTTGCAATTTATGCTATATATGTCCTTATCCATCTTTTTAATATAGTCCGTTAACTTTATATATATATATATATATATATATAGTCATTTTTTTAATATAGTCTCTGCATTTTGTCTTCCTCTACCATACCGTTGGCCCTTCTCTGTATTTCGTCTTCCTCTTCTAGGTTCTGCAGAATTATAAACAAAAGAAAGAAGAGAAAAGAACAAAATCAGTCAACCAGAATAAATGATAAGAAAAAAGAAAGGCACATAACTTCTAACACTCCTATGAACCCATGTCTCTCCTCATAGGAGGAAAAGAAGTATATCCCTCTACCAACTAGAAATGAACAATTAACAAAGAAAGGGAAGGAATCAAAAGCATTTCTACTACAAATTAACACAGTTAATCATGCTCTCCCTTTTCCCTCTACATCTCCTTCGACAAACATCTCTTTCAACAAATAAACAAAGCATTTCGACTACAAAGTAAGCAAAGGAATCAGACCAGAAAAATACCACCACCATTCCCATGTCTTTTTCTTTTTCATTTTTTCATCTCTGGTGGCTTTTTTTCTTTTCTTCTTTTTATCTTTTTCTTTTTTCTCTCCGGTGGTGTTGGTCTTCTCTGGTGGTTTTCTTGATCAAACTAGAAAAATACCACCAACCTTCCCACGTTTTAAGATCCAGAAATGATTCCCACAAAGAAATTTCAAGAATTTCAGAAAAATTCCAGCCACAAAGGAAATCGAAGATTCTATGTTACCTTTCGATGCAGATAGATGAAGTTTGATGCCAACCTAGTGGCAGAGGTAAGGCGCAACGGCAGCGACGACTGAGATGGCAGTGACGGTAGTGCTATCGATAACCCAGAAAGAACAAAGAAGCTTCAGAGCAGAATGGCTTCATAGAACTGAATAACACACGGTGAAGACTGAAGCTGAGAACTCTTACGTATTGTTTGGTTTGAGGGAAATTGAGGGGAGGGGACAGGAAGGGAGGGAAAATATAAGTGAAAGTTCTCTCTCCTCCTCTTGTTTTCTTTGCCTCTGAAAGTGGGGGGATTTAGAGGGAATAAAAATTGTAATAATATAAAAGATATAAGTGCCATTAATAATTTTTTTAATACTAATATTATCTTCTAACTTCTTTTATTTTGCTTCTCAAATAATACATTACTAACATGTTTTGACTATATAAAATTATTATTATTATTATTATTATTATTATTATTATTATTATTATATGTAAATAATATATTATATGTATAACTAAATAATAAAGGATAACAAAAAAATAATCCTAATAATAATAAACTGAGTAAATTAATAAGGACTGAAATATCATTTTGGTCCCTCACAGATGTCTTTTTTCTAAGTTAGTCACTTACAAATTTTCGTTATCAATTTGGTCCCTTATAGATTGATATATTATCAATTTAGTCCCTTGTAGATTTTCATTCTCAATGTGTTGATATGTTATTAATTGAGTTTCTTACATATTTTTATTTTCAATTTGGTCCCTCATAGATTTATATGTTATCAATTTAGTCCCTTCATCAAAAGTTGTTACCATCAAAAGTTATGGCTAGCAAAATAAGAACTAAATTGATAATATATCAATTTATTAGGGATAAAACTGAGAATGAAAATAAGTAAGGGATTAAACTGATAACATATTAATTTATGATGGACCAAATTGAGAATATAATTTTTTTTGAGAGACTGAATTGATAACATAATCTGTAAGGGACCAAATTGAGAATGAAAATCTATTAAAAAAAGGACATATGTGAGAGACCAAAATAAAATTTTTATCAGTTAGTTAAATTATACTTAATTATTTTTTTGTTTCTTCTAACAATAAAATTATTTAGCTTCTTTTCTTATTACGGTAATAATAAAATTAATATTTTATATGATTTTTAAAACACATTATATATTTGAGATACTTTTTAGATGAATTAAATTGAAACTGTTAAAATATTATATTATTTCACCATAAGAAATGAACTAACTTATTTAAATATAAGTGATAACAAATTTGTCATGTTTTGTTGGTCATACAATCAAAGAGCTATAATAGTCATTTTATTTTATTTTCCCTTCCCTCCCTTTGCAAACCAAACAAAAAAAAGTTTATTTTCTCTTTCCTCCCCTTCTCTCAAACTAAACCAAACAAAGAAATTTTATTTTCCCCTCCCCTTCCCTCCCTTCATCTTCATTAAAATCCCTCCCTTCCTCTCCCCTCCCCTCCCATTCGTTGAACCAAACAGTCCTTTAGGCGAAAAGGGAAAATAAAAGGGAATAAAGGGAAAAAAAAAAAGGGACTGAAGACGTGAAAATTAATGCCATGTCAGCATTTAATTTTGCCATATGTGGCGTTGATGTAGCACTGACATGGTACTCAATTATTGCCACGTGTCACAGATTAATTGTTGACTAATATTAGAGGCTATTTTTTAATGTTTTGAAAATTACAATGACTAAATTTTTTTAAAGTCAAAATATAGGGATCTGAATTAAATTTTAACCAAAAATAAAATACAACCTTCCACTACTTACACACAACTTCATGCCATATAGAATTTAAAAATTGGTGTTATAAGCAAAAGTAGAAGCTAGATTCCCTTCTGAATTCATTAAGAGTATGTTTCCTACTCAGTAAGGAAAAAGAGAAAGAAATAGAGAAAGGGAATAAAAATAGGATATTTTATTAAAATGTTTTAACTTTAAAAAATACAAAAAAAAATTTAGTATTTTTAAGATGAGTGATTTAGACAATTTAATACAATTATTTTTTTTTCACTTCATTGATTACAATGGCCAAAGGATAGCTAACTAAATTTTTATTCGGCTCTTGTATATCTGATCGCATGCCTCCGGAGCCACAGCTGATACATCACAGTGTTAAACGCATCGAACGGCTGAGGTGACCGGTACCACTGGAAATGCTTACTCGCTGCCACACCCAATCCACTCATACGCTCGTGCCGGTCCCTCCACGTGTTATTCAGCACGTGCTTCAACTCCTCCACCCCTCCCTCACGCCTCAAGAACACGGCCATATCCTGCCACCTCAGCACGTCCAAAAACGGCAGGTGGTTCACCGGCCGATCAGCGATCACCACAGGCACGCACCCGTAACGCATAGCCTCTCCTATCCACGACACGTCGTTCCCGTACTCGAACAGGCAAAACTTACTGCTACCCACTCTCTCAGCATAAGTATCCCCATCCAACGGCTCCGTTTCGATGCAGAACTCCGGATCGTTGACCAACGCCTCGATCAAACTCGGCGACGTCACGGCTCCCTGCCTTACATAACCGAGAAACCCCGCCTTCCCTTTGGCCGGAGCCGGGGTCGGCGCGTGAGTATTATTCGCGATTGGAGGCAGCGTGACATCCTTGTGAGGGATGAAATAGTCGTTTTTCGCGGGAAAGCACGAGATTTGAACGGCGTTCTTCTTCAGCTCCACGACGTTCCGGTTGGAGTCGTGCCCGATTCCGGCGCAGGACAAGTAGAAGTGGTCGGCGCCGAGGGCGCGGTTCCAGTATGGGAAGTCCGTTCGCAGGGTTCCGATGAAACGCGCGAGGGAACGCAAGGAGATATCGGGAGGGAAAGGGACGAAGAAAAGGTGTGCTTCCTCGGGGTTTTGGGTCACGAAAGTGCTTTTTAAGAGGGTGGCGTAGAACAAGGATTCATCTGGAGTCGCATAGTCGAAGTCGCTGCTTGGTTTGTAGATGAACACTTTGAATTTCTGAAGCATTTTTTGATAGTTGAGAATTGTGGTGGTTGAGATATAAGGGGATGTGTTGACAGTGATTAACGGTTCGGATTGTGCAACGAGGAAAAGAGAGAAGCAGAGGAGTACAGAGAAGAAGGCCATGGACATGGAAGAGTGGAAAGAGCAAACCGTTCAAGGTTTGTTTGTGAATATAAGGTAAGGAAAATTTTCAGAGAGGTTGAAGATGAAAGGAAGTGTCATCGCCTGGCTCAAACATTGTCTATTAAGGATAAATGTTCCATGGAAGAGAGACGTACATAATTGTGCTGTTGGTCTGTATAGTTTTCGTTGACTCTAGCGCGCGATCCACGAATTTGTGGCTAGAAGAAAGTATATTTTTCAAAATATTTTATAGACAAGGGATGACGTAATTTTTTATTTAATTATTGGTGGTTAATGGGGGGGTTTTATCATACAAAATTTTAAATTCTTAATCGTCAAACTTGGGGCAAAATGATAGACTAAGTAAACCTGTCATTTGTAGCCAAACCGACAACGAAATAATTCTAGTTTTATTATTAATTAAAAAAAGAATCAGTCTTTACGAGAGTCTGGGTGGTGTAGTTGGTTATCACGCTAGTCTCACACACTAGAGGTCCCCGGTTCGAACCCGGGCTCAGACATTTTTTTTCCCCACTTTATGTCACATCCTGACATCCATGTTTATCCAATTAATTAGCAATAAAACACATTTTTATCTCTTCAAATTAAGTTTTATAAGGATTTCAATATAAAAACTCGAGGGGTTGGGACTTGGATCCAAATTAAGTTTATAAAGATTTCAATATAAAAACTCGAGGGGTTGGGACTCGGTCAAATAGTCCAATTCTAGAGGTTTGCAATGGAAATGATAAACCGCATCAACAATGAACACGTGGCAGAATGTAGTGATTGCTTTGTTAGGAAAAATTCTCTTATTTAGCAAATTTTATTGGGTAAATTAAATTAATATCCTTGAGATAAAGTTATATTTGATATTTAAAAAATATTATACTTGATTCTAATAACATTTTGATATATAATGCAAAATTTTTCTTTTTATTTTTTTAAATAAGTTATGTTTTTGCACAATTTAAGATTATAATCTTATTTTTAAAATGATAATAAAAATTATAAATCTTTTAAAATTAATATATATTGTACATGAAAATAAGTTTAATAATAAAAATAAATTGGAAACTAAGAAGAATATTTAGGGTGCTTTTGGAAGAGCTTATCTGACTTATTTTATAGTATAAGTGCTTATACACGTATTTAGCAGGATTTATAAAAATAATTTATGACATGTTCATTAGCTGTTTTTACCTTATTTTTATAAACCTTCTAAAATAATTTATGAAAATAAGTTAAAAACAGTTTATGTGAAGTTTACTTTCATAAACTATTCAATTATAACAATAACTTATATATATAAATATTTATATGATAAATATTTATACTATAAATGCTTAAATAAAGTATTTACCTAAATATAGTCTTAAAATGATAAGAAAATCAAATATAATTTAATAAAGCCTCTCATAAATGTAATTAATTACAAATATTCTTAAACGGCATTGAAAATGTTTGTAAGACATGATCGAAGCCCCTTGATTCCTTGAAGTTGACCACCCTTGTGACGCGGATCTGCGACCTACTTCAGTCAACGTCGTTTACGTTGTCGTGTTGGCTGCGCCTCCTCTACATGTCTTATTGATTTATGTATTTAAATATGTTCTTTCTAAATTTTAAATAGAATGCTATTTTAAAAATTTTAATCTCCCACTTGTTTAGTTGTTTTCAGAGTTTAATCACTTTTAATAGATTTAGTTAATGAAATTTAACTACACACATATAAACTAAAATTTTATTTTAGTCCCTCACATATGCTCTTTTAATTAATTTGATCATTTATAGATGTTTATTTTTAATTTGGTCTTTTACATATTGATATGTTACTAATTCAGCCCTCAAAAATTTTCATTCTCAATTTGATCTCTCATATATTGATATGTTATCAATTTAGTCTTTTATTTACACTATTAGAAAAATGAGATTGAGTGACGGAAATTAGTGACAGACTAAATTCCGTCACTAATTTTTTAAAATTTGTGACGGATTAGTGACGACTTATGTTTTTTGTGACGAAAATTTTCTGTCACTAATATCCGTTACTAAATCAAGAAAATTAGTGACGGATATTGGTCGTTACTAAATTCCTTCACTGAATTTATAATTTAGTGACGACTTAGAGTAAGGTCTTTTTTTTTGGTAAATAGACATCATTTTTGACGGAATATGGGTCGTCACAATGTTTGTGATAGATATTCCGTCAGAAATTATTTTTAATTTTAAAGAAAATAAAAAATATTTTCATTTTCCCATCAAAAACCCTCACCCATTTTCATTTTGGCACCCAAAATCCTCACCTATTTTTACTTTCCCACCAAAAACCATCACCTTCTACTTTTCTATGAAACCTTTAAGCTTTGTGGAGCCCATAGAGGCTTGCCCTAGCAGATTGTATTCTTCATTCTCTCACTTTATCCATCACCTTATCGAACTCTTCTCCTCAACAAACTTGAAGCTCATAATCTCCTCTCATCGCCTTCCCTTTCATCTTTTACTTTCGATTGAGCCAACAATCTGTCAATTCGCTTGGTGATCTATTCCCCTTCAGTAACAAGGTAAGTTGCTAGTTTTGTTTTTCATTTTTCTTTGTGCTTACGTTGAAATTTCTTTCATGTTCTAGTTTCTAAAGTTTAGATGAAGTTAACTGGCCTTTTGTTGAAATTCTCTATGAAATTTTTAGCTGGAAAAGTGTTATACTCTTTCTTTTTTACTCATTCTATTACAATTTCTAATCACCGATTCTTTTACCTCACTCTGTATGTTTGGGTGAAGGAAAGGTTGGAAGTGAGATAAAGGGAAAGGAAAATGAAACTTTAATAAGAAATGGTGGGTGAAGGGAAGGTTGGAAGTGAGGGTATAGAAATGGTGGGGTTTGGGGATGAACATATGCTAGCTATAGCCATACTGAATTACCTCTGCTTTTAAACTCCCAATCCCAAAAGCTCTAGATTTTAGTCAGTACAGAGATATTTTTTTGATAGCTAGTGTCACGATTTTTTTTTAATATGAACTGAGAATATATATATATATATATATATATATGAGAAATAGGGAAGGATAAAAGGGAAGTGGAATATGAGGATGTGGTTAAAGCTATTTTGCAGTGTGGTATTGGGTCAAAAAGCTTATAGAAGCAGAGGCAAGAATGTGCAGATTCATATGCTTAGTAAATTCACCATTTATGTGAAGATTACCATTAAAATAGGTCTTGATTTACTCATAACACTTTCATTTTAATTATTCATGAGAGATTATTCAAATCCATTCAATCTTGAGATTTTGATTTAAATATGTACATATTCGCAATCACATGATGGCGGGGGCAATGTTGTTGCTTTTGTTTAGTGATATGAGATGGGATAAGACAGAAAGTGGAATGGAATAAGATAGCAAGTGTTTGCTTTGGAGAAGTGTCAATTTGACATTTGTGACCTTTAATTCATACATATTTATTTAATTTGTCTAATGGGGAACTTCTCTGTATATATTGTCCCATTCATTAATCCCTTTATGAGAAGCAAAGTCATATCCCACTTAATTTATTTCAACATGCACAAATGATTGAAAGAGGAGGTGGAATCCACTCAAAAGGAGGATGTTTGATGTGAATTGAATAACTTAGATATTTGAAGTAAAGGCACCAACATGGCTCCAACTTTTGACTTAGAGACAAAGAAGATATTTCTTCGCCACACCCATACACGCTCAACCTATAGATTTCTACAAGCTGGAAGCTACAGGTCTAGGGTAAGCATGCACACCAATAGCGCGTCATTAGTCAAAGTTTTGAGAAAAGTCAAGATTAGCCGAAATTTTTTTTTGACGAAATCTTTGACTTATGTTAATTGTATTAAATTTTATTTACTATTTACTTACATGTCCGACATTAATCGCTGGCATTGTGACGTATAATATCTGTAAACATCTTAAGGAGCGGCGTATAGGTTGTGGTAACTCTAGTTTGAGGGGTTTTGTGTTGCCTATAAATCTTGTATGCCATTATCTCATTCACCACACCAAGAAAACCTCCTTCTTTCATTACATATCTATTCCTCAATCTTCATTCCTTTCTCGTTTAAACTTATTTTTGAGATCCCTAGAGCAATGGCCGACAATAAATCTTTTAACTTGAATTTTGAGACTGGCAATGTAGAGCTTGATTTAAATTTAAGTCTCGAAAACAACAAAGGGAAGAGGCCTATGAATAGGTCATCAGAAATTAAGAAGAGAAAGATGGATGTAATAGAGTTGAAGGATGACAGCACTGCGACATCCTCAGAAAACAAGCTTGCATTCCTAGAGCGTAAGATAGAAAACCTGGAGCATAAGATAGAGAGCTTGGAATACAAGACAGAAGACCAGAAGTGGCTGATAAATCGTCTCTTTGAAGACCAAGAGAAACTAATAAACCGTCGTTTCGGGGAACTAGCTAATCGAGTTGATAGACATTCGATGTTTGCAACTCAAAATTTTCGTGACCAATAAGCGAAGTCTATTAACTGTATGAACGGAGTGACTTCTACTCTTCGCCAAATTTCTCAAGCATTTCCTCCGGAAACCCTTTCTAAGCTACAACGATTAGCTTCCTCCTTAAGGTCTGAAATACCTTCCTCTTCTAGACCTATAGCACCTTCTTCGTCTCAGAAACCTCATCGCTTTTAGTCTATCTTTTCTTTGCTTATATGTAATGATTTAGTTTAATTTAAGTTTCAATTAATAAAAATTGTCTGTTTTTGTATCATCAGTAATAAAATTTAAATCAAATTTTGTGAGTTTTGGATGACCAAATCAATTCCTAAAATCATGAAAATTCTGTGAAGAGATTCTTTTTATTGTGATAATCTGATCTGGAAAGTTTCAAGTTCATTAAAATTATTTTGGTTAGTCAAATAAATGTGGGAACACCACTTTATTCAGTGTAGGGGAAATTTAAATAAGTGTGAATTTTGGATTTTACGCAATAACTAAATGAGCTTATTTTGATTTGAAAACTTTTATGTATTGTGAATTATACTCTTATGAATATATCTCACTCTCTATGATATTCATGTCACAAGAGATATTTATAAAGTATCTTTCTTTGACAATAAGGTTTCGAAGATGATTGTTTTAAAGTTGGTATTGTGGAATACAAGAATATTTCCTCTTGGAGTATAACTGATAGCATGAGAATGTATTTCAACAAAAAGTGTTGTATATATCATGTTTTCATTTTATTTACAGGAGAAGTTTGAAAATGAAATGAAAGAGTCCGAAAGTGGCTTATCAAATATTGAAGCTGACAACGATGGCGAAATTGAGAAGAAAGATGATACAAATGAGCGAGAGTTGTCTGTTTGGACCAAAGTTGTGGGTGGTCCAATAAAAGGAAGGATTTATGGTCTTGGATCAGAGGCTTCTTCTAGTCATTATGGCGGATCACAATCTTCAACACATGCACCTACGATGAATCAAGATAACTCGGAACAGTTGGAGATGATGCATCAAGAAGTTCTAAGGGAGAGACAACAAAGGGAGAAATTGGAAGGTACAGTACACAACCTTCAAACAATGGTGCTGTCACGACCCGTTTTCTGGGCACATGACCGGCACAATGATGAATCTCTCATCACTGTAAGCCTTCCGATAAATATATCAAATTTTCTTATATGAAAATCATAGATTATCAATTTAAAATACATTATTATACTGACATACAAGCCAAATGTCGAACCCCTGAACTAGATGTCCTAGACGATTACAGAGCAACATAATCTATAACAGAAGAGAGGTCTACCCGACAACGGGAAGGTCCAAAATGATCTACTCCTCTAGCAGATATTCTTCGATGGCAACCTGATCTGAACAAAAAGGTTGTACAAACAATGTGAGCTTTTAAACTCAATGAGCGAATCGGCCTCGCATTAATAAAATTCAAATACATTACCAGTCATGCAAGCATATCCAAAGGCTCATACTCAACCAATAGACAGAAGATAAAAATTTATCCAATTCAACAAACGTTACTAGTACTCGTCAATGGCAATATATCCCGGAGAGCGCACACAGGCCGGCTCACTAATTATGTATATTTCCGCCATGACGCACAACATCATCCTCTTACATACAAGATAAAAATTCATCCAATTCAACAAACGTTACTAGTACTCGTCAATGGCAATATATCCCGGAGAGCGCACACAGGCCGGCTCACCAATTATGTATATTTCCGCCATGACGCACAACCTCATCCTCTTAGCTAGGGCGCCTCACGGATTTATCACCAATCCGGGCTATATCCCTACTGAGGGAATCGTTGTCTCCACACTCATTGGTCAAGACACCCTGTCAACCGGGTTTTCCGCCTTGCCGTGAGAGGGGGTACTGTCCCGCTCAATCACAATCAATAGCATTTCATATCATAATCAGAAGCTCAATATAATATTCATCCATATAACAGGTATAGTATATAACTATATTATGGATTTATAAACCACATATCAAGATAACAATTAATCCATTTTTGAAAACATTCAAACTTCACATCATCATAAGATACTTATTTCATTTTATCCATACTTATGGATTAATTATCTCATTTAGATTCGTCATTCTGAATCCAATTTCCCCCTATGAATCTTGGGAGTGTCCTACGACATACTTTTTATCACCAGTAATGCTAAAACTCTATTAAAATGGGGTCGTTTCACTCACCTGGATTCCGTACGAACATCGCTTCTCTAAGTCATTACAGACAAGAGTTCTCAGGTGAATTTCGGTGTTCTGCTACGGAGATTTTCATGAAAGATTAGAGAAAATACGTCAGGATTGTTTTCGTACAGATACTGTTCATATATACGGTTACTATTCATACGTACGGTCACTATTTATATGTACGGTCACTATTCATACGTACGGTTACTATTCATATATACGGTCACTATTCATACGTACGGATACTATTTATACATACAGATAATATTCGTACATACGATCACTATTCATACGTATGAATATTATTTTTATGTACAGATACTATTCATATGTACGGTTACTATTCATTCGGTTACTATTCATACGTACGGATACTATTCATACCAGAAATAGATAATACAATCTGTAAAAGAGTACACCAGGTAAGTTCCCAGGAAAGAGTGGAGGGTCACACTGGACACACTTAAAAACCAGGTCTTTCCTTAGCCAGAACTTTCCTAGACATGTATTCTTCACAGTTTACATTCTATTTCGGTAATCAGAGAATCAAAATAACATATAAACAGCTAAGGACAGTTTTTCTGATGTGGAAGATCAGCCAAGGCCGCAACCACAGAGCATACTTAAGAAATTAACTTCTAAAATTTGAAAGACATAGAAAGGGCATACTATCCTTACCTAAGCTGAAAAGGAAAGGCCCAAAATCTCAGACGCCTAGCTTTGGAGTAAGAGAAACTTAAGGAGAGAAGAAGAGAAGTTGAAGGTGTGAGTTTAGAAGTGAAATGGAAGGGCCTATTTATAGCAAAAGTCAAGGGTACTATTTGACACTATGCGTTAATAAAATATTCAATTTACTATTCATGAAAATGACATTTCTAATAATGCAGTTACTGTGCACCGTGAAAAATTTTTTGGAAACTTAAAAGGAAAACTATCCTTTTACCTTAAACCTTTAAGTTTCTTTTCAATTCAGTCCTTTCACTTTAGTCCCTGAGGGTATTTTCACACATAAAACGTCAGTTTCTCCTACGAACTTCTTTCTAGTTTTCTCTTATGACCAAACAACATCTAGTACTTGACATTTCGATTGTATAAATGAACAGTATCATATACGTAAATAGTATTATACTGGTGAATAGTACCGTATACTGAAATAGTAACAGTAGTTTGTAAACAAATATTTATATTTTATTTTTCTTGGGTATTACAGGTGCAACAATTATTGGCTCATTCTGGATTGCCTCTGCCCACATAATCACTTAAAAATCTATCTGCGGGTTCAAATACACTAAACAAAGACACTTGACTAGTTGTAGTTGGAAATATGACAATTTGCTTTTATTTTTTGGAGTATATGATATGTGATAGCCTAAGGTTTTTTGTTTAACTTTTGTTATTGTTATATATATGACATACGGACCCAAAAATATAGATTTTGATGTACACATATCATTGTTGAATTTTGACTTTTATTGAAGGACTTCATAAAATTTCTAGTAATTTTGAGTTAATCTTTTTATTTTGGTTGTATGTATACATAATTGTATTTTAGATATAATTTGAAGTAAATAAAAAAGGTTAATAAAAATTGTAATAAAAAATGAGAAAAATATGACCCAACAATGATATAGCTAAATTTATCAAATTAGTGATGGATGATCCGTCACTAAAAATATGACCCAACAGTGATATAGCTAAATTTATCAGATTAGTGACGAATCATCCGTCACTAATTTAGTGACGGATCATCTGTCACTAATTTAGTGACGACAGCGTCGGTCATTAATTTAGCTACGGCACCGTCCGTCACTATTTTTTCAAAACTTAGTGACGGACTATCCGTCACTATTTCTCAAAATTGAGTGACGGCAGCGTCGGTCACTAATTTAGCGACGGCACCGTCCGTCACTAACTCTTGAGCAATTAGTGACGGAGGCAAATGAATTAGTGACGGAACGTCCGTCAGTAAATCCGTCACTAATTTAGTGACGGATTACTTTTTTCGTCACTTTTGCATTTCTGACGCACTTTTTTGTTCGAACTTACTGACGGAAAATTCGTCACTAAACTCTGTTTTAGTGACAGAAATTAGTGATTAGTGACGGATTTTTCCGTCACTAATTCCTGTTTTTCTAGTAGTGTTATTTTTATTCTCAGTTTAATCCCTCATAAATTGATATATTATTAATTTAGTTTTTTTAATTTGGTCTCTCATAGATTTATATGTTATCAATTTACTTCCTTCATCAAAAGTTAGGACCATTAAAAGTTATGACCAGTAAAAAAAGATTAAATTAATAACATATCAATATGTCAGAGAACATATTGAGAATGAAAATTTATAAGGGACTGAATTGATAATATATCAATTTATAAGGGACCAAATTGAACATAAAATTTTGTAAGGGACTAAGTTGAAAAAAAAGGCATTTGTGAGGGACCAAAATGATATTTTGGTCCATATATATATATATATATATATATTAATAAGTTTCACTCATAATGTATGCACTTTATTTTTATCTATTTAATTCATTAAATTTTGCAAATAAATTTTCCTTCCTTCCTTCCTTCCTCTAAGAGTGGCAGAAAAAGGACATTTTTCATTCAAATTTGTATCGAGCAAGTCAGTCAACTATATAAAATCATAATAATATATGAATAGTAACTTTTTCCTTGTTCAATATCTAAAATGTAATTTTTACCTTAGTGTTTTTTCTTTAAAAAATAACTAAAGCACTTCTGTAACGAAACTTTTTCGAAACTTTGAAATTTATTTAAAAATGAGACGTTTTTGCATGCGTTTACTTGACTGGCTAATAGAACCTCAACATCACAACTTGTAAAAGGTGGGTCAATTATCCCACTTTCTTTTGATTTTTAAATCGGTGAGGCTGTTGAGAGCTTGATTTCTGTAAGAGCTCCGAAACCGTAAGATTCATTAGTTATTTTTTGAGATCTATACACATTTTGAATAACTAAATTATTTTAATATGAATAAATGTTATGTATTAATATTTAAATAAGATAATAAATAATTAACTCATTTTCACTTCTTTGATTTTTTTTAAAATGTAATTTGTTATCATTTAATATTATATCCAGAGAACTTTATTTAAAAATGAGTTACATGAAAAATTGAGTGGATACCAAATTATATCTTATTAATTATAATAATACCATCACCGGCCGATGCTAATTACAATTACACAGAATAATCCTTTTTGCTTTCTCATTCTCAACTACACTGGTCAATACAGATGCTCCTTTATTATATGTTACCAATTTGTAATGTGTTGATAATTTTTAATAAGTATTTAAGTTATAAATCACAACAGCCTTGCACCACGATTGATTTTAATTACTTATTCTCTCATGTATATATTAATTTTTATATTATAATTTGATTTATGTAACTCAATTTTTCATGTAGCTCGTTTTTAAAATAATTTTTTTATATAAAATTAAATTATAGTAAATTACAAGTTAAAATGATTAAAGAAGTGAAAATTAGTTAATTATTTATTCTATCATTCAAATATTGATTCGTAACATTATAATTAATATTAAAAGACCTTAAAATTATACATATTAATATAAATAATAAATAATAGATGGGAGTGAATATAGTGGTTGACAAAATATAGGTTGTGTATGTTACAGTGGGTTTTTTTTTTTGGGGTAAAGTAAGGAATTCATGAACAGCAATAACGAAGGAGATTGTCTTGTTACATACCCCAAGTAACATTGCAAATTCTAGAAGAGTCATACAATTAATAAGTAATAAAAAAAAAGAGAAGTAAAGATGTGAAAGATTTAGACTGGAGTCAGACAAAACGCTTATTTTGGGGGGGGGGGGGGGTTGTGCCTTTTTTCTTTTTCTTCATTAAAACCCTGAAGGAGGAAATTTGGAACTTCATGGCAGATGGTGAGGGGAAGTCTTGTATTTCTTCCTTCCTTTGCAAGAATATCTGCACAATAGTTTTGTTATCTGGCAATATGGACAAGTTTAAAATTGACAAGTCTAGTGAGTTGGGACCTGCAATTGAAGATTAGTGAGTCTAAAGGGTGAAAACATGATCGCTGGTCAAGAAGCAACTGTATCACATTTGTTGAATTTGTTTCAATTTCCAGATTGGAGAGAATGTTTTGACTAGTTACTAATTGTATTCCTATGAGGATTGCTCACTGTTCAGCTTGAAAAGGGTTATCCTGCTTATATATTTTGAGTATCCTGCAATCCAGTTTCTTTCTTCATCTCTAAGGCATCCTCTAGCTCCCATCAGAGATTTGAACATGGAACCATCAATATTGAGTTTAATCCAAGTGGGGAGGGAGGCCAATGAAAGTTTTTTCTGGAACTAGACAAAGGGCGTATATGGGTAGGGTGATTTGAGGAAATTGTGTTTGTCCAATACTCCACTGCTTTGCCTAGTGCCATTTTAACAACATTTTCGGTTGTTTGTCTCATTTTGAAAGATTTTATTGTTCCTGTAGGACCAAATGGTTCGGATAGTGAAGAGGAAAACTGTGCTCGAATGGATATTTAGTTTGTAGGGTGAATGATCACTTGAGCTTTTGAGAATCCATTCTTTAATACTTCTGAAGAAGAAATTTTGGGAAAGAGAAAAAGTTGTTAATAACTCTATTTTATAGAGTTATTTAACTTATATTTTTATTAATAAATTGAGTAAAATAAATTAGTTTTAAGTCTTTTTTTGAATTTATTTAGTCTTTTTAATTGTTTAGTTTAATTTTATAGAGAGTTAGTTTTTCTTTAAGATTTACTTTAAGATTTATAATTTATTTTATTTATTTAGCTTAGTTTAGGATTTATCATTTAAATTATATTAAAATTTATTTTGTTTAGTTTTCTTTTAGGATTTAATTTAAGATTAATTTTGTTAAAGTAATTTTTATGTCTTTTTCTGGTTTTATTTTTTTGTTGATTTATTATTTTTTATTTAAATCAGATTTGAGAAGATTTTAGAGGATTATGAAGAAAAGCAAAAGAGAGAGAAGCTGGAGACGCTAGAGAAGAGTTTTTGGGACATCTCATTCATCTTTTCATTCTACTTCCTCTTTTCTTTAGTCTTTTTGAAGTTTGTGATGGCAAAACTCATGTCTTTTGCTATTATGGATGTTTTCTCTGCTATAAGTGGCTAAATTCTTTTTGTTAGGGGGAACATATAGCTTCTCTTGAATGCTATGATTTGAATTCTTATGATAATCTAAGTCTATTTTCTTATTGAGTAATTATTTCTAGGCTTACTACTTTCTCAAATTTGGCCACTTGAGAATTGAATTAAAGTTTATGTAGAGAATTAAAAAATTCATATATGAACATGTCTATTGAAATAATTACCACAAATTAATTTCATATCAGAATAAATAAATTGCTTGTGTGGTTGTGATTGAATTCATTTGCTCTTATTGCCTTTTTTTGATTAAATTGGTCTAAGGAATTAGGAATTTAATTAGGATAAGAGAGTTAATTCGTCAAGGGATTGTATTTTAACTAGAATTGAGAATTTAACCATTAATGTAGAAATTGAGAACTTAGATTAGAATAGAAATTCATATCATAGTTGGATAGATTAGTGAAATCGGATACCCAACGCTTTGATAATTGCATATTCATAATGCTTTCCTTAGTTTATTTGTGTTAATTGTTCTAATCATTAGTAATTTAATTAATTGTTAATTATTTAATTTAGTTTAGTTTAATCTCACACATTCAAAATTGATCGTCTAGATAGTTTAAGAATAGCAAAATTAGTACTTAACTTCTATAATCCTCATGGAATCGACACTCTACTCACTTTCTATATCACTTGTTGACTCGGTACAATTGTTAAGAGTTTTTTAGACCAACAAGTTTTTAGCGCCCTTGCTAGGACTATAGGTGATAGTCAATATCTAGAGTACCTTTACTAATTTAGACCATTTCCTTGTTTTCTTCTTTATTTTACTTTATTTTGTTTTCTTTTGTTTTATTTATTTTTGTTTTAATTTTTAGTATTTTTAGAGGATCCCAATATTCATATCAATCACTTCTTCCAACTGTGTGATACAATTAAGGTGGACGAGGTCAGTGATGATGCCATTCAATTGAGACTTTTCCCATTTTCACTGAGAGACAAAGCCAAGTGCTAGATACATTAGCAACCTCAAGGCTGTATAACTACGTGGCTAGAACTGAAAAACAAATTCCTTACTAAGTATTTTCCATAGTCAAAGTCTGCTAAAGGGAGGAGTGATATCGTCTCATTCTATCAACTTGATGGAGAATCCTTGTATGATGCATGGGAACGTTTCAAAGATCTGTTGAGGAGTTGTCCACATCATTCCATTCAAAATTGGATGCAGATATATACCTTCTATAGTGGGTTGGATGAATCATCACGAGTTATGGTCAATGCAACTGCAAGGGGTTCACTGAGAGGTAAGACCCCCGATGAAGCATTTTAGCTTATTGAGACTATGGTTACAGATAATTATCCCATCTTTAGAGATAGAGCTGTTCTAAGGAGAGGGGTGTTGGAAGTGGATACTTGTGATGCTATGAAAACATTATCTCAGCAAATGGCTGGATTGACACAGAGGTTTGACATTATCTAGGCAAGGGTCGTGAATACTCTGTATCTTTTATGTGACTTCTGTGGAGGTAATCACTTGAACAGGACATGCAGGGCCAATGCAGACAAAGAGCAAATTAATTACATGGGCCATCCCCAACAACCCTAACATAATCCGTATTCCAACACATATAACCAAGGGTGGCGTAATCACCTTAACTTCTCATGTAATCAACAAAGGATGCCTAGACCGTCAGTGCCACCATATCAGCTTCCTCATGTTCAAAGATATCCTAAGAAGTCTTTTGAATGGGAACAAGCTATTAAGAATCTAGCCCAATATACTACAAATTTTATGATAGAGACGAAGGTAAATTTCAAAAACCAAGATGTTGCAATAAGGAGTCTAGAGAACCAGGTAAGTCAAATAGCCAAACACTTAGCTGAGAAGCCGTATGAGAGTTTACTAAAGAACACTAAAACAAACCCCAAGGAGCACTGTAATGTAATATCCTTGAGAAGTGGTGAGACACCTAAGCCATATGAGCTACCTTTCAAGGAGGATAAGACTAACTCGATAGCTAAACATTCATCTAAAAACATAGTTGAAAAGCATACTCCTTTTAATGATGATGTGAGTACAAGTGAACAGAAAACAAAGCAATCTGAAGAGAACTCTCCCAGAAGAAGGAGAAAGAAGAAAGAACCGGATTGAGATAAGCCATATGAGCCTTTACAGTACCAAAAAATTCCTTATCCTCAGTGTTTGAGGAAATAGACACAAGAGAGCCAATTTTCACAGTTCCTAGATATCTTCAAGAAGCTGCAGATCAACATTGAATTTGCTATGGCAATAGAACAGATGCTGACCTATGCCAAATTTTTGAAAGGGATTCTATCTCGGAAGAGGAAGCTTCCAGAGGATGAGACAATCATGCTAAATGAAGAATGCATTGCCATACTGTAGAAAAAGTTCCCTTCGAAGCTTAAGGATCCAGGTAGTTTTCACATGCCTTGCGAAGAAATTTAATTGTTAAAAAAGCTCTCTGTGATCTAAGAGCTAGTATCAACTTAATGCTATTGTCCATATTTCATCGGCTTGGGATTAGGAAAGTTAAGCCTATGATGATATCATTACAATTGGCCAATCAGTCAATTAAGCATCCTTATGGTATCGTGGAAAATGTCCTGGTGAAAGTAGATAAATTTATCTTCCCTGTTGACTTTGTCGTGCTAGACATGGAGGAAGATAGGAATATCCCACTTATTTTGGGAAGACCCTTTTTGGAAATGAGTCGAGCATTAATAGATGTGGAAAAAGGAGAGCTTATGCTCAAAATAAATGATGAAAATGTGACTTTCAATGTGTTTGAAGCCATGAAGCACCTTATAGAAGATGATGAACAATGTCTCAGAATTGATTACACTGACTCCTTTGCCCTAGATGTATGTCATAGGTATGCTCCTAGATCTCCTCTTGAGTTTGTTTTATGTAATTCATTTGAAATTAAAACTTATGAACAACTTAAGAGTGAGTCTAAATTTAGAAGCTGTACTAAACTATTAGAGGCCTTGCTTTATGCATTGCTTGCCCAAGAAAGTAAGGTTGAAATTTTGAAAATGGATGAGGTAAGGAAAGATCTTCATAAATTTGATTTGAAACGCCTTTCTTTTCATCTTAAATATGCTTTTCTTGAAAATGACATGTTTCCTATTATTGTAAGTGCTGAACTGACACAGGTGGAAGAAGAAAATCTTTTAAGAGTTTTGAGAAAACATAAATCAAAGATAGGTAATGCGATAAATGGCATGAAAGAGGTAAGGCCAATGAATTGCAAGTGCAAAATTGATAACTCTATTTTGTAGAGTTATTTAACCTATATTTTATTAATAAATTGAGTAAAATAAATAGTTTTAAGTCTCTTTTTGAATTTATTTAGTTTTTTTTAATTGTTTAGTTTAATTTTATAGGGAATTAGTTTTTCTTTAGGATTTATCTTAGGATATATAATTTATTATGGTTATTTAATTTTAATTTAATTTAGGATAGTTAAGTTAATTTTTATTAAGATTTATTTTGGTTAGTTTTCTTTTAGCATTTAATTTAAGATTAATAAAATTTGTTAAAGTAATTTTTTATATCTTTTTCTGATTTTATTTTATTGGGAATTATTATTATTATTATATTTTCTTTTTGATTGGATATGTTTATTTTGAATTTAGATTTGAAAGATAGGAAGAAGATTACTACGGAAATAGGAGGTTGGAGAGAGAAAACACATCAGTACATGAGAGGAGATGACATGCTGGCAAAGCTTGGAATCATTCATTAATTCTGCTTCATCTTTTCTTTAGTTTTTTTTTTTTTAAGTTTTTGATAGCAAAACTCAAGTCTATTGTTATTAATGATGCTTTGTTTGCCTTGAGTGGCTAGACTTTCTTTGTTAGGGAGAAGATGTAACTTTCAATGAGTTTTCAATTAACCTAAATTTATTTAATCCTTTTGTAGGGCAATTATTTCTGTGTCTACTTTTTTTTTTTTCAAACTAATCACTTGAAAATTGATTTAGGGTTCATATAGAGAATTGAAAAATTCATATATTAAATATGTCTATTGAAATAATTGCCATGAGTAGATTTGATCTAAGAATAGACGAATTTCTTATGTAGTTTTGACTGAATTCACCTATACTTACTGCCTTTGTCTAATTTGATTAGTCTAAAAAATTAAAGAATTTGATTAGGTTTAGAGTATTGATTCACCTAAGAATTAGGTTTTAATTAGAATTGAGAATTCTACCATTAATATAGCAATTAGAGACTTAGATTAAAATGGAAACTCACTCATAGTTAGATAAGGTAGTAAAATTGGATCCCTAACGCTTTGATAATTTGTAGATTCTTAATACTTTATTAAGTTTATTTGTGTTAATTTTTGTCAATCAATAATAATCTAGTTAATTTTCAATTAATTTAAGTTAGTGCAGTTTAATTTCACACATTAAAATCAATCGTCTAGATAGTGTAGAAATAGTGAATTCAGTACTTAACTTCTATAATCCTTGTGGGATCTATACTCAATTTACTTCTATATTACTTGTTGACTCGGTACACTTGCCGATAGTATTTTAGATCAATAAAAATATTCATGGAAGACGAATACAATTTGGTGATCCAACCTCAATGGAGATTTAATCCTACCTTGAAAGATGTGATTTTGAAGAAGGGGGAAGCACTAACTTGGATGAAACATTGTTCTGTGGGAGAAGTCAATAGAGTGAAGCTCTCCCCGAATCTTACTGATCCGACGTGAAGATTGGAAGAGTCAAGCTAAAGACTATAAGTGCTTGTTGGGAGGCAACCCAATTTTTTATGTTAGACATTAGATTATTTTTGTTTTTGGTTTTATTGTTGCATTTGATTTTTTTGCATTATTTTAGTGCGTTATCTTTTCATTAATTTTTATTTTTTATTTTTGCAAAGGATTTGATGCATTTTTTAGGTAATTGGATCATTAGAGAATTGAAAGAATTAGTAATAATGGAGTTTGGCACATCTACACATGTTCCGGGACCTATTTTGCAAAATAGGAAGTATCAAAAATTTGGAAAGGATATGAGGTAACTTTATATTTTGAAAAAAAAAATTCGTGGATTTTGGGGACTAAGTGTGAATAATGTAGTATAATGGTATCATGATTGAATGCTAGAGCATCCATATCTGATGCCTTGGAATTGATCAATTTTTTTTTGGAAAAAAAAGGCTGTAGCATAACCAGTAGAAAAATCAAAGAATGGATGCTTAGGCATCCAATTTGAATGCTAAAGAATCCAAAATTACGAAAGTCGAAAAAAAAAATAAAAATGGCAAGCTACAGTGGCATACATTCCATAAATTGAATGCCAAAGCATCCAATTTGGATGCCTTGGCAATCAATCTATGTATATAGTAAACAAAAAAAAATTTTAGCTTATGGTTCCTTTCAAGTGTTTTCACTCAAACCCCTCTTGAAATTGTGCCAAGAATCAAATTTTTTTTGTCTATATTGCATTTAAGTCCCAAGTCAAAGATCAGTTAATTTTTCCCAAACCCCACTTCAACCACCATAGACATCCTCCACATCATCTACTCTTAGCCAATGTCTTTGCTGCAGGTGAAACCCTTTACCCATCCTCTCCACTTCGTCATTCACTTGCCTTCCCTTCCTTGCATCGACCTCTATTCACCCAGCCAACTTGAAAACCTTAGATGCGACCTCCACAACCTTTCATCGTTGCTCCATCGTCATCACTACCTAAATCACCCACAATGTCGACCTCTCCTTTCACTCTTAGTCAGCCGCCGGTGAAACCCCTCACCCTTGAGCCATCATCCTAAATTGCACACTCTCCATCGCACCGACCACAACCTTTAAACCTAAATTGCAAACCCTCATTGATCTCATCCCCTATTCTCCACTGTTAACCATTACACACCATCGGCCATTCCTTCAACTCTCAGTAACCCAAAGTAACCTATACAATCTCTTTCTTTGCAACAACCATCGGCCTTGCATCTACCCAACCCCACCATCGATCATTGTTGCCATTGTCCCCTGTTCTCCGCCTCACACGACGTCGCACTACTCCTCTACCGTTAATCCCAAAATCCCAATCACCCACCTAACAGATTTTTTTCTCTATTTTCTTTTCTTTTCTTTTCTTTTCATCTTCTAGTGTTCAAAATTTCTTTTGGGATTAAGAGTTTAGGGTACTCACAGTGAGGATTGTCGGCAACAAGGTCAATGATTCTCCTTTCTGTGGAATTGAGGTTGAGTTATTATTGGCTTTACTTGTTATTAACTGTAGCATGCTTTAAGTTGGTAGCTTATTCTGGACTAAACATTATGATAATAACGTGTAACTTGATTGGGGAACTTGGGTACTCTCAAAACTGAAAATTAAATGCTTAAAACTATGAATTTTAGAACTTGATTGCCTGTGATTTGAAATTTCATGTTCTGGACTAAGCATTATTTATTGAAAGAGTTTGAAAGTTGATTATATGAAATTGTGGTTTTAACTTCTAGAGGTTTTGCTACCCTAAATTGATGAATTTCTGATGACTTTGCTGATGCTTGTAGTTGTTTAAATTATTGCTTGAATGGCTAATGATTTTGCAGCCATGAAGTGTTGATAATACAATCATGCTGATTGAATTAGTACTCATCTAGTGTTGTTGTGCGAAGTACCTAAGAAGCATGCTCTTATTGATAACAATGGCTGAAACCCAAGAGTGGGGTAAATTGGGTTAATAAAAATTAATTGAAAGTTCAAGTAATTTAAATACTTAGTAGAAAATTGTTGACAGTGCAAAGCAGAGCAATATCTAGATGAATGAAGATGGAGAGCAATAAATCAAATGTAAAGCTTTAAGCAATTAAAGAGATAAGGGAAAGAGATAAACACAAATATTTATACTAGTTTAGCTTAACCCAAGCCTACAACCAGTCCTCAAGAGCACTTCTTGAGTATTTTACTATAAATCACAAGTTTATACAAAATAGCACTTGTGAGCCACTACAATAGAGATCTTTTTCTTTCTAAGTGTGTCTCTCCCCCTCACAAATTATTTTCTCTCAAAAACAAACTCAAGGAATACCTTCCTTGATCAATACAAACAAATGATTGAGAAGAAACTAAATAACTATCTAAAACAGAGTAAGTATGCAAGTGAAGAACAATCTAGAATTAATTGATTGGCAAGTGGTTTGGCTATTGAAGAATTAGAGGTGAAATTTGTGTGTTCTACTTCTTTGACTACCTCTGAGGTCAATATATAAGGCCTAAAAGGTTTGAGGCCCGTTGGAGAAGAATCCTTGATGATATTAGCTGAAATCTTCATAAAATAGCCGTTGTGACTGATGTCATCATGCCAACAGTGACTAATTAATCATTATCAGTCGACTGATGCTCTTTAATGACTCGATAGTTAACTGATGAATGTTTATTAGTCGAATGATGAGTCTCTATCTTGAGTTTTTAAAATTCTCTAAAAGCGATCAATCGATTAATTAAAGGAGATAAGTCGACTGATGGATATTGAAGGTTTATATAAAATAGGATAGTAACTAATTAGTCGACTAATTTCATGGAGTTAGTCGACTGATGAGTCTCTATCTTAAAGTTCAAAAATCTTCAGAGCCTATAGTCGACTAATTCAAGGATATCAGTCGACTGATGGAAACTGATTAATTTTTTAATTTGAGACAGTGACTTATCATTCGACTGATGTTATCGATGCTTTGCTAAACTTCAGACAGCGAGGCATCAGTTGACTGTTGTAAATATATCAGTCGACTGATGGCTTCTGATTTGGTTTTTCAATGATTTTTGCTTAAACTTAGCATCAATAACAATTTTCCAACTTCAAAAGAATTTTCAAAATAAGTTTTCACTTATCATTCAAGAACTTTTACAAAATATTCTAGAGAAGACAAAAAGAACAGCGACTTCAGTTGAGCGTTTTGGAACGATCTTTTTGTTTTGAGATATTTTTCTAAAATTATGCACAATAAAAATATAACTTAAATTTGTTTGTTGATCATCAAAATTTTAAGAAAGTCTTTGAATGCAATGGGGTCAACACTTATGTCTTGTCTTGCTATTTTTTGGTACAAAGAGCTTAAGTGTTTTGTGGTTAATTTACTCAATTTGGATCTTTGATTTACTCAATTTTTGATTGAATACTAAATAGGTTCTTATTTCCTAACCCCCTTAACTTTTCAAAAGCATGTTTAAATATTGAGGATAATGTTTCATTTTAAGTTTGGGGGTAGGAAAATATTGCTTTAAAATTCACCAAAATTTTAAATTTTTGCTGCAAATTGTTTAGTGAAATTAGTTTTGGATTGGAGAATCTTTTGGTCATTCAATATGTGCTTTCAAATGGAAGAGAACTTAAATTTTACTTGCCCTTGAATATTCTTTTGAAAATATTTGAAAATTGTTGATTGCTTTTGTAGTTTTTTTCCCTATGAATAGTGAAGTATCTATGATAAAAATTAATTGTCTATAGGAAGATGATTTACAAGAGATTAAAGATAAACTTTAGCATTGGAAAAGATTGATTGATAATAGTTTTATTTTCTTAACTCTTGAAAATAAAATATATTGAGCACTATAGCCAGTAATATTTGAAGTATAGATTTTTAGAAGAAAGTTTTATGTTTATTGAATTATATAGAACTTTAGAACTTGATTTTATATTCTCCCGAGGCAAAATCCAAAGTAGCATATGGATAGATATATGATTAGGCATTTTTGGATTTAATTTGAGCCTTGGACTTTTTTTTTTGGGTTATTTATCACTAGTACCCACTTTGAGCCTTTTTATTATGGAAATGATTGGAAATTGAATTTTCTTTTTGACACCCATACAGTTACACATCTTAAGCCCAAAAAGAAATCACCTACCTTTCAAAAGAGTAAGTGGTACATAGAAAAATTCTGAAGGAATGTAAGTTAGAAGAAAAGAAAAAAAATATATATATATATATATGATGAAAATAAAGATGAATGAAGAAAAATATTCTCAACCCCTCAAAAGAAGGAAATTGAAAAAGAAAAAATGGATTAAGATTCACGTTTGGGGAGTTAACACTGAAGGAAAAAATAGAAAAAGAAAAAAGAAGGAAAGTTGAACCAAATAGTATAAAATTCAGAGAGTTATATCTTACACTATGTATTACATATTCTCTTGTATTTTGTTTGTTCCTTATCCCTTTTCTTCTTTTACCTTTAACCCTTGGCCCCATTACAAGCTGAGAAAGACCTATTGATCTCTATTTTATGTGTTGCTTACATTAGTGGAGGGAGGATATAAGAATAAGTATATGAAGTTGTAAATTTGATGTTTGATTATATAGTTTAATAAATATAGAATTGATTCTAATTATTTGCATGAGAATGTTGTTGGCTACTCATACACACATTTCAAGGGTATGAGAAAATAAATTATTATCTTTCGAACTTAGAAGCTTGTTAGAATTTTTTTTTTTCTTGTTTATCATCTTATTTTATGTAATTATTGAGGATTAATGTTTGACTTTCAAGATGAATTACAGAGAATGATTAACTTGCATTTTTTGTAAAACTTTACTTTTGCTCGAGAGCATGCAAAATCTTAAGTTTGGGGAGGTCTAATAACTCCATTTTATAGAGTTATTTAACATATATTCTTATTAATAATTTGAGTAAAATAAACTGTTTTAAGTCTTTTTCTGAATTTATTTAATTTAATTTTATAGGGAGTTAGTTTTTTTTAGGATTTACTTTAAGATTTATAATTTATTTTTTTTATTTAGTTTAGTTTAGGATTTATCATTTAAATTATATTAAAATTTATTTTAGTTAGTTTTTTTTAGGATTTAATTTAAGATTAATATTTGTCAAAGTAATTTTTATATCTTTTTCTGATTTTATTTTTTTTCTAATTTATTATTATTTTTAATTCAAATTAGATTTGAGAAGATTTTAGAGGATTATACAGAAAAGTAAAAAAGAGAAAAGATGGAGAGAGAGCAATTTGGACTGCAACCACTGGAGAAGAGTTTTTTGGGATCTCTTATTCATCTTTTCATTCTACTTCATCTTTTCTTTAGTCTTTTTGAAGTTTTTGATGACAAAACTCATGTCTTTTGCTATTATGGATGCTTTCTTTGCCATGAGTGGCTAAATTCTTTTAGTTAGGGGAAAAATGTAGCTTCCCTTGAATGCTATGATTTGAATTCTTATGATAATATAAATCTATTTTCTTATCGAGCAATTATTTCTGTGCCTACTACTTTCTCAAATTTGGCCACTTGAGAATTGAATTAAGGTTCAAGTGGAGAATTGAAAAATTCATATATGAACATACCTATTGAAATAATTTCCACAAATTAATTTGATCTAGGAATATATAGATTATTTTTGTGGTTGTGATTGAATTCATTTGCTCTTATTGTCTTTTCCTGATTAAATTGGTCTAAAGAATTAGAAAATTTAATTAGGATAAGAGAGTTAATTCGTCAAGGAATTGAGTTTTAACTAGAACTGAGAATTTAAACATCAATGTAGAAATTGAGAACTTAGATTGGAATAGAAATTCATACCATAGTTGGATATTTTAGTAAAATTGGATCCCTAATACTTTGATAATTTGCATATTCTTAATACTTTCCTTAGTTTATTTGTGTTAATTGTTCCAATCATCAGTGATTTAGTTAATTGTTAATTATTTAATTTAATTTAGTTTAATCTCACACATTCAAAATCAATTGTCTAGATAGTTTAAGAATAGCGAAATTGGTATTTGACTTCCATAATCCTAATGAAATCGACACTTTACTCACTTTCTACATTACTTGTTGACTTGGTGCACTTGCCAAGAGTTTTTCAAACCAATAGTTGTATAGATAATAGTAATTTGTATGCAATCTCAAAGGGCATGAGTAATTGTTTCTGTTTGGTCTTCGCATAAAGGGCTATGAGGTGAAGGAAGAATGTTTATTGTGTGGAGTTTTTCAACGATCGGTAAACTATTGTTGTAGCATTTTTAGGTGAAATTTTTTTCCTCTTTGATTGCATTGAGTTTTCCAAATCCAGTTCAAGTTATTTTCTCTTTGGTTGCATCAGAATCAAAAGATAGTCTTTACTAGAACCGAAAAAATAATGGAAATTACAATGTCATCGGATAGGAAGAAAGATACTTAGTACAACTAAAGCAACGAGTTAGGAAAGCATATAAATATTGAATTTTTTTTCTTTCATCTAATAAGAACTAGAAACCTTTATTTATATTAAAATCATTTAAATATTTAAAATGTCCACAAATTTTGAAAGGTATCTGAATCGTATGGCCATTCTCACTCTTCTTAAACATGTCCTTAAGGTATGTATTACTTAGTAAAAGTATACTTTATGTTTCTAGTATTTACATCGAGTTTCATTTATACCTCTAATATTCTTTTGGTCAAATATATCTCATATGTTTTATTTTTTTTTAAATATGCCCTTTTTTAATATCTATAAAGATACTAACAAAAATGATGACTGAGCGGTCCACATGGCACATATCACCTGCCATGTTGACCCATAACCTAGAATTACAAAAATACCCTTAATAATAATAAATAGAAAAAGAACTTTCTCTTTCTCTCTCTCTCTCACCGCCATTATGCTCTCTCTTGTTTCAATTCTTGACCTCTTCAGTCTCTCTATCCTTCTCGTCTCTTTCTCTCTCTCTCTCTAAGCAACCAAAAACAAAGGACATGGAAGCCTTCTCTTGGTTAGTCTACTTTCTCTCACTGTCATATTGTCACACTGTCTCTCTATTCGTCTTTTTTTTTTGAGTGTGTTTTCTACTCCTTTCGATCCTCATGGAAAGCAACGTGTATGTGTGGTGAGAGAGGGAGGCTGAAAGCTAAAGAGAAGATAGGCTATGATGTTCTGGTTCTTCACCAAGAAAGAGCTAGTGAGATGGAGTGGGGGAAGTCTCAATGAGTGTGAGTGGGAAGCCAAGAGAGGGTGTGCTACTGGTGTTGGCGGAAAGCCTTATTTGGAGGCTGAAAAATAGAGGTGATAGTTTCCACAGAGAGAGAGAGAAAGAGACAGAGAAAGAGAGAAAGAGAGAGAGAGAGCCAAGAAGGACATAGCGAATGAAGAGGTGAGTGATTGAGACGAGAGAGATGAGTCACAAAGACAAGAAAGAGATTGAGACACAAGGATGAGGAGAAGGATTGAAACAGGAGAGAGAGAGGAGAGAGAGAGAGAGAGTGTGTGTGTGTGTGTGTGTGTGTGTGTGACTCTATTTTATAGAGTTATTTTTTTATATTTTTATTAATAAATTGAGTAAAATAAATAATTTTAAGTCTTTTTTTGAATTTATTTAGTCTTTTTAACTGTTTAGTTTAATTTTATAGGGAATTAATTTTTCTTTAGGATTTATCTTATCTTTTATACTTTATTGTGTTTATTTAGTTTAATTCAGTTTGGGATATTTAATTTTAATTTTAACTTTAATTTATTTTGGTTAGTTTCTTTTAGGATTTAATTTAAGTTTAGGATTTAATAAAAAATGATTTTTATATTTTTATGTTTTTCTTTTTTTATTTAATTTTGGATTTTGATGTCTATTATTTTTGAATTTAGATTTGAAAAAGAAGACTTTTACAAAAAGGGAAGAGAAGAATATGCTAGAGAAGAAATAGAAGAAAAACGTGAAGACACATTCGAAAAAAAGGGGGAGGGGGGAATCACATATTCATTCATTCATCGTCATCATCTTTTCTTTATTTCTCTCTTTCTTAGTTTTAATGGCAAAACTCATGGATTTGGTTATTGTTGAAGTTTTATGTACCATGAGTAGCTAAATTCTTTTGTTATGGGGAAGATGTAGCTTCCTTTGAATACTATGAATTGAGTTTTTAATAAATCTGAATTTATTTAATTATTTTGTTGAGTAATTATTTATGTGTCTACTGCTTTTTCAAACTTCATATAGAGAATTGGAAAATTCATATATTAAATGTGCCAACTGAAATAATTGTCATAAGTAGATTTGATTTAGGAATAGACAAATCTCTTGTGTGATTGTGATAGAGTTCACCTGTACTTACTGCATGTGCCTAACTTGATTGATATAAGGAATTAGAGAATTTGATTAGGTTCTGATAGGAAAATCCTTAGGGTTGCCTGATCTTCACGGCGTAGGCGATAAATGAATTCAAGACTTAACAAAAGAAAAATAAGAACAACACACTCCGGAATTGAAGAAGGAATTGGAGTGGTTCAATTACCTAACAAGTGCAAATAGTCAACCAACGTTATATAGAACGTGACCTACTATTTAGAACGCTTGTTCAACCACGAACACGAATTGAACCAATCCACACAACAACGCACTTGGGTTGAAGCACAAATTGGGGGCTTTTGTGAATTTGAATCACCAATCTTATAAAGAAGATTGACAAAGCAAGGTTTCACAAGAGCAAAAGAAAGAAAGATAAATTCTCACACAATGAGAGAAAACACTTGAATGCAAGTTTTCATAAACTCAAATCTGATTATTACAATAAGCTTGGGGAGGTATTTATAGATAGGATGGAGAGACAAAGGTGCCCACCTATCTTGACTTGAAGATACATACATTTAATGCACATGAAAATAAATGCCCACCTATCTTGACTTTGGATACAATGCTTTTAATGCATTTTGAAAATAAATATCCACCTATCTTGACTTTGAAACATTGTGCATTTAATGCACATGATTCATAATTGACTAAAGACCATCTAGAAGTTAAAATTCGTACAAAAATAAAAGAAAATTACAAAACATGAATTTCAACTCAAATGGATATAATTGAGCCAAAATTCTATTGGTCCATGTTTAGCTCTTGGACCAATCTCTTTAATTTGTAGTGTTCTGACCCAAAATCCCTTTAGCAACTCCATTTTCAGCCCAAATGATGTTGAGCACATTTTGATCATTATTTAACATACATTCAAATGGAATTTGTTTCATCCATTCTTGAACGAGCCATTTAATGTCTCTTTTATTGTTTTAGCCCGAGCTCGTGTAATTGGCCCACTTGTAATATACAATGGATCTACTTCTTGATCATCCAATATAATTGTTGGGTTCACATCATCCTCCCCTTCTTGAAAAGGAGTCGTCCTCGACTCTTCAATATCTGCATCAAAATAAGGAGAGAGATTAGAAACATTGAAGGTAGCATGCACACCATATTCACCTGGTAATTCAAGTTTGTAAGCATTATCATTAATCTTCTCAATGACTCGAAATGGCCCATCCCCTCTAGGCATAAGTTTTGATTTTCGTTTTTCTGGAAACCTCTCTTTTCTTAGATGTAGCCAAACCAAATCTCCAGGCTTAAAAATTACTTGCTTTCTTCGTCTATTAGCACATTTTTCATATTGTTGAGTCATCCTTTCAATGTTGTGCCGTGCCTTCTCATGAATTTGCTTGACAAATTCAGCACGCTTTTTACCATCCATATTGGCTGTTTCCTACAAAGGTAAAGGAATCAAGTCAATAGGTGTAAGAGGATTAAATCCATAAACAATTTCAAATGGCGAAAATTTAGTAGTGGAATGAATGGCCCTATTGTAAGCAAATTCGACATGTGGAAGACACTCCTCCCAACTCTTCAAATTTTTCTTGATGATTGTTCTCAACAATGAGGAAAGTGTCCTGTTCACAACCTCGGTTTGTCCATCAGTTTGTGGATGGCATGTAGTAGAAAATAACAATTTGGTTCCAAGCTTGCTCCACAATGTCTTCCAAAAATAGCTTAAAAATTTAGTATCCCGATCAGACACAATCGTTCTTGGCATCCCATGTAGTCTCACAACTTCCCTAAAGAATAAATTAGCAATGTTAGAAGTGTCACATCCCAAAAATTGAGCATGTGAAAAGATACTACTCATTTGATAAAATTCTCAAACATACGTTATATACATATATTTTGTAAGGTTTTACATTCAACCTTAATCATTCATTCCACACTACAGAATTATATTCATCTGATAAGCAAATATAGACATACATAGTCTGATATTTCTATCTCATCGCAAGCCTAGGAGACCTATAGAAAGTACAGAGCGTTTCTAATATCCACATTAATAAGTACTGGTGTCCCACCAGACAGAAATAGAGAATAATCCCAAGGGGCTTCTAATCTTTAAACGGATACTCTTGTTCTTTATTTTCTGTATCTGAAAAAAATAATCATAGGGAGTGTGAGTTTATTTAAAAACTCAGTAAGTAAATAACTGTACTATATAAAATATCAAAAGTACAAATACCACATTTACTCATATAATTAATTGTCTTATACATCGAGTAGTATGGGACTCTAACCCTTTCAAACTCATGAATAAGATTTCATAGATATACACCGAGTAGTATGGGACTCTAACCATTTCAAACTCGTGAATAAGATCTCATAGGTATACACCGAGTAGTATGGGACTTTAACCCTTTCAACTCGTGTATAGATTTCTTAGATATACACCGAGTAGTATGGGACTTTAACCCTTTCACACTCGTGTATTAGATCCCGTAGATCTTTACTCATTAATAAGATAGTGAGAATTTATCACATAGCACAATTGTCATGAAATAAAATAATTTCTACATACTCTTATTTCTACCGATCATCATATACTCCCATATGAAAATTGATTGCTCATTACCCAAATAATATTGTAAATGGGACTTATATTGTACTTTGACTAGTAATATCAAATTAGCTGAGTAAGGTTATTCACTCACCTTGATGTTTGTCCAAGTTTACCTTGTTCCACACTAGAATTTGTGTAGGAAAATTTCCTAGTAAAATATATTACAAGGAAACATAAGAAAGGAAACAAAATCACGAAAATACGCAAAATTTTCTGACTGCTACAGTAACGGGTTGCTACAGTACGGGTTGCTACAGTAACGTTTCGCTACAGTGCCGGTTCGCTACAGTAACGTTGACTGCTACAGTACCCTTCATCCCTCTCTCTTTTCTCTCTCTCTCTCTCTCTCTCTCTCTCTCAGATCGGCGATGGAGTATAGAACTTTTGTTCTCAACATCATCTTGATAGTCGCCGACATCAAATGAATTTTTCGACGATATCTGAACATCTTCCTAAAACCCGAAAATCGTATCAGCAAAGCTCACAATGACATCGTCATACTTATCTGTGTCATTGAAGGCTCCTCCTGTCGATTCTTTATGCTCCGTTGCTATTCTTGCTTTTGTGTCGCCAATATGTGTGAGTGAGTGAGGAGAGAGAGAGAGAGAGAGAGAGAGAGAGAGAGAGAGAAAAGAGAGAGAAAAGAGAGAGGGATGAAGGGTATCTATATATCTATATAATAGACTAAAACAATTCCACTATAGAGTATTAATTGTCAGTAGATTATTAAATTATTATAATAAAATACATTTAAATGAATAAATTTGATAAATTAATCACATCACATTAAATGAATTTGAAAAAATTAGAGTATATTGTTATATAATTGATATATAATTGGTTTATAATTGATATAATTTCTATATAATCACATTAAATGAATTTAATAAATTAGGATAAATTGCTATATAATTGGTATGTAATTACTATAATTGCTATATAATTGATAAATTAGGTAAAATTTTCAATTGAAATATAATATACTGTTATTTGGTAAATTAGCATTTATTACATACAAATAATCAAATAATTAATTGCTATATAAAAACTAACCTACAAGTGCTCATATTATTTATTTTTCTGTTTAAATAATTATAATAAAATTTAAAATTACCTCCATAAACTCAAACTATAATAATAAATTATCACTTATTTTTTTTTTTTATACAAGCACGCTAGATTTATTTATTGCACCATCATCAATAGCCAATCTCCTATCTTCATGTATAAGTTTTTAAAAAGTGACCATCACTATTGGCCAATTTGGAGGCTTTTTCATTTTTCAAAATTAAAATTTTAAAATTCAAAATCAATGTAAATATTTATATATTTTTTTCGAATATCTCATCCATATTTACATATCTCTTTCTCTCACACAATTTTTCTTCTTTTTTCTCTTCGATTTTGCTTCTTCTTCTCTTACATGGATGAAAGACAACAATGACGATTTATCATCAAAGTTTTAAAGTAATGTTTCTCTCATATCAGTTGGTATCATAACTCAATTTTCTTTTTATTTATTTTTCTGATTTATACAGTTCAAGTTCTATTCACATTTGCGATTACTATTTATTCGATTGTGATTTTTTATTTTCTATTTCTTTTTCGTTCCTGCATTTTGTTCTACTTTTTTTATTTTTGTATTCGTTCTTCGTTGTTGTTTTCTGTGTTTCTGGTTCATCTATGTTTTTGTGTTTGGTCTTTTGTTTTTTATCCATGTCTGTTGTATTTTATTTCTACATTGTTCTGATTTTTTAATTCCAATTTCGCTTTGTTGTTTCTGTCATTATATTTTCTTGAGGAAAGTAGATTATGAGAAAGATCAAAGCCTAAAAGAAAAAATGATGCCATTGAGGTAATTACTTGTATTTGAATAATATAATTTGACTTTTTTAAATTATTTTTTTTGGTTTTCTCATCTAATAAGATTAATGATAATCTTTTTTAGGCTTACTGTGAGCAAATGATAGAGCCCTCCCTATAAAGAGAAACTTCAGGCAATGTCAAAATTATGTGTGCAGATTGATTGAATGCTAATTTAGGATTTAAAGTATTAAATTTTAAAGTTGGGATGTGATGTATATTTCTTCCCTTGATTATCTTCTTTTTATTGTTTTAAGATTTTGTGGGTATATAAGTTATATTTTAAATTTCAATAAACCTATTGTTGCTAATCCAAATGTATATTTGTAAAAATAGAAGAAACAGTCAAAGAAAGACGAAGATTTTGATCATAGCAGACTTATTAGGTTAATAACTTTTATTTCAACTCATTTTCATCATTAATTTATATATTTATCTAAATTAATTCATGTAATACCTTATTTGTTGTTCTTATTTTTATTTAACGTTATTCACATTTAATCTTCAAGGCATTGTATCCAATGAATTATTTTATATGTGTCTTAACATGTCTTGAATATCTTATTATTTTTGTACATGTATTCTTTTATATATTTTTTAATTATTTTTTATTTGATAAATAAAAATTATAACATTTGCATTAATCCGTACATCGCACAGGTCACAACACTAATTTTTAATATTTTGGAACATATTTGATATAAAAATAAAACATATATTATATACCCTTTTGCTATTTAATTATTAAAAGACTATATAATTGACCTAATTTTTAATTTTATAAGAGGAGAGAGATATTTATCTTTAAAATTTCACTAATGCTATTTATATTAATAAAAATACTTATATAAAGTTAATTGAAAAGGCCTGTCGTCACCAAATTTATAGCTTAAATAGTATAAGATTTAGGTTTGTAAGTTAAAAAGTTATGAATTCAAGACTGTAACTTAAAAAAAAATTGGAAAATAAATTCTTTATTTAGCTTTAAAGGTACTTAGTTTGTTTAAGAAGTGACAATTAACTATTCAGATTTTATAATCTTATTTTTTAATATTTTTTTAAAAATAATATTTTAAAATTTGAATAATTTACTATAAAAACTAATAATTCTTTCAAAGTTAAATAGAACATTTCTTTCCAAAAAAAAAAATTGATGACGGCTGTTCATAAAATTACTAAATTAGTATAAAAGCAGGCGAAATTATGTTCACCGGGGAAAACAAAAACGTGGGCAACAATATCTAAGTACTTATGAATTATGATTCTCTCTGTCTGTGAAGACAGTAGCAACAGTCGTGACTTGTGTGCAATTCCTGAAAAGCCCTCCGCCGGGGCCTATGATTCTTGTCGCTTGCCAGTTGTCTGTGTAGTTTATGTTATCTTCTCCTGTCGCAGGCTGCCTGAACTCCTCCCTCTCTTACGAGTTACGACCTCATTCTTATCTTCGGCGTTGGGCGGCGCTACTCTATTTCGACGCTGCAGTACACTCGTGGACATGGACGCCACAGATCCTTCTCGAGCTTTTGTCAAAGACGTTAAGCGCCTCGTCATCAAGGTTCGAGTGCATTTTCTTCCTCTACTTTCTCCAAAACTTGTTTTTCCCTTTTTATATTCCGCAAGTTGCAGCAATTGGATTGAATTCGTTGGTTCTCTCTGATGGTTTTTGCAGCGGTTATCTAACCTAATTAAATGGCAATGCTAACAGTTGCTTGCTAATTCAAATTGTATGCGTGGATTTATGTACTGTTTTTCTATCGACACGTACTTGTAGCCCGAGTAATTTAAGCTTCTACAGCTGATATGATGGATGGTGTCAAATAGTCATGATTCAGTGGTTGTTTGATGCAAATGCTGATGTTGCGCGGTTGACTCCTTTAGGTTGGGACTGCTGTTGTAACTCGTAAAGATGGAAGATTGGCAGTTGGAAAATTGGGGACGCTTTGCGAGCAAGTAAGTTGAAATGATGTATTACCTATAGTTGAGTTAGACATCAATATTTGACTTGTTATGGTTTCTCACAGGCTGTTCAATTTGGCATGTTTCATGGTTTACTATAACATTGAATTGTCAAAAAATGTAGATTAAGGAGCTTAATTCTCTGGGATATGAGGTTATTTTGGTGTCATCGGGTGCTGTTGGCCTTGGTCGCCAAAGGCTTAGATACAGGAAATTAGTTAACAGCAGGTTAGATATTATTGCAGAGTACATCCCTTCAAATCTATTTAATATTAATATTAAGCCTAGGTCACTCTTTCTTGCGTTATAAGATAGCTAAAATATTAATTGTTTCATATACTGTTGTAGCTTTGCTGATCTACAAAAGCCACAAGTTGAACTTGATGGCAAGGCCTGTGCAGCAGTTGGACAAAATAGTCTTATGGCTATTTATGATGCCTTGTTCACTCAGGTAATTGGCATTACTTGATGTTCATTTGTCTAAAACTGCACTGGCATCTTTCTTTGTATTTATTCTAACATGTTTTTCTCTATGGATCTGTTTTTCTTTTTCTTTTTTAATGAATTTCACATAGTGTATTTCATTTTCCGTTATGTGTTACTCTTTTCTCTGCCTGCCCTGCAGCTGGATGTGACATCTGCTCAGCTTCTTGTGACAGACAATGATTTTAGAGATAAAGATTTTAGAATGCAACTTACTGAAACTGTGAAATCTTTGTTAGCTCTAAAAGTTATTCCCATATTTAATGAGAATGATGCAGTCAGTACAAGGAAAGCTCCATATGAGGTTTGTTGCTTTACTTATATGATTTGCTAACATAGCCAAACTAGATTCTTGAGCTTAATTTCTTGAAGCTTTTTTCCTTTGCAGTATCAAAGAATTACTGCCACTGAATTTAACTGCATTGATTTTGGGTGATATGTTCAAGCTTGAGCTAGACTGATTGTGTGCTGGCTTCAAGCTTGACTTTATGTAGGATTTTCTTGGGTTTTTGGCTCAAGCCTTTAAATTTTTGATAAAATGCCTGGAGCCTGACCTCAGCTCAAGCTTGAGCTAACAAGAAATAAACGACAGGATATTTTTCTTTTCCTTTAATGAATTTACTTAACTTCATGTGTTAAGCTTAAATTTTGATGCCGTATATAAGGTCTTATCTAGATTATTGTAAGTGCATTCGAACTTCAGTCATCATTTTATTCATAAGCCTATCTGAACATATATATTGTGGATGCCAATTCTCTTTAAGATATTTTAAAATAATTTTTAGCATAAAATTAAATTGTAGTAATATTTTTATATTTTAAAAATAAATATAAAAAAATAGTGAAAAGTTATTTAACTTTGTTCTCTCCCACAAGCATTTTAAGTTCTCTTTGTTATATTACAATTTATATTTTATTATATCTAAATGCTAGTATATGGCTTTGGGACCACTAATTAGAAGGCCCCAATTCCATATAATGTACAGATAAGTGAATTTAACTTTTTGTTTTTTCTTCTATTATTGCCTTCTTTTCCCTCTAAACATTCCCAACATTTGTTCAAACTGTTCTGTTAAAATTTTTAATTCTTTAAAAGTAAATTCTAGGTTTTTGTTCATTATATTGATATGGTAGAACTTTGGCAATTCAGTTCAAAAGTAATATACTCGTAGGATATCAATTTTTCCCCTTCTCTTATCTCCCTTCTTTGAGGTTGTTGGTTTGGGGGTTGTGTGCTGGTCAGCATTCTTCATTTGAATCTTATTTGAACATGGAACTTGTGATTTAAGCATTTAGAACTTACTTCCTGGACATCGATTTCTTAAAATGCTTTCTGTTATTAACTATTTAAGTAGTTAAAGTGTATTGAACTCATATATTCTGCAGGATTCTTCTGGTATATTTTGGGATAATGACAGTTTATCAGCTTTATTGGCCTTAGAGCTAAAAGCTGATCTTCTTGTTCTGTTGAGTGATGTCGAGGGCCTTTATAGTGGCCCTCCAAGTGACCCACACTCAAAGCTTATTCATACATATATCAAGGAAAGGCATCAGAATGAAATTACTTTTGGAGATAAGTCCAGGGTGGGAAGAGGTGGAATGACTGCAAAAGTGAAAGCTGCAGTTAATGCTGCTGAAGCTGGCATTCCTGTTATTATCACCAGGTACAACATTATATTATATTATGTGGTTTGCTAAGGAAGAGTAAAGCTGAATATGGCTACCTTGTTGTTGCATTCTTCAAAATTATAATTTTTGAAGGACTTTTTGTTGTCCCTCTTCATCATAAAGACATCATTGATGCAGGGGTATCTAAGTCATTTTTATACAACCTGATAGAATGTGAACCTAACACCCTAAATTTATTGTCTTTTAGTTTAAAAGTGAGGAATTTTCTGTTAAAGCACCCTGTATGGAGATTGCTGACCTTCACACTAGCCACACACACACCACAGTGAGAGAATTAGTTATGAACTTCTGTTTTTCCCTTTTGTAACGTTGTTATATAATATACTGTCATTGATGCCATGAAGGCTATGAAATCCAGCGTGTACACCACTCTTTGCAAGTTGGATTTTACTTCTTCACACACACACACACACACACACACACATATATATATATATATCTTTTATCCTTTTTCAGTGGTTTTGCAGCTGAAAGTATCATTAAAGTCCTCCAAGGACAACGAATTGGAACCCTCTTCCATCAAGATGCTCATAAGTGGGCCCCAGTAAAAGAGGTTGATGCACGTGAGATGGCAGTTGCAGCTAGAGACTGTTCTAGACGGTTTCAGGTTTTTTTTTTCTATTCTCCCCTATCTTCCCACTTGCAAAATGTGTGATGTATCATAAATATTTCTGAGCGGTTAGTGAATTGATCTTAGTTCAACAAGTTAATCTCCTTATTTTATAGGCCTTATCTTCAGAAGAGAGGAAGCAAATTTTGTTAAATATAGCTGATGCACTAGAAGCAAGTGAAAAAGAGATCAGGATTGAAAATGAGGCTGATGTTGCCGCTGCACAAGAAGCTGGATATGAAAAATCCTTGGTTGCAAGGCTGCTTTTAAAGCCTGGAAAGGCAAGACAATCCACCGATATGAGAATTTATTTATATTTTTACTTCATTAGGAACTGTTTAAATTTTAACTAGCTGCAGAAATTCTGATGGTAAACTGACAGATTGCAAGCCTTGCAAACAACATGAGAATTATTGCAAACATGGAAGATCCAATTGGCCAAATATTAAAACGGACTGAGGTAAGGAAAAGTTGATTGGTGCAATATATATTTTGGTCATGGCAGTTTAAGACATTAATTGTTGGGTCATTAGGTTATTTATGATTTCATGTAAGTAAATTGTCCGTGTCTTGGTCTTAAAAGTATGTTAGTTATAATGTTTTGAACAAAGTTTTTTTGGATTTTCTGGGTTGCTCTGAATTTATTGTGATAATTATTGATCTGTAATGTTTCCTACTGCACCCTGTTATCCAGGTTGCAGATGGGCTAATTTTGGAGAAAACATCAACTCCTTTAGGAGTTCTCTTGATAGTTTTTGAGTCTCGCCCTGATGCCCTAGTACAGGTAGCTTATACATTTTTCATTTTTTAATTTATTTTTTCTTTTTCATTTTTTCTCTCGTTTTGTTTAGACCTGCTTAATTATCTCCCAAAAGAAAGTGCAATCTCTTCATTTACTTTTTCAGTTTGTGCTGTATATTTTTTTAGACTAGTAAATTAAGCATGTTGAGCCATCAACTTACTAGCAATTGCTAAAACTCTTTCCACATCGCCTTATTTATTTAATTTGAAATAAGGGTATCATTAAAGAGATTGGGACCATTGCTATTATTTTTAAAGTATTGCTATCCTTGTCAATTTGGGAAGATCTTTCTAAAGGTGTTAATAAATGAATTTGTGTTCAAATTAGCTTGATAATGAACATGAAAATTCTAAATGAGATTTTTGTGGTTTTGTACCGGTAAAAGTGAGAGGTTAAGACCTTGCCTTCCTCACCATGGGATATGCATGCAAAAATATAATGTTTTGCGGTATTGACTTATGAGCTAAAGCAGTGGGCTTAATATTTTGTTTTTGCCATATTTCTGGATGGCTTCCAGCCTTAATTTGTTTAATTTAAAGGGAACTTACTAACCATAATATATAAAATTGAATAGTAAATTTTTATGCTTCTTAGAGTTTCCATATTTATTCTTTTTTGGGGGCATCTTTTAACTAGTAACAATAACCTTCAGTATGCATGAAACTGAGAAATTGTCCTTTCACAATTTTGAAATTGACATCTCAGTTGACAATAATAATTTTGGGGGAACTTACACTTCAACCCCTTGAACTAACATCTGATCACAGAATTCGTGTATGAACTTTAAAATGTAACAAAACATCCCTTGAACTTTGGACCCACAAAAACGTGAAATTTCATTTAATTTTCGGACCAGCAGGGAACTTTGTGCATGTCCAAAACATTGAGCTAAGCCAAGAATTGTCATCACGGTCAAAATCACGTGGTCTCTTACCATTAATTTTAATGGACATTATTTTCATTTTTGTCTAAACTTTAAAGAGTTTTTTTTTTTTCCATATTTTAAACTTCATGTACCAATTTTGAAATTGGACTTTAGTTTAGGGCGGTAAAATGTAGTTTCTTATTGATAGACAATATTGTATGCCACTGATGATGGTGTATCTTAGCCTAATGTATTGGGAGTACTGTCATTTCCATACCTGATTCAAATCATTTTCTTCCCATCCTTGAGAGGCATTTTATTGGAATTTCTTATGTGGGTTCCTTTTCTTTTTAGGTTTATGTACTTTCCTTTTTAACCAATATAAATAGTTCTCAAAGCTTTCTGTTTGAATAAGTATATATCAAGTTTTACTGTTAGCTATTTTTATCTGAAGTGGACTGACTTTATGGTTATGCAAGGAAGATCTGTGATCGTGGACTGATCTTTTATTCTCATGTTAATGGCATCCTGCCATTTTATAAATTAATCATTTGATGCTTTTTTTAAAAATATTTTATATATATATATATATATATATTCTCACTTTCACTTCCTTCTGTTGTCTTTGTTTGACACAACTTTTAGTTGGCTATCTATATAATTTGTGATAAGAATTGTACTGCGTTACTCACTCTAAAAGCTAGTTCATGAAGAGAGATACTCAAGTCCATATGAGGAGCCTTTAATGTATTCATCTCACTAATGTGGGATTTTAACACACCCCTCGCTTGCCCAAGACTGGATATCAAGAGCGTGAAACTACACGAGAAACAATGGGTGACCCAACACGGGCAACGTACTATTGAGAGATCAACCGGCTCTGATACCATAATAAGAATGATACTGAGCTTAACTCACCCTAAAAGCTAGCTCATGAGGAGAGGATGCCCAAGTACATATAAAGAGCCCTTAACGTATTCTCACTAATGTGGGACTTCATTTGTTTAGTCAACTTTAATATAAATTATATATTAAGCTCCTGAACAGGCCTTTCTCCAAAATAATAACATAATTTCTTTGTTATTGATATTGTATCTTATGAACTTAATGAGCTTCCAAAAGTAGTCAGACTGATAATCTTGGAATTATTTACTGTTTATCAGTCATTCTAAGTCGGTGGCTTCTTATGTTCTGCACAGATAGCTTTGTTGGCAATTCGAAGTGGGAATGGACTTCTCTTGAAAGGAGGAAAGGAGGCTAAGCGATCAAATGCAATTTTGCACAAAGTTTGGTGTCAAATGAAATAATTATTTGTGAACTATTTCCTGTTCAGATGCTATTGATTTGGGAGTCTCGTTAATAATTTTTTTTTTGTTATATTAATTCCTTTGAAATTGCAGACAATCACGGACGCCATACCTGAAACTGTTGGTGGGAAACTAATTGGACTTGTGACCTCAAGAGCGAAGATCCCTGAATTGCTTAAGGTGGGTAGACCTGCAGAGCTTAAAATCAAATTTATAAACTAGTTCACTTGGAAGATTGGCACCTTAAGCCAAAGTTGGAATGCATCTTATCTTTCAGCTTGATGATGTAATTGATCTGGTGATTCCTAGAGGCAGCAACAAACTTGTCTCTCAGATTAAGGGTTCCACTAAAATTCCTGTTCTTGGTCATGCTGGTAAGACCACAATAGTTATGTTCAAATGTAATAAAGAAGCAGTGCTTGGTATGCTGTAGTAAATCTTTTTCTTCAAAGAATTTGATTGTGACTGACATAGTAAAGCCGCATTGTTGCTAACCCAGATGGAATTTGCCACGTCTATGTTGATAAGTCTGCTAATATGGAGATGGCAAGGCGGATTGTACTGGATGCAAAAGTAGATTATCCAGCAGGCTGCAATGCCATGGTAATCCATAGTACTAAATGACAGTGCAAGCTTGGTAACACCAACTATTTTTCTTTGCTCACTAGTCAGAGCCATGCATTACTTTTTTCACTATTCAATTTTCAACTTTTAGGAAACACTTCTTGTTCACAAGAGCATAGTGGAGAAAGATTTGCTTGATGATATAGTTGTTGACCTACGAACTGAAGGTAATATATTTCAGCAACCATTTGCTGATTTTTCTGCATGCTTCTTTGATTTGTACTTCTGTTGAGTTTTATTTAGATTTAATTGGATCAAGTTTATTCTTGTCCATGTGATTTAGTCTAGAATTTTACTTGCAACATCCTGATGGAAATTAATGTTATTTGACTGCTGGGTTTATGGAACACAACCCATTAAGGAAACTGAGCAACTCTAGTAACAGTCCAAAATCTTGTATATTGCATAAATTTGGTGCTTCTGGCTATTTTCTAGCATACTAGTATATGAATTGTGCTACATGCATATCTTTAATCCTTAATGCTCTATGGAAATTTAATTATTCTGATGTGTGACTGGAAAATGGTTACATATTACAATTCTTAAGATTAAAATTTTAAGGATTATTGTGTTATCAATTATATCAGTTTGGTGTAGTTTCCTCTTCATCCTCTTCATCTTAAGGAAGTTTTTACTACCTACACGAGTAATTCATCAGACACAACTGTCTGAGTTTTTTACGAACAACAGAGAACCCATTTTCTTTCTTCTTGATTTCTGTTCAACAAAGCCATGTCAGGAGACAAAAATTAATGAAGCTTGGTAACTATGGTGCAACTTCAACATCTTAAGGTCACTTGGGACAAAGTTGCATTGGGGTGCTAGTAGTACCATGTCAAAGTCATTTTGGCAACAGATAATACCATGCGGAATACCTAAAGAGAAGCACATTTGGATGTGTACTGTCTTCAACATTTTGGAGCATGTTTCTTTGCCATTTAACCCATATATTTCTCTAAAATTAGTGTTCCTGATGGACTTAGGATAAAAGTTGCAAAGCATCTTAGTAACTTTACTTTTTTTCTAGATTATTTTATACTTTAAAAGTAAATGTTAATTTATCTCACCTTCCAGAAATTCAAGTCCCTTAAAGAACGTTATAGGTACTTGAAAAAATAAAATAAAATTAAGAACCTGAGAGGTTTAGATTGTAGCCTGTCCTTTGATTTCAGTTTTCATACTTATTATTCTGGTTAATTGCCTTTTGGCTTAGCTTGTTGAGATCTTAGCATGGACGACTATTGTTCAGGAAGTCAAATGAACTGTTATACTGAGTACTATGGATATATATATATAATTTCTGAATGGCTAAGTGGTATAAAATTATGCAGGTGTTATTTTATATGGAGGACCCAAAGCAAGTTCCTTGTTGAATATTCCGCAGGCGCATTCATTTCATCATGAGTACAGTTCGTTGGCTTGCACTATTGAAATTGTGGATGATGTATTTTCAGCCATTGATCATATAAATTATTATGGAAGGCAAGTCACTGTTGTATTCTTGATAAGAAACATGGTTGAAACTTTCTTTCTTTTTACTTTCTTTCTTTCGTCCTCTTTCCTTCTCTTGATTTCAAATGACATCTTTGGTAGTGCAGTGGATTTAGATTTAAGTGCCTAACATTGTCTCCTTCTCTATGGCAGTGCGCATACTGATT